>JAQSEB010000032.1:3600000-4109143 GCA_030063045.1 Pratylenchus scribneri
TCCAAGTGCCAATGCCAAAATCCACTTTTTCCAACTTGATTTCCACAAAAATTAATGGGGAATCTTTTTTATTTAAGGGCCAAATGTGCATTAGGGGGAGGAGAAATTCAGGAAAAAAAAACACAAAGTTGGATGACTTTTTTGGGGGATAAAAAGGCGAAAACATTCTCCGGATAAAATGCCATTTTTCCCGAAAATCCCTATACTTAGCCGGCATCCATTCATTCATTCATCTTTTCAAATTAAAACATTTCAAATTTTTTGGGAATTATTGCGTCCCTCTAATTATCCAAATGAGGCGATTAGTCAAATGTTGGATATAGTCTCTATTCAGTTCTTTAGCCAAGGTATACGAAAAGAATTTATTCAAATTTAAAAAGCCGAAAAATAAAAAGAAATTTGTGTAGATTTTAAGAATATTTTTTGAATATTTTATAGGCCGATTAAATTACAAATTTAGAAGCGAATTAGTGGAATACATTTTTAACAAATTATTTAAAAAATTTAAAAATAAATAGGTCTAAAAATATTAGAATATATTTTTCCGTATTACAGTATCCCCAAATATACCGTATTTTTTCTTTCAATTCCATTTCCTTCGCAAATTTCTCCATTCATTAAAACCGGAAATTGCGTTCATATTTTCTTCCTCGCCCACCTACTAAAATTCATTAATATAAATAAATCTTCCTCCCTCCAATACCGTAACACATTTCGAATATGTTGTTTTTGATGAATAAGCCAAAAAAGATGAAAACGACATTTAAAAATTTTAAAATTCTGGGAACAATTTATAAAATTAAAGGCACAAAATCCCCAAAAAGGGGATTATTAAAATGGGAGAAGAAAAGTAGCCAATTCATTTCGCCGATGAATGGGCAAGACAAAAAAAGAAGGAGATATGGAGGGATAAAGCATAGTCACGAGGGCCGAAAATTTAGATGGAAATGTGGAAAGGAGGGGAAAGGGGCGGGGATGGAATGTTTCATTTTATTTGGTCATAAACAGCAAATTTAGGCCACCAAAATTGAAAACAGACCAACTATAAACTAATAAGAAATATTTTTGGCAATTTCAAAAATGTGCCATTCCATGTTTTGACAAAAATGCAAAAATGTTAATTTTTGGTAAATTAAATTTAATGGAACGCCGCCGGAGACATTTACAGAAAGGTCGCACTTTAATTTCTTGGAATGGAATCCAAAAAAGTAAAAATCGTCATCCGCCCATTCATTCTCGGCCACTTTATTGAATTAGCTGTGATTGGACATTATTCCATCCATCCAATGCATATTCACATTCATTCCCTTCCTCCTCCAATTTGCGCATTTGTTCTCTACAAAATGAAAGGGCAAACGGCAAATTCAATCCATTATCCTTCTCTTTTTACTTCCTTCCCACATTTTTCAGCCGCCCACAAATTTTCATTCCAAAACTCCAATATAGCCAAATCCCACTTCAAAATGTTCGCCAGAAATTCATCTCCCAATTCCTCTTCTCTATTTCCGTCCATTTCCATTCATCGTCAAATGAATTCGCTGAGAAATATGAACCTGTTTTTGGCCTTCATGCTTTGCCCATTCATTGGCACTTCTGCTGCATTTTTGGCGCCTCCATCCATTGCAGATGATGGCCACAAAATTCATTTGCTTGATGGTTTTTTATTCATCCATTTTCGCATTATTTAATTATTTTAGGGAAAATTTTGCTGAAAATTTCTTCCCTCGATTCAATCCCATCCACTGATCCTTTGGATGAACAAGTTTGCCCAAAATTGCCCCATCGAAATGCGACAATCCTCCATTCAATCAGTGAGTCCATCCATCCAAATATTGTAGTGACGCAATTGAATGGGGAAAATAAGGTATTTACCAGTTACCACCCTAAAAAACATTGTGCGGCCAATGGTCAATCACAAAATGTCCCTTCCTCCTTAATCCCCGTTGCTATTTCCGCCAATGCCATTCTTTGCTCCAAAATTGCATTCTTTTTTTACATTTGCTTTGATTACTTTTTTTCGACCAAAAATAGATCAAAAAGGATTAAAATTGCCAAAGATTACGAAAATTGCAAAAATAATATTTTCTCGTCTTCAGGCAAATCCACTGGCCAAGTTGTTCATTTGCATCCGCATTCCCAATTTGACGTAATTCTGTGCGGAAAATTGGTGGAAAAGGAGAAAGGAATTGAATGGCAACAAGATGGCCAACAACAATGTGCCGTTGGGGCAAATTGTGCCGGCCTTTACCGTATGAATTCATTCCATTTCCATCTATATTTCATATATTGCCTTTATTCAGGCTGGCGCCGAGCAATGGTACGCCATTCCCATCCTCGAATGCACGGAGGATTTGTGCAGGACTTTGTCCTTGTTCCCGTCGATTGTCTTTGCGTATTTGGATGGGCCGAAAATTTTGGGGCTCAAAATGAGCCAATTGTGCTCGAATGAATATATAGAGAATGGATGATTTGAATTGATAAACGATATTATCAAAGAAGAATTAAGGAATGATAAAAGTGATACTATATTTTAATTATTAATCAGCCACATCCATTTTTAATTAACGAAAAGATGATCTCCATTCCCAATATTTATTCACCAAAATAATATTTTTTTATTCTTTTTCCCAACAATTTCCAAGAATTCATGTATTTTTGTTTTTCCCCTGCAAATTAAAGATCAATCAACAAATGTGTTTATTTAATTTTAAATGCATTTCCCATAAATAGAAGATGAAAAAAAAAACATAAATATCAACAACAAAAAAATACTTTTAAGTGCATTTTTATTTTTAGTGTATTTTTTAATGATGGATGTAATAATCAAATTAAACCTAAAAACATGAATATCCAAAATTATGAACAAATAAATAATGATTATTAAAATAAATAGTAAAACTTTTTACATAACAAAATATAAAAATAGACCATTATTAAGCTTTCTCTGTAAGCATTATTCATATGGAAATGGAAATGGTAGAACAACAGGTGAAAAAATGTTTTTTGCTTAACAAAAATTGATGACAATTAATTAAGGAAATTGTGCAAAAAATTATTCTCATTCTCATCCGCACATATAACAGCAGATTTGGGCCAAGAACCAGTTACTATTTTTAGTTGATATAGTTTGGCCATAGTGAATAGTGATTTCATAAAACGAATCTAGAACCTTTTCCTTATATATTGAATGAATTATTTAGATGGTACAATGTTTTTTTTCCATTTTCATAATATTATCATTTTTTCAATAACTAATACAATTTGGGGGAAATACAAATTAAACAAAGTTGAAATAATATTGGTGTTGAATTAATGAAATGGAATGATCAAATTAATTAAAAATTGCCTTTCTTAAATTCAATTGTTAATTTATTAAAATTATTTTCATAAATTCATTTCCACCGGATCATCGAAATGGAAGAAATGGTAGAGGATTTGTACGTTTGAATAATGTTTTTCTTTTGAATTCAGCTTCCTCATCCAAGGGAATGCCGAAAATACAAAATATCCTTCGAATTATGTGCATTGATGGATTAATGAATGGAATTTTAGAATTAAGAATGGCAAAATAATAATAATAAGCAGTAAAAGAATGAATTTGTATTTCACATTTCAGTCATACAAAAAGAAATACCATATACCCTCTTCTTTTATGTAAAGATTAGCTGCAGGAAGGATAAAACAATTTGTATTTTCTTTTCTTTATTAAAAATAGTTTATGTTTTTGTTCATAAAAACATTTAGAATTTCCATTTTAAAAATTTATGTTTTCGTTTGTTAAAAACTTTGCACTTTTTTATTCCGCCTGTTTTATTTGCCCCAAAATAATTCCGCCTGTTTTATTTGCACCAAAATAATTCCGCCTGTTTTATTTTCCCCAAAATAATTCCGCCTGTTTCAAAATAATTCCGCCTGTTTTATTTGCACCAAAATAATTCCGCCTGTTTTGTTTGCACCAAAATAATTCCGCCTGTTTTATTTGCCCCAAATATAATTCCGCCTGTTTTATTTGCACCAAAATAATTCCGCCTGTTTTGTTTGCACCAAAATAATTCCGCCTGTTTTATTTGCCCCAAACATAATTCCGCCTGTTTTATTTGCCCCAAACATAATTCCGCCTGTTTTATTTGCACCAAAATAATTCCGCCTGTTTTATTTTCCCCAAAATAATTCCGCCTGTTTCAAAATAATTCCGCCTGTTTTATTTGCACCAAAATAATTCCGCCTGTTTTGTTTGCACCAAAATAATTCCGCCTGTTTTATTTGCCCCAAATATAATTCCGCCTGTTTTATTTGCACCAAAATAATTCCGCCTGTTTTGTTTGCACCAAAATAATTCCGCCTGTTTTATTTGCCCCAAACATAATTCCGCCTGTTTTATTTGCCCCAAACATAATTCCGCCTGTTTTATTTGCCCCAAACATAATTCCGCCTGTTTTATTTGCACCAAAATAATTCCGCCTGTTTTATTTGCCCCAAAATAATTCCGCCTGTTTTATTTGCCCCAAAATAATTCCGCCTGTTTTATTTGCCCCAAAATAATTCCGCCTGTTTTATTTGCACCAAAATAATTCCGCCTGTTTTATTTGCCCCAAAATAATTCCGCCTGTTTTATTTGCCCCAAAATAATTCCGCCTGTTTTATTTGCCCCAAAATAATTCCGCCTGTTTTATTTGCCCCAAAATAATTCCGCCTGTTTTATTTGCCCCAAAATAATTCCGCCTGTTTTATTTGCCCCAAAATAATTCCGCCTGTTTTATTTGCCCCAAAATAATTCCGCCTGTTTTATTTGCCCCAAAATAATTCCGCCTGTTTTATTTGCCCCAAAATAATTCCGCCTGTTTTATTTGCCCCAAAATAATTCCGCCTGTTTTATTTGCCCCAAAATAATTCCGCCTGTTTTATTTGCACCAAAATAATTCCGCCTGTTTTATTTGCCCCAAACATAATTCCGCCTGTTTTATTTGCCCCAAACATAATTCCGCCTGTTTTATTTGCACCAAAATAATTCTGCCTGTTTTGTTTGCACCAAAATAATTCCGCCTGTTTTATTTGCCCCAAACATAATTCCGCCTGTTTTATTTGCACCAAAATAATTCCGCCTGTTTTATTTGCACCAAAATAATTCCGCCTGTTTTATTTGCTCCAAAATAATTCCGCCTGTTTTATTTGCACCAAAATAATTCCGCCTGTTTTGTTTGCACCAAAATAATTCCGCCTGTTTTATTTGCCCCAAACATAATTCCGCCTGTTTTATTTGCCCCAAACATAATTCCGCCTGTTTTATTTGCAGCAAAATAATTCCGCCTGTTTTATTTGCCCCAAAATAATTCCGCCTGTTTTATTTGCCCCAAAATAATTCCGCCTGTTTTATTTGCCCCAAAATAATTCCGCCTGTTTTATTTGCCCCAAAATAATTCCGCCTGTTTTATTTGCACCAAAATAATTCCGCCTGTTTTATTTGCCCCAAAATAATTCCGCCTGTTTTATTTGCCCCAAAATAATTCCGCCTGTTTTATTTGCCCCAAAATAATTCCGCCTGTTTTATTTGCCCCAAAATAATTCCGCCTGTTTTATTTGCCCCAAAATAATTCCGCCTGTTTTATTTGCCCCAAAATAATTCCGCCTGTTTTATTTGCCCCAAAATAATTCCGCCTGTTTTATTTGCCCAAAAATAATTCCGCCTGTTTTATTTGCCCCAAAATAATTCCGCCTGTTTTATTTGCACCAAAATAATTCCGCCTGTTTTATTTGCCCCAAACATAATTCCGCCTGTTTTATTTGCCCCAAACATAATTCCGCCTGTTTTATTTGCACCAAAATAATTCTGCCTGTTTTGTTTGCACCAAAATAATTCCGCCTGTTTTATTTGCCCCAAACATAATTCCGCCTGTTTTATTTGCACCAAAATAATTCCGCCTGTTTTATTTGCACCAAAATAATTCCGCCTGTTTTATTTGCACCAAAATAATTCCGCCTGTTTTATTTGCACCAAAATAATTCCGCCTGTTTTGTTTGCACCAAAATAATTCCGCCTGTTTTATTTGCCCCAAACATAATTCCGCCTGTTTTATTTGCACCAAAATAATTCCGCCTGTTTTATTTGCACCAAAATAATTCCGCCTATTTTGTTTGCACCAAAATAATTCCGCCTGTTTTGTTTGCACCAAAATAATTCCGCCTGTTTTATTTGCCCCAAACATAATTCCGCCTGTTTTATTTGCCCCAAACATAATTCCGCCTGTTTTATTTGCACCAAAATAATTCCGCCTCTTTTGTTTGCACCAAAATAATTCAGCCTGTTTTATTTGCCCCAAACATTTAATTCCGCCTATTTTAATTCCTCTTATTTTGCACTAAATTAATTCCGCTTGTTCTTGTTAGTTAAAAATAATATTGCATATTATAAGACTAATAAATAATTCCGCTTATTCTTAATAAAATTAGAATAATTCCGGCTAGTTAAGAAGAAAGAAATAATTAAATCATTCTTCTCATTTACGGCTACCGTACAGGGTGGGAAGATTTATGTTTCCCTTGATTTTCATTTTTCAATAGAAAAATATTTTTTCAATGGAGAAATATTTTTTCAATGGAGAAATATGAAATACCATATTCATTCTTTTTCTCACTGTCAATGTTAATTTAAATTTATTCTTTTAACGAAAAAAAACTAATATTTTCTTTTAAGGCAATATCATTATCTGAAATATTTTTTTTAATTAAAACATTAATTTTAAAAAAGGAGATTAAACATTTGAAAGAATGGTCAACTTAGAAAATAAGTATATTAAGAGCAAAATTTTTAGAATCAGAAGAAATATTATCAAATACCTGAAAGATGTTTCCAATTCCCTCAATTTCATACAAGAGAAATACTATATTCTCTCTTCATAATTTCAGAGAGGAAAGGAATTTGTCGAATTATTTTTAGCATGCGAGAAAATAAAATTAGTTAATTAAAAATTTTTTACATTTAAAAAATTTTTTTTGCGAAAAACGAAATTAGATAATTAAAAAATATTTTTAAAATGTTTTCAATTTAGAATTTATTTTAATACTTTTAGGCTTACAACCAAGTTAATTATAAAAATCAACACAAATTTATGATCTAATATTGAATGGTATATTTTTTGGCTTTTAATCCTATATCGGAGTTCGGAGAGATTAAACTAATTTCTTTAAAAATATTTTATTTTTCCCTAAAAATTGGTCACCGGGATTCGGGATGGGAGTCTGGAGACAAAAAAGAAATGATTTTTGAGAAAACAGACCAATTATTATTCATATTTTATCCATTCGTCATTCATTTTACATTTTTTCAAAAAATTTTTAATCTACATATTTTCCTGGTATTATTATCCGATTTTTAGTCCATATTATAAATCCGCTACTGGGGCATCAGCAGGCATCAAAAAAGGAATTCTAAAATATTTGCTAATCATATGAGATGCCGTAAATCAGTAAAGACGGTGCGTAATGTTATTTCACATTTTTTTTTTGAAATTTGATTTACAAATTGAAAGAGGAATTAGTTATTTTGAAAGGCAAAATGCTATGTTCAAAAGAAGGGAACAGCCAAAATTTATACTTAGAAAAATACGAATAATAAGCAGATTAGAGATTATGTGGCAACAAAAAGTAATAAAGATGATTGGGTGGCATTGGGAAGGAGAGGATACATAAAAAAGATTAAAATTTATGTTTTTTTGAAAAGAATAATAATACTTTTTTTTCTTGTTTAAAATCAAAGTTCTGCAAATTTTTACTTATTTCCAAACCCAAATTATAAAATTATTTAAAATTATTTATTAACTCTATATTTTGAATTTAAAAAAAGAAGAATCAATTCGCTTATTCACAAATGTCAAAGTCCATCAAATTTGTTTCCAATCCTTTTATAAATGTATTTGAAAACAAAACAATTAGCCTACTAATAATCTGCCATTGGCCAATCCATGCAAAAATATTGCCAATTACACTTTCCAGCGAATGTGCCAATTTTGTCTTAATTAACATTTTAATAATTTCTCTTCCACCGTATCCCCCATTCCTCGCCCCAAATTGCCAATTGGCCGAAAGCAATTTTAAGCAATCCGAAATGAAAACAAAAGAACAAAGTAAATATTTTTTATAAACATTGCAAATGATTGGATGGATGGATGGATGGATGGCTCATTCATTCCATTCCATTTATGTATTTTTGGACAACATTTTCCACCCAATTTCACCCTTAAATTTTATTCATGTGAATTTGAACACTTTTTCCAATCATCTTTCAAAAAATAATCCCCTCTCGCCATTTCAAAATCAAAGGTGGTCGAAAAATTAAATGAATTTAAATCTGGTCAAAAATTTTGATAAAATAATTTGGCCAAAAAATGGACCAATCATCTTTACGCGATGACAAGAGATGTTTTTAAAAGGATAGCGAGGGAGGTTGGCCTCTGACTGAGAAGGGGGTGGAGCTTTTTTTTGCAATGAGCATTGAGAATATTCGCGTTTGGAAGAAAAAGTGGATTTTGGAGGATTTGGCCAAGGAATGGGCGGAGTGGGGGTATGAAAATGAGGGGTTAGGATGGGAATATATAAATTACAGTCATTTTGGTTAGCTTGAAAAAACAGCATCCATTTTGGGGAATTGTTTTTTCCCTAAATTTTCCCATAGGCCATAAGGAAATAGGAGTACAGCAGACCTACTGGGAGCAGGCCAACAAGGCGCAAGGCTCTATAATATGAAAAGTACAAAAGCAATTTCACTAAATTTATTATCAAATGAAAGAACTAAATGAGCTCTCTCGAATGATGTAGATTTAACTTTTATTGGTTTAAATAAAAGTTCAAAAAGTTAATAAAAATTGTTACATTTATTCTCAAAGTCATATTTCCTTAAATAATGAATCAATCATTTAATCTAATATACCTTACGACAGATAAACTTGGCTCTTTAATTTGATATCAAATTGGTTAGAAACTGTTTAGAACTTAGAAAGTTATGACGCGTTTAAACTTTCTAGCTCACAGTTGGGATTTACCCTAATTAAAAGAGAATATAAAATGAAATGAACCGAATAAATTAAAATGTAGCAGAGTTAAAAGGAAAATTGTATAATAATATTAAATTATTGCTTTTAGCCTAATTCCCCCATATTTAATTTAATTGACAATTTAGAATTCCAAAATTGGCCATAAAATGTCCTCAAAATTACCTCTCCAAATTTTTCTCCTCATTTCCATAATTTTTGCTCTCTTCCACACAATTTCGGTGAAAGCGGCCAAAATAAAGGCAAAAGAACAATCGGCAAAGGATTCTGGCGAACCAGAAATATTCCTTCGGCGACAAAGGGACTTGGCCAAAGCAGAAAATGCTGGGACAGGAATTGGCGAAAAGGAAGAAGAAGCAATGGAATGTACGATTCGAGTGAAAAAGGTTGGAAATAGAATGAACATAATTGAATTAATTTTTATCAATTTTAGGTGGAAAATGTGAAAGGGAAATGCGTGAAATTGAAAGGCGGATTTGGTGGATGCAAAACTGAACAATATTTGGACCCAACCAGCGAGGATTGCAGTGAAGATTGATTCAATGAATGAATGGCAAAATGAACATTGAATTAAATGATCTCAATTTATATTTTTTGTCTTAGCCAAATCCTAGACTAATTATACTTATTTATTTTATCCATTTTAATATTAATTCTTGCCCTACCAAATAAATATTATTTTCATATTCACTATTTTGCATAATAGTTGGAAAATTTTTTAATTTAAAAATATTAAATGCGGAATTTCAGTATTTGCCCTTTAGTATCTGGGCAATTTTTTGTTCATAGTTTAATAATAAAGAAATAACCAATTGAAGAAGGCGTTGTGGCATTCCCAAGTCTTAAACTCCTTTTAAAATTGTTTTTTTTTATGAGAAAATTTTATTTAATTTAAAAAATAAGCGGCTTTTCTTCTGAATTTCTATGACTCAGAGAACTTTTAGTAAAGCAGGATTTCCTAAAATTTAAAATGGTTAAGTTCTAATGGAGAAACTTTGATCTTTCCAATGGCAAAACAATTTTACTTATAAATAATTATCCACCCTCGTTGATGATTCATAGAAAAAAAGTGAACTAAATTGGCGGTATTGTGAATCGTCCCATTCCCCAATATTTGGTTCCCTTTTATTAATTTAAGGCTAATTTAAATGTGGCCTTAAATTGGGTTTGGAAATATTTTGCTTCTTGGAATTAGCTTTATAGGCCTTTAGTCAATGATTGAAAGATTAACAAATATTTAATAATTTAAATTTGGAACATTAAATTGATTTGTGTGAACTGTTTTGGCTGGTTGCACAGATGAACTAAAATCTAAAACATTGAATGGAGAAGGAACTTTTGGAGTTTGGATTGGACATTTCTGTCAATTGAATACCATAACAAATAATATTAATAATTGTTTTATTATTGGATATTTTATTGTTGCCAAAAAAATATAATGCTCCCATGTTGTCCCCTCCCTTTGATAACAGAAAAATATTTTTAAAATACGATAAATAAAGAATTAATAATTGGTGAAAATTTAATAAATATATTCAACAAAAATTTAATTTATTATAATAATAATTTCATATCTACTAATAAAATTATTAAATCCCTTTTCCTCCACTTTCTTCATTAATTCAATATTCAATTCAACGGGGTTTCCCATCGATAGTCGACTGGTTTGAATTCCCAATGTTGGGGATGGCCAAAATGTTTGACTGTTTTGGCCAATTCGCTGGTTCCCCAATCGAATGCTGGAACATTGCCATAGGTTGGCCCACTCCATGCCCGAAAACGCAATTGTTTGGCCAATTTGTAATTTGTTCCCTATAATCAATATTTTACCCCAATTTAATTCCATTTTTGACCCACTTTATAATCCAATTCCCCATGATTTACATGGCCCATCCCGGGGAGTGGATATGTCCCATTTGGATCGTTCAAATCGCCACGTGAAGAGATTGCTACGAGGGGAAATGGATTAGCATGGGAATTTGGGCATTAAAATTGATGACTATACCTGCTTCGGCAGTGTACGGTGGTTTGCATTCGCATCGGCTGAATTCCTCGTGTTTATAATTATTATATCTGAATGAATGAATGGATATTTTTAAATGATGTCTAAAACTATGTTTACACAAATGGATTCGACGCATCAGATATAATAATAGTAGGATTTTTGAGTACCTTCGAAAAATTTTTTATATCTGACCAAAAAAATTATTTCCCAAAAAATAGAGGAGACTTTTCTGCATAGGATAGCCTAATTTTTAAATTTTTTATTAATTTATAAAATATTTTTATAGCGATTGCGCCAATGATTTCAAATAAATTTGAATCATTGGAGTGATGGTCAGAGTTTTTGAGAGAGCAAATATTTCATAAACGATTAAAATTTTAAAAATTTATACTAACCTATGCACAAAAGTCTGCTCTATTTTTTGGTATAAAATTTAAAAAATTTCTGAAGATACCCAAAATCCTATTCATGTCTATTTTGACGTTTCAAATCCATTTGTATAAATGTAGCTTAAATCTAATTTTCAATGTTTACCGCATCAATTTTGTTAAGCTGTCCAAATCCACTACCGTATGATGGTCACGGGCAAATATTTTTGCCCTTGGGCAAGTTGTCCAATTGAACCAATAAAATTCTTCGCCCTAAAATTAAATTAGGGAATTAATTAAAAATAAAAATAATTTGTCACCTTTTTATGGAATCCACTAATGTCGCTGGCTGCCTTGAAGAATGGAATATTGTAGCTGGGAAAATAGCTCAATTCCTTCAAATATTCACTCAAATCCTGATAATAAACATGTCCCCTAAAAAGTTATGATGATTAATTTTCATTCGAATGTAAATTACGGCAATTGTTCAAGTACATAAAGAAGTCCTTTGTTGGGTAATTCTTTGCCCGGATTAAACTTTTTATAATCCAACACCGCCCATTGATTATTGTAAGTGCCGGAATTGTACCGTTTGAACAAATTGCACCATTCCCAGGCGGAACGAGCCAACAAATTGGCCACAATGGCCCGGACCCAGCAAAGCACCTTTTCAGTATTTGATTTTAAAAAATTGGAAGGGTTTCGAACTTGTCCTTCTGGTTTAGTTTCTTCATAAAGTGACAGATTCCAAACTTTAAATGTCGTTTCGATAACGGCCTAAAATGGGATGAGGGGAATGAATTTTAAATGGACAACGAATGGGTTCGGTTTTCGATTTTCATTTTTGGGGCTGAATCGATTTACGAAATTTTAATTTAACCCTCCAATATTTCGGATCGAAAAATTTTGAACGACCAAAATTCGGATTTTCAAAAAATTTGACCCTCCGAATCGATTTTCGAAAAATTTTTAACACTCGAAATTTCGATATTTTTTTAAACTTCGAACCCATCCCTATGGGAAATGTCCAATGCTAACCAATCCAGTGCTGGTCAACGCAAAATCATCGGAGGAATAGAGAATGCCGGGATAACCGGAGAATGTGGTGGTATGGCCAGGATAGAGCAAATTATCTGAAAAATAGATAAATAAATTGGAATAATTTTGTGGGATGGACCAAAGCCAAATTTGTACAATTTGAGGACACGCAACATATTTTGGAAGCCGGACATTGTGACTTGGCTGAATAAAATTATTTAAAAATTAAATGTTGAAATGAATTCATACGAAATGAATAAGTCAGCATTGTTCGGGGCAACCTGAAAATCATTTATTCCTTTCATTATTCTTCCCATCCTATTTTTCCCCAGAGGGACAAGTTCAATTGGGCTTTGTCTCAATCTCAAATGGGCGCCATCGCTTGTAGCTCGCTAAAAGGACGAAACCGATATAAGATGATTTTGTGTCATATTAAATAGCTCACTGCTGGCTATCGATAGATATAAAATTTATTTGGTTTGGATCTGAATTAGCAGAGTTTTACTTAAAAAATCATTGAAAAGACCATTATTATAAAATTGAAAATTTTTCATGGTTTTTCGAATAAAATTCCACCAAATTTTAACCAAACTAAATGAATTTTATATCAATCGATAGCCAGCAGTGAGCTTTTTAATTTGATACCAAAATTATCAATATCGGTTTAGCCCTTAATTAGTTACAAGCAAAGTCGCTCAATCAGTTGAGTCATTGTCGAGTTGTAATGTACCATTTCCCACCTTAATCAATCCAGAACATTTTCCTTCGGCAATTCCATCATTCTCCACCGGATCCTTGGTTTTATTAAATTTTGATTCCAAATCGTAGAAATCTCCAGCCTTTGCATTCAACTATTCAAAATGGGAAAATAAAAAATTTATTCAATTTAAAAAAAATGAATTTGCCATCATAATTGGATGTGCCTCCCAAAGGATTGTTGGATTGAATGTGCCGTTGGAATATCCGTGCCAAAGGCCAGTCACTTGCAAATATGCCATTTTCACCTGCATTGATAATTGGATTGATCAAATAAATTTATATTTGATATATTTCCTCTAATAGAAGTTGTCAATGCCAATAATGCCTAAGGTCCTTTCACCTTTCCTATTCTTCCTACTGTAACCCAAATTTTTAGCTAATCATCGCACTACCCTGATGTGAATCAAATATTAAACCTGAGCCCTTTTTCCTCCTCAATGATCTTTTTTTGGTGTTCACTTTATTATTAATAAATTTTCAACCAATTGATAAAAGAATAATTTTAAGTTGATTCGCCTCTAATCCCGATCCCATTCATTGGGTCATTTGGGGCTTACTAGTTAGGCCTCTGACAAAGGGCCCGGGACAAGAGAGTCTAGGCCTAGTTCTCCCCCCATGTAAGATTAGCCCTAGATTAGTAGAATTTGGGGCACTGCATCTCTTGGTATGATGCATTTTTGAAAATTTTGTTATATTTCTTAGTGCCATTTAGCTATTAATTATAGCCAAAATTTTGCCAATTTTTGAGGTTTCGAAACTTTTAAGCCCATTGGCTTCTAATAGAAGAAATAGGGTATTTTCGGGTGCTCATTGTTCACCGATTGCCAATATGGATCATTTGGTGATGATCTCTCCAATTTTGATTTTATATATTGAATATTCTTTTGCATGAATGTATCCAGCCGATTGCAATATCCACTGAATCCTTTGCAATAATCCTCATAGACATTCTTCATGGACAATTCCAAAAGTGGTTTTGTCAAAAGGCCTTTCAAATTAATCATTTAAAGGTATGAATTATTTTGTCTACCTTCAACATAGCCAGCGGCATATGCCTGCAATTCTGGGTCAAATTCGGGCTTACTTTCGACCTGCAATGTTGAATTAAATACTTAAATATTCTGCCTTCTTCCAAACCTCCAAATAGGACCATCCAGTCAAATTTATGGAATTTTTGTAGCGACCAAGTACAACTAAAAATAAAAATATAAAATAATAGAGATAAACAAAACAAAATCCCCTGGCATTATCCAATACATATTTATGCTCATAGTGAGAATATTGTTCGTAAATCCTAATGAAATTATAGTAAATATTCTTTTAATTCCCACTCTTTAATAATTCCCCACTTTGTAATAGTTTTCCAAACTCTGACAAGGTTGAAAAATAATTCCCCATGGGGAATGGGGTATTAAAAGAATAATTACGGTAATTCAATTACTCTGCCCCTCTAATTATTTTCCCATTTTTGGCTAATATATTTGACTGACTTTGGTGTCGACAATCCAAATTGTTCACCACCGTTGGTTTCCCGTCGATCATGCAAATGCTTTTATACGTGTAATCCGTGTCCATTCCAGGCCCTTTATCCTCCTCAACCTAATAAAATAAATTATAATTTTGTCAAATTTTCAAAATTCACCATCCAATAATCAATTTTCATATTTTTATTTGCCCAATTCATCATCCCCTCCTTTGCACTGTGCCAAAATGAAAAATTGTATTCGGCATTGGCAGCAAAAATGGCTTAATTTAAAATGGCCAATTAAATTGGTTGGGGCCTAATTGCCATTCTTCTTCTTACCGAAAATGAGCAAAAGGAGAGGAACGTGGTAAATGGCACTTTTGGTGGCCATTCAGCAGAAAATAAGCAACGAATTTTGTTAATAAAAATGAGACAAATGAAAATATTGGAATGGCCTCAACCAAGCAGAAATGAAAATGAATTGGTAGATTGGACATTTTCTTCTTATCTTTTAATAAATGAGGAATAAAAAATGTTGATAAGAACAAAATTGGAGGGTGGGAATTAACCGCAAAATGATTGGAAAATGAATTGGGGCAAAAAGCAATTAAAAAAAGATAAAATAAATTTGCTTTTAATTGATAATGAAGAAATATAGGCAAAATAGGCAGTCTATCTATTTGAAATTAATTTTTGAAATATTTCATTTTTGTTGCGATGAACAATTTCAACATTTTTACATCATCAAAATTACCGAAAAAGCCCTCGAGGGAAAAATATTCAAGCAAACAAGTTTTTTGTTGTTTAAAAGGAAGGAAGGCAGGAAATGGGGGAATGCCCCTAATTTCCAGCTGCGCCCCAAAATTGATGGAAAGGGGAGGGAGGAAGGGGAGGGGGACACGGATGCTAATTGAGGCGAATTTTAATTTTTGGAATATTTTTGAACTGGAAAATTTATAAAATTGATGTGCCTGGAGAAGGTGATGTTTTTGGTGGATATTGAAGGCAATTTTGTGGGCAAAAACAATTTTTTACAAAAAAATATAGTTAAGAGTGTGCAAAAATATTCAAAAGGTAAGATGGGCAACAATGAATGGGAAAGGTTGGTGGATGATCATTGAGGGAATGAATTGAATTGAATTGACTTCCATCAACATTGTCATAGGTAAATAGGGCGCAACTTTTGTGCCGGAAAATGTGTAATAAACATTTGAGGCAACACCCCCAGGGTTAGGACCCAAAATATGCCCTATAAAAGGAGGGCATCCCGCATTGAATTCATCACATTCATTTCCATCAATCTTCTTCACAAAATATCACAAAAGTTCCATTCAATTTCCACAAAAATGTCTTCTTCTCGAATGTTCGCACAACTTTCCTTGGCCATCATTTGCTTGATTGCATTCAGCAATGGCTTAGGCTATGATCCATTCTCATCCTCATATGGCGGATATGGTTCAGGTTATGGCGGCTACGGTGGCTATGGAGGAGGATATGGGCAACCGCAGGTCATGATGGTCAAAAAAGTCATCAGTGAGTTTTAGCAAAATTGAATTATAAATAATCATTTTCCTCATTCAGTGCCTTCATATGGTGGCTACGGAGGCTATGGATCTCAAAGCAGTTTTGGCGGCGGCTTCGGCGGAGGCTATGGTGGCGGTTACGGTGGAGGATACGGTGGATATGGCAAATAAATGTGTGCAGATGCAGAATGGCCTCCTTTTTGCATACCAAATTTGTGATCATTTGCAAAATGGACCAAAGATTCACATTTCCAAATAAATTCCACCCACTTCCCTCACATCTCATCATTTCCTAAGCTAATGAGCATTTCCACTTTTGGCCATTTCCATACAAAAAAAATTACAAATGGTCTTTTTCATTCACATTTTTGTGTGCAAAATTATGAAAAGAAAAGTAAAAATGTGTGAATCTTTTTCTTCCAAATGGTCGCCTATCACAAAATTGGGTCGTCGCCGGAGCGCAAAATTGTCGCTTTTCGGAGGGGGAAAATGAAAAGAAAAAGGGGGAAGGGGGAAAGGGGCACTGCTGGCGCGCCAATGGCAATTTTGCTATGCTAATTGGATCATCATTGGGCACCGCCGGGGGCTGCCTATAATATTATTCATTCATTCCATTTCATTCATACACATTTGGCCACCCTTCCATTTCTTCCTCCTCTTTTGAATTTCTTTTTTAATGTGCATTGGTGCCCCTCTCCATTGATGGGTCCAATGTGCAAATGAGCATATCCACTTTTGAGGGAATTCCACCCTCACCCCTCCTTCTCGCGCCGTTCCCCTCCGGGCACAATTATGGCATTTCATCTCCTCTTATTAGGCCATTCATCCCCATTATTTGTTCCCATTTTGGCCATTCATTCGTTGGTCTAGTCCATCCAAAAAAGGGGGAATAAAATGCCTTCATCGTCTTCAATGTTGCCCCTTCTCTCCTTCCATCACCGATTTCCCCTCCATTCCACCCATTCCTCCACAAAATCCGCTTCATCCGCTCGAAGGCACACAAATTCGTCAGCGGCATTCACAGCATCTTCAATTGCTTCCTCCTCTTGCGCCTCCTCCAATGAGTCGGCTACGGCCATAATGTTCCGGCGGACTCGTCGTCGATTCTTCCAATCCGATCATCATGGCCAGGATGGTAGAACACGAAAGAAATGTTGTTCATCTCGTATGGTAATCCACAGAATGAAAACATGGGAATGAAATAAACTGGAAAGAAACTAATTTTTCCGGAATATAAAACTTTATGGAAAGAAACTAATCATTTTAGAACGAAACACAATTTTTTCCATAAAAAAATTAATCAGAATGAAACACAAATCTTTCCAGAAAAAATTTAATCAGAATGAAATACAAATCTTTCCGGAAAATATAAATCTAACCGGAATGAAATACAATTTTACCGGAAAATACAAATCTAACCGAATGAAATACAAATCTTTTCGGAAAATACAAATCTAACCGGATGAAATACAAATCTTTTCGGAAAATACAAATCTAACCGGATGAAATACAAATCTTTTCGGAAAATACAAATCTAACTGGATGTAACATAAATCTAACCGGAAAACACAAATATTGCCGGAATGAAACACAATCAAACCGGAAAACACAAATATTGCCGGAATGAAACACAATCAAACCGGAAAACACAAATTTTTCCGGAAACCCAAATCTAACCGGAATGAAACACAAATCTAACCGGAGTGAAACACAAATCTAACCGGAAAACACAAGTGTTTCCGGAAAAAACTAATCTTTCCGGAATAAACACAAATGTTTCCGGAAAAAAATAATCTTTCCGGAATAAACACAAATGTTTCCGGAAAAAAAACTAATCTTTCCGGAATAAACACAAATGTTTCCAAAAACTAATCTTTCCGAAATAAACACAAATGTTTCCGGAAAAAAAACTAATCTTTCCGGAATAAACACAAATGTTTCCAAAAACTAATCTTTCCGAAATAAACACAAATGTTTCCGGAAAAAACTAATCTTTCCGGAATAAACACAAATGTTTCCGGAAAAAAACTAATCTTTCCGGAATAAACACAAATGTTTCCAAAAACTAATCTTTCCGGAATAAACACAAATGTTTCCGGAAAAAACTAATCTTTCCGGAATAAACACAAATGTTTCCGGAAAAAACTAATCTTTCCGGAAAAAACACAAATGTTTCCGGAAAAAACTAATCTTTCCGGAATAAACATAAATGTTTCCGGAAAAAACTAATCTTTCCGGAATAAACACAAATGTTTCCGGAAAAAACTAATCTTTCCGGAATAAACACAAATGTTTCCGGAAAAAACTAATCTTTCCGGAAAAAACACAAATGTTTCCGGAAAAAACTAATCTTTCCGGAATAAACACAAATGTTTCCGGAAAAAACTAATCTTTCCGGAATAAACACAAATGTTTCCGGAAAAAAACTAATCTTTCCGGAAACACAAATGTTTCCGGAAAAAAACTAATCTTTCCGGAATAAACACAAATGTTTCCAAAAACTAATCTTTCCGGAATAAACACAAATGTTTCCGGAAAAAACTAATCTTTCCGGAATAAACACAAATGTTTCCGGAAAAAACTAATCTTTCCGGAAAAAACACAAATGTTTCCGGAAAAAACTAATCTTTCCGGAATAAACACAAATGTTTCCAAAAACTAATCTTTCCGGAATAAACACAAATGTTTCCAAAAACTAATCTTTCCGGAATAAACACAAATGTTTCCGGAAAAAACTAATCTTTCCGGAATAAACACAAATGTTTCCGGAAAAAACTAATCTTTCCGGAAAAAACACAAATGTTTCCGGAAAAAACTAATCTTTCCGGAAAAAACTAAAATTTTCCACATAATATTGACCCCAAATGAAAAAGATGGCCATTGCTTTGATGCCTTTGTTGCCAATCACCATTTTCTTGCTCACTTTATTCCTTTTACCTGTGAAGCAAGCAAGGAAGCAACAGGATATTCTCAAGTCAATCTGAATTCAATCTCTTCAGACAATATTTCAAATTTTTCCAGACAAATTGCCGAGGATCCTCTCATCCGTTTACCCACCGATGTTGTGCCGGTCCATTATGATTTGCATTTGAAAGTTTTTTTGCCCTACCGAAGAGGGGTTAACTTTGGGGAAAGGAATTTCACGGTTGATGGTATTCTTCGCCTCCAATTGCTGTGTCGACAATCCACAAATGTTCTCCTTCTCCATGCACGCGCACTTCGAATTGACCACGATAAAACGGCAATTTGGGCCGAAGGCAGGGTCGGAAGGGAAGGTCCCAGAGTTATTGGGTCCAAGGAAATGGCTGGTCGAAATGATTTGCTGGAATTGAGGCTGGACAGGGCATTGTTACCAGGGAGGAGTTACATTTTGGAGATGGGCTACCAGGCAAACATACAAAAGAATGGAATCGACGGTGGACTATACCAGAGTAGTTATTTGGCGGAGGATGGCGAAAAACGGTTGGCACATTGAGTAATTCAACCATTATTTGAATATTTTTTTATTTAGTTATTTGGCGGCCACCCAAATGCAGCCTTTGGATGCGCGAAGGCTGCTTCCCTGCTTTGATGAGCCCAGTTTCAAGGCGGAATTCTCCATTTCAGTGCAGCATCCCGAGGGCACAACCGTCCTTTCGAATGCACCGGAGGAACATTCAAGGAATGTTGAAAGGTGGATTATACGAATTTTGTATAATTTGAATTTATTCAGAGGTTGGACATTGACCCTTTTTGAGAGGACACCAAAAATGGCCACATATTTGTTGGCACTGACAATCAGCGATTTTCAACATAAAGAGACAATTTACAATGGAATCAAGGTGAACAATTGGAAAATATAGCTCATCAATTTTGGGTTAATTTATTCATTCGCAGATTCGAGTTTGGGCACAGCCATCAAAATTGCCACATACAACCCATTCATTGGAGGTGTCCCTTCGTTCTCTGCAATATTTTGAGGATTATTTCGACATTCCATATCCTCTCAAGAAATTGGGTAAATCCAGTAACATTTTTCCAAATATTTTTAAATTTATTAGATATTTTTGGAGTGCCTTATTTACGTGTGGCCGCCATGGAAAATTGGGGCCTGATTCTTTGCCGGCAACAAAATATTGTCTATACAGAAGGAATCCAGGCAAAACGTGATCGTCAATTTGTGACCGACGTTTTGTCCCATGAAATTGCCCATATGGTATGGCATAATTGGAGACAGCCCAACTTGTTGCCGTTTATAATAACTCATCAGGAACAAAACTAATTTTGATGATTTTGGTATCAAAGAGAAAAGAATACTTTTAGCTACCTATTCTAATTATATTCATTTTATTTAAATTGGTTCAGAATTTGTGGAGTTATGCGATTTTCCGGAAAACCTAGTACGATTACTTCCTGGAAATCGGAATATGAATATTTTCTGGAAAACTAAATATGACGATTTTCCATTTAAAATATTGAAAATTAATCCATAGTAAAGATCATTTTATCTGCGTTTTTTAAACAAAATTTCATCATTTTATCTGAACAAATTTAAATATAATTAATTTTAATAGCCATCATCTATTTTTTAATTCATTACTAAATCACCAAAATTAGTTCTCTTCCTGATGAATTATTATAAACGGCGTTAAGTTGGGCTGTTCCATAATTTAAACTAAATATATTTCAATTCAAGTGGTTCGGCGATTTGGTCACAATGGAATGGTGGGATGATCTTTGGCTGAATGAGGGATTCGCCACCATAATGGGAATGAAGGCGGCGGATTTTGCCGAGAATTCCACCTCAAGAACGGTCTCATTTTGATAATTGCATATCAAAAATACCTCTTTTTCAGAGTCAACTTTTCTATGAGCACACGGTGAAGGCATTCCGTTTTGACCAAGTTGCGCATCAGGCCCATGCGCTCAGCTACAAAATATCCTCAGTCCGGGAAGTTGGTCGTCGTTTTGACCGAATCACCTATTTGAAAGCGGCCGCCGTCCTTCGAATGGTGGAACGGACAGTGGGAGAGGAATTGTTCAAAGATGGTTTACGGGCATTCCTTCGACAATTCAAATATCGAAATGCTCGATCCGATGATTTGTTGAGGGCATTGAGGTCGCCACTTCTTTTCCCAGATATTAATTAAATTATTTTAGCACGGTTGAAACCAATGGCCAAAGACGCGCCCTTTCCTTGGTCAATTTCTCATTGAGTGAAGTGAATAAATGGCCCAAAAATGGAAATTTAATATTTTTATTTAAAGTTTATGGATTGTTGGACATATCAGACTGGATTTCCCTTCATCCGGATCAGCCCATTCAATTCCACTTCGGCCATTGCCCAACAGGAACAATTCTTCTATTTGCAGCCGCCAATTTCGAATCCATCCAAATGGAAAATTCCACTTTTCTTCAATAATTCACCAAATGGCACTAGGGAGACTGTATGGCTATTTGAGAAGGGAAATGGTAAATGGAAGGATGGAAAATTGGGGAAAATGTGTCATTCATTTTAGCGATTGTTCCCCGAGGCCAAATTGTGGATCCAAAGGCGCATGGTATTTATTTTTCATACCGTATACTACAACTTGCGCTTTTACTAGAGTAAGAGAGAGTCGGGTTCGATTTCAGAAAATCAATAGAATTTAAAATCGAAGTTGAGAAATTTTGCTATTTAAAACTGAAAATAGGAGAAACCAAAAATATAGGTATGCCTTTGTAAAACCGGCTCTGTCCTACTCTACTATTGTTTTTACAAATAATAACTCATCAAGAACTGAAGCAATTTTGATTATTTTGATATAAAATTAAAGAGCAGAGTTTAGGCTATTTAATGATATTAATTTTATTTAAATTGGTTCATAATTGATGGAATTTCGTTGAAAAACAAGTAAAAATTCACGAATCCGGAATAAAGGTCATTTTCAATGGTTATTTGAGCATAACTTTATCAAATTTAAACTAATTTAAATAAAATTAAATATTATTTGATAGCCAAAAGCCTGCTTATTAATTTGTTACAAAAATTATCAAAATTTGGTTCAATTCTTGATGAGTTATTACTTATTATAACGGCACCAAGTTGGAATATTAATTAAGGAAAGAAGGAAGGGTTGAATATGAAAATAATAAATTAACCCCAAGCAATTAATTCAATTAATCAAATATAATTTATTTTCCCCTCTTCCATTTCCGGCTACTATCGAATTCAATATGATGCCGAAACATATCAACGAATTATTTGTACATTAATCAACAATTTCACATCCATTCAGGCAATTTGCCCTCCCATAATCCACAAATACCATTAAATTTAGTTGGCCAGTCGTGCCCGTCTACTCGAGGATTCCTTCACCATTGCCCGAGCCGGCCTCCTCCCTTATGGCCAAGTGTTGGAAATGAGTGAATATTTGGCCCAGGAGACTGAATATTTGCCCTTCCTTGTGTTCAATAATCACATTCAACTCACATTCCTCCTCCTTCGAAACCATCCAAAGGCAAAAATGCTGCAGGTAATTCCCAAAATTATCCTCATTTTATTATATTTATTTGAAGGAATATATGGTCGAAATTTTGGAACCAATGTTTCGGCGAGTTTTCTCCACCCAATTTGGGGAACCGGATATTGCCGAGTGAGGAATTTATTTTAATATTTATTTCAGTCTAATTTTAGTACAATGCGCGAATTTGCGATGGTCCAACTTTGCTATTGGGACTATGGCCCATGTGTGAATCATTCAATTCAACAATTCGCCAAAATGCGCTTAAATTGTCAGGATCGACGACTCAGCGATCCAAAATGCAATTTGTGAGCAATTCTGGACCGTATACACACTCATTTAATACCCCATGGGAATTATTTACCAAAAATTAGGAAAATTTGGGATCTAATTCTCTAATTTGTGGATAATTTTATAGAGCTTTCGAGAACTAAGAAAATGTAATAATTTTGTTTAAACTTTATCCTATCAGAAACTAGGTCCTCAAAGCCGAAAATGGAAAATTATTGGAGAGTGGGGGTGTCCCGGACAATTGGGCGCTGGACAATTGGGCGCCAGGCCAATTTGGACAATTGGGCGCGGACAATTGGGCGCCACCGGACAATTGGGCGCCAAATTAAAATTAGATTCTTTCGTATTTGTTAGGAATAAGGAGCTGTTTGACTTCCGCCTCGTTTCCTAAGCTCCGAACCCTAACCTAAACCCTAAACCTAGCCCTAACCCTAAGCCCCTACTTAAAAAGAATAAAGAAATTTTTAATTTGGCGCCCAATTGTCCGGCGGCGCCCAATTGTCCGCGCCCAATTGTCCAAATCTGCTGGCGCCCAATTGTCCAGCGCCCAATTGTCCATCCACCGAGTGGGGAATTAAAAGAATATATTTATTTATTTAGTATTCCACCCGAGCTGCGTGGCCCAATCTACAGTGCGGCAATTCGGCATGGAAGTGCAGAGGATTATGATTTCCTACGCCAAAAATACTTTATTGAGGAATACGACTCGGAAAGGGGCCGAATCCTTTCGGGATTGGTTTCCACAATGGACATTAAACTGGTCAATTCCCTTTTGAATCAATTGATTGCGGCCAGAACACCGCAGGAGGAATTCTACACTTTTCTCCTGAAATATGTCAAGTAAATTAAAATTAAATTAAAATTAATTAATTAATTAATTAATCGATAATTTTAGATCGCCAATTTTGAATGACATTGTCCTCTATATGAAAATGAATTTCCGCGTTTTTGCCAAAAAGTTCATTTTTAATAACATTTATTCCCAATATATTTGGGTTTTCAGATTGCCCAGTGCGGCCATTGTAAAAGTGATTTTGACATTTGTAACAAAATGGATGCAAACAAAAGAAGATTTGAATGAAGTAAATTGGCCAAAATTGTCATTTACATAAATTATTTAATATTTTCAGATTGCCCAATTCCAAAGGGAACATCAAAAGGAATTAATTGATTTACGGCTGATGGATTATTTGCAGGAACAAATTGCCGAAATTCGAGCAAATATGGAATTTGTGGCCAAATTTGCACCACAAATTTTTGATTATTTGGAGGAAAGGAAGAAAAGGAAAACGAAAAATGGGCAAGAAAATTGCCAACAATTGAATTGGAATTGAACAAAAAAAAACAAATTCATTTTAATTTTGATCTCCTCAAATGTAGATATTTTGATATTGATTCAAATTTATTCGAAAAATATTTTATATAAAATAATTTTGTGATGGTTGAATGAGCATCAACACCATATAATGATGATGATGATAGAGATCCATGGAAACACCAACAAATGCACCGCAAACATTTAAAAATGTTCTCATTGAGATGGCCAAAAACTGATTTGCTATTCAAATTGGCCTTCCCTTCCTCTCATCCAATTCGATGTCCATTTCATGCCTCCCAGCCACCAAATAATAATAATAATATTGCCCACAATATTGGTCATCCATCCATCCTCAGTCCTCACATCAATTTTCCATTATTTTTTGGTTTGTGCCTATTTTTAAAACATGCTTTTTTGCCGGCCATGATGGATGGGAATTTCCCCCAAAAACAGAAAAAATGATCGATTATGGTGGAATATCTCCAAAACCCATCCAAAAATACCATTCATCCGCAAATTCCTGTACAAAAAAAAGTTTAGGCCAAGAGCAAAAATTAATTTTGTCCTTTGGGGGCCAATAATTGGATAAAACCAACTTTCTTCGGAATGACACGCCCTTCATTAATTGGTTCATTCATTAAAGGGGGGACAATTGTGGAGGGGGGGGGGGGCAATGGCCAGCAGCACTGCAGATGGGCAAATATAAAATAAATGAATGATTAAATGTGGAATTGGGGAAGACAATTGTTGGCCCATCAAATGAATTCACTCTCAAATGTGGGGGGGGGGGGGGGGGGGGGGGTTTGGCGGAAGAAGGCCATCAATCGGCGGCGGCAGATGGAAGCCAAAACATTGGGCCGGCCCACCAAAGGAAAACATTGGATAAATGTTATTCCAAGGGAATGAAAAAGGGCCAATCAAATCCGCCGGATCCCAAAGTCGGGGAAGGGATTGACTTTTCCCAGATGTCATCAAAACTCAATTTAAGTACCTATTTTCCCATCCAAATTTGATTGCCACTCTTAAAAGGATGATATCCAGAGCCGGTCAATTTGCTTTCGTAAATAAATTTTTCAAAAAATTTTAAGGCAATATTTTCCTTATTTAAAAAGAAGAGAAAATATTTTTTTTCCAAAAAATCACATTCTTTGTCGAAAAGCTTAATAATGGTTTAGGGAATTTTTTTCAACAGGCAAACTATTTAACATATTTGTAGAGCCCATTGAAACGCGTCGATTCATATATAATTTGTTTGATTTTGATTTTATACGAAATTGAATGAGTTAAACCATTTAAACCATTTTTAGTTTTTGGTTTAAAAGTGAATTAGACCATTTAAACCGTTTTATATTTTTGGTTTAAAAGTGAATTAAACCATTTAAACTGTTTTATATTTTTGGTTTAAAACCCACTTATTAGTTTGAGGTCGAACTAAACAAACTATATATGGTATCGACGCCTATTATTATCCTGGTGAAAATTTCCTAAACAGTTTTTTATAGGCGGTTATAAGCTTATCGACAAAAAATAGCATCCTTTAAAGAAACAATTAATAGAAAAATTATTGGCCTTTTGATAGGTGCCGCCTAAATTGCTTTCGGTCCATTTTATCTGGGATTGGGGATCAGCAGCCAAAAGCAAAACTAGACTGGAAAAATAAATAATTGCAAAATTGGACGAAATAATATCAAATGTTTTTTGGCTAATCCAAAAATACATTCATTCCCCCCCCCCCCCCCCCCCCCCCACAACTCCAATGTATTCATTGACCCAAAAATGTTGCTGATAACCTTCAAAAGAAGAATCAATCCTCCAATTCCCCCCAAATACAAATATTCCCAAGCCAATTTGCCATTGACATTGCCAAAAAATATTAATATTTGCTCCCCTCCCATGCAAAATAATTGTTCTCCCCAAAAAAGGCAAATATGTTCTTCCCTTCCAATTCATTTATTCCCCCCACCAAAATAAAGGCAAATCCTCCACAATATTGTTTTTTGTATTTTTGCGCAATTTCCCTTCTTTCCTTCCATTTTGGCCAATCCCCATAGAAACTTGACACCCTCCCTTTTCCATAACAAAATGGCTGCATTTTCTCTTTAATTCTTCTGTCCATTTCTAATCCAAAAATACAAATTTATTTTCCCCTTTTAAACCACCCAAAAATGTTGTGGGAAAGGCCGCATTTAGCTTTGAAAGACCAATTTTGGCCCATCTTCCTCCACCCTTTCCCCCTTTGCCATTTCACTTTTAAAGAAACACGCCCCAAACTCCCCTCTTCCTTTTTAGGCAATTCCAATTCATTTGTTGAAAATTTGGCCAAATGAAATAATGAATTTATTCCAACTTTTTGCCATCCTTTTCCTCCTCTTACCCTCCTCCGAATCGGCCATCACCAATCCAAAATGGCAAACGAATTCGGCGGCCAAATCATCGGAAATGGATTTCATGCAAAATTTATTCCATCAAATGGAAAATGAAAAGAATAATGGACATTTTTCGAATGAGGCGAACACAATTATTGTTGGATATTCGCCCAAAATTCAAGGTAAAAATGTGATTGAATTGTGTAGAAATAAAATAATATAGTTAAATGCCATATAAAAATAGATGATCTGAAGGAAAAGCACAAACTAAAATATTTGGGGCACATTGTTTATTATGGTAATATATGGTCATTGGTCAGCAGAAAATAATGGGGGATT
This sequence comes from Pratylenchus scribneri, assembly GCA_030063045.1. Taxonomy (NCBI): domain Eukaryota; kingdom Metazoa; phylum Nematoda; class Chromadorea; order Rhabditida; family Pratylenchidae; genus Pratylenchus; species Pratylenchus scribneri. The sequence continues at coordinate 3,626,999 of JAQSEB010000032.1, forward strand.
TAGGCTTTAGGGCAACATCATTATTGATGAATTGTTGAGCAAATAAACAGAAAAAAAGAAAGGGAGGGATGGATTGGTGGGTGAGGAATATGGTAGAATTTATTGGAAGGAAAAGGGAAAAGTAATTTAATTTGATTTAGTTGATTTACATATAAAATGACCGAATTTACATATACCTAATCTATCTTTAGTGCCGGAAATTTATTTTTTAGGCATATAATCTGGCCATACCTTCCCCCTACCTACATATTCTAAAGCCTAAATATAATTCTAATTATGCTCTCAAAACTAGTTCAAAAATAAATTATTTTTCTACACCAAAATATGTAAATTACCTATTATTATTTTAATATTTAATTTTAATTTATTTGCAGTGAAAAATTGTAGTGGCGGAAGTGGAAATGGTGAGAAAATGGTTGGAATTGAATTTGGCATAAATGAGTTGAAAAATGGAGAAATGGTAAGTAAATTTAGATGAATTAATTATTTAAATTTAATATAATAATATTTATTTTTAAGTTAATTCGAGCTGAATTGCATTTATTCTTTGGGAATGGAAAAATGCTTGGAAAATTGAAAAATGCGCCAAAACAAATTGAATTAATTAAAATGAGCTGTGAAAATAAAGAAATGGTGATATTAAATCGGGAAAAGGAATCCGATAGGAAGAAGCACAAAATGATGGCACCAGGATGGGCAATTTTCAATGCATTGCCACTATTCAAAAATGAAAACGGTGGAAACATTTTTATTCAAGTAAAAATTGGAATTTCACTCAAAAATGGCCAATTCACTGTATTTAGATACAAAAACATGGGAAAGAATTGAATGTGGCCCAAATGAACAGATTGATGCATTTACATCGGCCATTTATGGTAATTTATACAAAAATGATGGACAAAGAGGAAAAAAGGGCTAAAAGGAATATTCGGGCAACATTGACAAAAAAGAATTACGGTAGGCGAAAATGAAGGGAGGGAAAATAATGGAAGGATTGGAATTGAAGGCGATGAAAGGGAGGAAATCCAACGGCACATGGAAATGGCAAGAAAGACGGCGGAATATTATGCCTACGGAATGGCCAAAGAAAATATTCGAGATGGAATGCCGATTACAAATAAAGGGGAGGGGAAATGGAAAGGCCCAGGGATGGCATTGAATCGAGGACGAAAACAGGTGGAATGGGAAAATTGGTGGAGGAATTGAATATTGGCATTATTTGAAGAAGAATTGGAGGAAAGGCCGAAAATTGGCAAAAAGTTACCCAAAATTTGATCCAAATGATCCAATGCTTGGATTTGGCACCGGAAATTCGCCATGGCAAAGAGAGGATCGAAGATTAATTCAAAGCCCAAATTTTGGGAATTCCCTCAATGATATTCGGTCATTGGAGGAAAATGAATACAAAATGATGGAAGGCAAAGGGAGGAGGAGGAAAGGAAAAGAAGAAGAAGAAAATGGAAGAAATGATGAAGCCGAAACGAAAGTGGTTTTAATGGGGAAGGAAAATGGGAGAGGGGAAAAGGTGAGGAAAATGTTGGAAATAGGTGAATAATTATTATTTAAAGAAATGCGCAAGGCACAATTTGACGGTGGATTTCCGAGAATTGGGCTGGGCCAATCGAATAATTGCACCGAAAAGATTCGAGGCAGGATATTGCGGAGGGGAATGCAGCTATCCATTGCTGGATGAGGTAAATGTTTAGTGACGATGCCATCTTATTTTCAAAAAAATTCAAAACATTTTACCCTTTTCCTAAGAAAATGTAGAAATGAAAATATAAATAACTGAAATGGGAAATTGAATTGAATTTTTATGAGAGAATGAGATGATATTTCTCATAAAATTTTAATTTATTTCATGGACAGGGGTTCTGTTTTTAATTAAAATTAAAACGGATTAGAATCTGGCATCCCTTTTTTGCTCTTTAAATTTAAGCTGGTTAGGGTTTATAAAGAAGATTTAATGGAACAACTAAAAAAGCCATTTTTAGCTTAGTGGTTTGATGCTTTTTTTGTATGAGGTCGCGGGTTCGAATCCTCTCCGAAGCAAATATTTTTTTCGAACTTATTTGTCACTTTTATCAATTTTTATACATTATACTCTACAAATCTTGTCCAAAAACATTATTTAGACCGAAAAAACATGGTATTAAAAGCGATGTTTAATTAAGAATATTAAATAAAAAATAATCAATTTTATTTTTGCCAATTTTCAAGAAATTAAGTTTTCCGAAATTAATAAATAATTATTTTTCATCAGCAGAAAGTGAATGATATCTCCAACCATGCCATCCTCCAATCGCTTCTTTCCCAATCGGAAAATGGCCCTCCCCCAGTTTGTTGTGGCCCAGTCAAATTCGATTCATTGACCCTCCTTTATTTTGATGAACGCGAGAATGTGGTGCTAAAAAATTATCCAAGAATGATCGTTCTCGAATGTGGATGCATTTAAAATTGAATTGAATTATAAAACAATTTCTAATCATTATCAAAAATGCTGCCAATGCCAAATATTTCCCAAAATATTAAAATTGTAAATCTCATTTTTTCCTCTTCAAAATAAATTTTTAATTCTTCGATCATTTTACTCTCATAAATGAATCAAAATATTATTAATAAAAAGTTGAAAATTTATTTATTTAGAATTATTTCTTCTCCGCATTTTGTCCTTTCTTTTCCACATCATTTTCCACCGGATCTTTGCATTGTGTCTTCAAAAATGCTCGAATTCCTGGAGAAATTGCCCCTTCCGCCTTTCGGTCTTTTGAGTAAATTTCCAAATTTGGTTTTCCCTTCCAAATTAGGCCAAATCTAAAGATTGGGAATTTGCCCTTAATTTTTAATTGAATTTACCGAAAATCTGGGTCATTTTTGATCAAAAAGAGTCGAATTTTACAAAGGCAATCATGCACCTAGAAATCATCCAAATTTATAAAATAATGAGATAATTGACACCTTGCTGAGCACCGAATATGGCAATGGCTTCATCAATTTGGAAATATCATTCAAACCCTAAATTGATCCATCAAAACATAAAATAAATATAATTTTCACATAAATTGCCGCCTTCTTCAAATCTCCATTTCCCGTCCAAAATCCAACCAATTCTTGGTCCGCACAGGTAAAAAACATTTGGGCCCATGTGAAAAATGGGAAGCCGGCCCCATGCGGATAAGTGGTCAACAATTGGAGGGGAACATTCGAAGGGGTTTGGCCAAATTCCACAAAACCGATTGAGGAATTCTCCGCAAATTGTTGTTTTGCCGGCAATTGGTCGGCATCCTCAAATGGGTCACTCAAAAAGTGGATTCAATACTAATTTAATTTTAAATTTGATTACGCTTTTGCAATCGCAAAATCGGCACAATCCACCTCATAACGGACTAAAATTTTTAATGTTCCAAATTGATAGCTCATCAATTGGAAAAATGGCCCAGTGCAATGTTTGGACCGGGGTTTTGTAATTTTGGCCTTCACCGCCTGATCATAGGTTAAATGTCCAATCTATGGGTTGAGGGATAGTTTCACATTCATATTTTTGACCCTAACCTCCATCAAATCGGAGGCCTCCATTCGACTGAAAAGCACCGTTTTGCCCACCCTTTCACAGTCTATCCGGAAAAGGCCTTCGCCGGCCTCCTGGGCAAATGCGAATATTTTTTGCAAATTTACGGCATCTGAGAATGGATGATAATATTTAAAGGGTAATGGGTTGATTACCTGTTATCAAATCATATTCATCAAAATTAATTTCCTTCTTCTTTTTTCTTTGACAATGTTTGGCTGCCAAAATGGCCGCATCCAATTGGCCATTTTTGACTTTTAAATGATTCACATTGTAAATCACAACACCCCCATCTTGACGCAATTTGCCTCCAGGCCAATAGAATGATTCGGCTGGCATTCCCGGGATCTATTAATATTTCCATTTTATTGTTCATCAAATATTATTTTTAACCCACCATTATGACCGGTTCATCGTCCTCCAGTCGCCATTGGTATGAGCCAATTCGTTCGGGTCCTTTTGTGGATGTTGGGCCACCTTTGCCGGCCAAATTTACCAAAGGCAACAATCCGTAGGGTTCTTCTTCCAGACCATCAAAAAGCCAAAAACCCTGAACATCGCCATCTTGTTGTGGTTGTTGGGCGGCCATTCTCGACTCAATTTTAAAAGAAAATTCGTCGAAATCTAAGCGAACAAGAGGGAAAGGCGATGATTATTCCCTTTGATGGGGAATGGGCTTCTTTGCTTGGATATTCTCCTTCAAGCCAAATCAATAGATTAGAAGAGAGGATATTGTTGGCCAAGTTAGAAAAGGGAAAATAGCGCCTGGAGGCGATTTGGCCCAATCTATCCCCCTTCCCTCCCTTCCTATGTGCCTTACTTCGCCCCCGCATGGGCCATGACGGAGTTGGAATTAGCCAATGGGGCGGTTGAAGATTGAATGGATGGATTGATGGGTATAAGCATCCACGAACAAGAATGAAAGAGAATACAATGATGAATGTGAAGGAGAAAAGTGGAATGGAAATAATATCCACTCGAGAACATCCTTCCCTTGAAGCGACAAAATCTTCTAATTGAGTCACCCAAATGAAACAACAGCTGATTTTGAGTTAAACAGGGGAAAATAATTTTTATTCAAAATAAAGTTTGAAGTTTGTCAAAAGGGTTAATTCCATAGGCAATAATCATTATTCATTAATCATATCCGATTCTGATTCTTCATCCAGCGATGGCACCACCCACGCCACCAGCCACTGCCCCCAATGCCATTCCCTTCAAAATCTTCCCTCGTTTGGCCCTGTTGAATTCAATTCATAATTTGCTTCATCCAAAATGCTGTTCACCTGCTAAATGTTCCACCTTCATTTCCTCTACCCATCGAATTGCCGCCCATCATTGGCAAATTCCCCTGTTCATTATTGTCCTTAACCATTATCATATTTTTGCCACCATCCTCCGAAATTACAACAGTTCCGTCATCTGTGGACAATGGATTGTTTCCACTTGAAGATGGGGGAATGAAGGCGCCTTGGTTTGGGTTTGAGGGCATAATGTCGGCTGGGGATGATTGCGCAAAATGGAAAAGGAGGAATGGGAGTATAAGCAGTGAAAATGAAGTCAACTTTTGGGTTCTCATTTTTAGAAAAATTCTTATTTGATAATTGGTGGATAAATGCAATGATGTTTGGGGAGTAGAAGTTGCGCGAAATAACATTGTTTTTAATAACACTTTCCATTTTTGGTCAATGATCAAAAGGAAAAACAAAAACAACCATTTGGAATAGTAAATAATAAAATCAAGTTTTAAATTACACTAATGAATTCCTCATGGGCATTGATCACTCACTTTTGATGGTCATCCAAAAATATAATTAAATAAAATGATGTGGATTGACTATTAAAGGCGGAATTATTTTTGGGGCAAATAAAGCAGGCAGAATTATGTTTGGGGCAAATAAAACAGGCGGAATTATGTTGGGGCAAATAAAGCAGGCAGAATTATGTTTGGGGCAAATAAAACAGGCGAAATTATTTTGGGGCAAATAAAACAGGCGGAATTATGTTTGGGGCAAATAAAACAGGCGGAATTATTTTGGGGCAAATAAAACAGGCGGAATTATGTTGGGGCAAATAAAACAGGCGGAATTATTTTGGGGCAAATAAAACAGGCGGAATTATTTTGGGGCAAATAAAACAGGCGGAATTATTTTGGGGCAAATAAAACAGGCGGAATTATGATGGGGCAAATTCAACAGGCGGAATTATGATGGGGCAAATTCAACAGGCGGAATTATTTTGGGGCAAATTCAACAGGCGGAATTATTTTGGGGCAAATTCAACAGGCGGAATTATTTTGGGGCAAATTCAACAGGCGGAATTATGATGGGGCAAATTCAACAGGCGGAATTATGATGGGGCAAATTCAACAGGCGGAATTATTTTGGGGCAAATTCAACAGGCGGAATTATTTTGGGGCAAATTCAACAGGCGGAATTATGATGGGGCAAATTCAACAGGCGGAATTATTTTGGGGCAAATTCAACAGGCGGAATTATTTTGGGGCAAATAAAACAGGCGGAATTATTTTGGGGCAAATAAAACAGGCGGAATTATGATGGGGCAAATTCAACAGGCGGAATTATGATGGGGCAAATTCAACAGGCGGAATTATTTTGGGGCAAATTCAACAGGCGGAATTATTTTGGGGCAAATTCAACAGGCGGAATTATTTTGGGGCAAATTCAACAGGCGGAATTATTTTGGGGCAAATTCAACAGGCGGAATTATTTTGGGGCAAATTCAACAGGCGGAATTATTTTGGGGCAAATTCAACAGGCGGAATTATTTTGGGGCAAATTCAACAGGCGGAATTATTTTGGGGCAAATTCAACAGGCGGAATTATTTTGGGGCAAATTCAACAGGCGGAATTATTTTGGGGCAAATTCAACAGGCGGAATTATTTTAGGGCAAATAGGCGTAATTAAAAGTTATCACCAAATAAAAGCAAGTTCTAAATCAAGAAATTTTTCAACTTTGGCCATAATTTTCTGACCAAATAATAATATTTAATTAATTATTTTTAATATCAAAATGCTTTGAAGAAAAAGTTCAACCCATTGGTATTTTTTATATTTTAAAACAAATGTTGGCTTTAATATTAGACCAATGAGCAAAGTTCCGTAGCCTAATAAATTAGAACAACAAATGTGCGCATGTCATAATTATGATAAATGATTTATTTATTACAGTGAATGAAATTCCAAACTGTTTTTTTTAAAATTCAATTAAATTTAAATGTATTCAATTCTGAAAAAGCATCTAAAGAATCTCTCTCATCTCAATCCATTCATCCATTAATTCACCATCTGCTCTTTTCAGGCTTCGACTTTCCAGGGGTTCTTTTCATTCTAAATCGACAGTATTCATTCATTTTGAAATTCCATTTTTAAACCTTATTTGATGTCCAATTCCCGAATTCAAATTTCTGGTATTTCCAAGATCCACATTCCCGTGGCTACTTTCTTGTTGCGCCGAAGCATTTTCAATTCCGTTGTTCAGAAAGCCGATGAGGATGAGAAAAAGGGAGAAAATGACCAAAATGGAGACTCGCATTTTGTGTTTTGGATTTGTTGTTGGTGAATTAATAGGAATTTTGTTTAAATGAAAAAGAAAGGTTCAATTTTAGTCACATTTTATAGATACGCCCAGCGGCAATTAACATTACAATAAAATTGTTTTTTTTCTCAATTTTGGATGGGCTGATTTTACGTTTTAAATATTTCCGATGTGATCTTCGAATACCAAAACTTGATTCTTTCCATTTTCTGTCCAGGGTCATTAATCACCATTTAATTTGAATCAATAAAATTTCGATCAAAATTTGCGATTTCTAAATAGAAATTTTTTTTAATAATTTAATTTCTTTGCTTTTAAATATTCAAGTTGAATCTTTCCTTTTTTGATCAATGTCATTATTGGTCGCCAATATTCATTTTTTCTTTAAAATTTGAATAATAGTAATTAGATAACAAATCAATCAAAATTGTTATTTAAGGCAAATTCGTTGGCCAAAACACAAAAAGATCTGAATCCTTTTTATGTTCGTTCTTATTTTTCCATTAAAATGGGTAAATATTTGGTAAATTGGATTGTTTGGCTCGTCTTTGTCACTTTGGCCAATTCAATTGTTGAATTTCCAATGCTACTGTTGATTTTTTAACAACTTTGTTTGCCCTTTTTTACTCAACAAAAAAGGCATTAATGGCTAAAGGGCATCATCATTCACCCGCCCTTTTTCATTTCCTTTCCGTACATTTCTACTTCAATTTTCCCAATTTCCCTCCTCAAAATGTGCCGTTCCACCTCCTCAATTCTCTCATTTTTGGCTATTTTTCTAACAATAGCCCTTTTGATTTCGCGCACATTTTCTGCTTCAGAAATTGCAAAAACCGGGGTAAAATTTTAATTTGATAAATTTTAATTTGCATTTAAATTTTTTAGGAATCCCAAACAAAGATTGAATTGGAGGGCATTGGCACAAATAGGGGAAATGTAGACAAAAATGAGAATAATGATGTAAAAATAAGGAAAGGGAAAATAAAAAGAAGGTAGAGAAATAGAAAATATTTTTGGATTTATTCCAATTTTCAGTGCAAATGAAGGAAAAAATGAGGAAAATTCGAGACAGAAGAATGTGCCGCCAAAAGGAGGGTTGGTCATATGAATTTATTTTATACTGTAATAAAAAATTATTTATAGCCGCATGAAACGAGGAAAAGTGTTACGTTATATGGCCGCTGGTGGAATTGTCGGCCTTGGACTTGGCATTGCCGCTGGCAAATGATTTGGACAATATTTGATTTAACGAAAGAAGAATTTATTCATTATTAATCATTCACATTTTTATGTTTTGACGATGGAATTTTGCTATAAATTGCGCAATTTAATACAATTTTGCACTTTGATCTTGTTTTCCAACATTCGTTGAAACTATTACCATGTTTTTTATAGCATTTTGAAATTAAAAATAATTGAGCAAATAAAAATGACTCAGAAAATTATAGCCAAAAAATGAAAATTTATCGACTAGGGAAAGAAAAAAAATTTGTTTTGAGCTTTATGGATTTGAGGAGAAATGGCCAAATAATTGTTTGGAATTTGAGCAAGAAAATAAAATGAATGAATGAATTCAAGTCATACTGATCACTTGGCATCTAATTTGTGCCGGTTTTCTTTCTAAAACACTGCTCGTGCTTTGCACCTTCATTAGTCCATATGGCCGTCTTCCGCCACTTTTCCCATTCAGAGAAGAGGATGAGGCCGAAGTTTGCAAGGGTACTGGACCATCGGATGCCGGGGTTTTGGAAGGGGCGGAAGATTTTCTGCCGGCTGGACTTTGTGGAGGTGGAGTTGGAGTCGTGGAAGATTGTTGGAGCATTCGTTGAGGCGATTTGGACCAGGTGGTGTTTCCTTGGCCCAATACCTCCCTCGGTTTATATTTCTTCAATTTCAGGGAATCAGTGACCGGTTCGGTCCCATCATTTCCCATAAATTTGCTGGCCAATTGTTGAACTTGGCTGCCAGGATTTGGTTTTGAGGCTGGCGAACGATATCGAGCTTAAAACAAATAAAACAGTAATTATTTGTTATAATTTCTCACCGGTTGATAATGGCAATTTTGAATTCCCTCGGGCAGAATTTGTTCCGCTAATTTCAGTCGTTCTTTTCTCAACGGATCCCTTCCTTTCTGCCGAAATTGGCGGCATTGGACTGGATGAACGTTGGTTGATTGCTTGAGGTTGGGGACGAACAATGGCCAATTTTGGTGTCGCCGAAACTGGTCGATTTGTTCGCCAACTTGGTGTGAATGAAGTTGAAATTGGTGGGCGACGACTGGCTGCAGATGAGGTGGCCGTAGATGAAGGCGACTCAATTGTCATTCCTGAGATCGTTTTCGAGGAAGAAAATACTCCGGTTAAATGAGCCTGAAAATGGGAATCAATTTTGTTTCTTTTGTTGCTTTCATTTATTTGCTTTTCAATTTGCTATTTTAATTTAAAGGAAAACATAAATCTATTAATTCAGATGAAACACAATTCTCGTGGGAAAACACAAATTTATTTGGGTGAAACAGAAATCTAACCGGAAAACACAAATTTAATAAGATGAAACACAAATCTTTCCGGAAAACATAAATATAATTGGGTGAAACACAAATCTAACCGGAAAACACAAATTTAATTGGATGAAATACAAATCTTTCCGGAAAACACAAATCTAACCGGAAAACACAAATTTAATAAGATGAAACACAAATCTTTCCGGAAAACATAAATATAATTGGGTGAAAGACAAATCTAACCGGAAAACACAAATTAATTGGATGAAATAAAATCTTTCCGGAAAACACAAATCTAAACGGAAAACACAAATTTATTAAGATGAAACAATCTTTCCGGAAAACATAAATATAATTGGGTGAAACACAAATCTAACCGGAAAACACAAATTTAATTGGATGAAATACCAATCTTTCCGGAAAACACAAATCTAACCGGAAAACAAAAATTTAATTGGAAGAAATACAAATCTTTCCGGAAAACACAAATCTAACCGGAAAATACAAATTTAATTGGGTGAAAGAGAAATCTAACCGGAAAACACAAATCTAACCGGAAAACACAAATTTAATTGGGTGAAACAGAAATCTAACCGGAAAACACAAATTTAATTGGGTGAAACAGAAATCTAACCGGAAAACACAAATTTAATTGGGTGAAACAGAAATCTAACCGGAAAACACAAATTTAATTGGGTGAAACAGAAATCTAACCGGAAAACACAAATTTAATTGGGTGAAACACTAATCTAACCGGAAAACACAAATTTAATTGGGTGAAACAGAAATCTAACCGGAAAACACAATTCTACCGTGGATAAAATAAATATTTATTCCAATAAAAATGAATTCACCTCTGGCACATTTGCGGTTGTTGCCGAACGCACTAATCCCTTTTGTGGCTTTGGGGTTGTGCAACCATCTTCCTCAACAAAAATGCCACTTTCCGTTGAACTAGTTACTTTTTCTGATGGTTGTTGCTTCTTTTTGGTCACAGTTTTCTTTTCAGCCTCCATTTTCCCATCTGTTTCATCCACTTCTTCCTTTTCCGTCCAAAGTCTTTTCTCCTCTGCCAATTTTGTTTTATTTGCTTTGCATTCCTTTTGATCTGTTTCGGCGCGCGATAATTCGCAGGCAAACTGAAATATTTAAAAAAATTTTTTAGGAATAGTCCACAAATTGACTTGTTGAATTAATTGACGTGAAAATGCATTCTGTTCTGAGGCCAATAAATCGCGAATAACTTTTTCCAGACAGGACAAAGATTTATCATCCTTTGGGAAGACCAAATATTTTTTGATGATTGCCAAAGTTCGGCACAATTGAAGCCTAAAATAATAGAAAATAGAAAGAAAATGTGAAGTGGCACACCTTATATTGGAAATTGGATCGGAGGAAAGCTAAAGAAAATAAATTTTTAAAAAATGGAAATTTGAGGGAGGACCTTTAGAATTGAAGGAAGGAATTTGTCAATGAAAAATTCTCGACTAAAATTATGTAACAATGGGGGAACAATGTCCAACAAAAGGCGCCGTCTATAACAACTCGAATGTTGACCAATTTTCTGGGTGAACATTTCGATGATTTCCTGCCGATCCTTGGCCATTGGCAATTCGCGCATCATCAATAAAAGGGATTGGGCAGCGGCGATTCGACAGGGCAAAGCACGCTTAAGAATTTTGAAAATAATGGGGAAATATTGGCAGGAAAAATTGATGTACCGCAGTGAGGATTTCCTGTTGGAGAAGGGGCACAAAACTTTGCTTGATCACTTTTGGCCGAACCAATTGGCGAAGGATGGCCAAACTGTTCAAATAGGCTTCATGGGCTCGCCATGAGCCGGAACCGCGCAAAAGTGAATTACAACTGATTAACATTTGATTCAATTTTGTCAAAATTGAATTCTGAAAACAATTCATTAATCCATTTTCTTTGCCAATTTTCCCCTCACTGATTTGTTGCCCAATGCGCTGATTTCTTTGTAAAGGACGGGCAAAATCTTTTGCAAATTTCCAGTTAAATGTTGGATTACTTCTCCGCTTCCACTGGACAATAATTCCACAAATGGATTCAACAATTGTGGCTGCTGTTGATCAGCATTTTTATTGGTACTAGCTGCTTTTGTGGCTGCTGGGCCATTATTTTTTCGGAATGTCAAAATTTCATGGAATCCAGAGGCCACAATTGCTCGTACTTTAATTTTAATGGTATGGGATTATGCAAGATAGGAAAGAAAACAATGATTTGGAAAAGTTTAATGCCAAAAAAATTAATTTTTTATATTAATTAAAAATTGGAAATTTTCGTAAATCTTTCAAATGATCAAATTCACATTTATCCCGCATAGTATTATTATACTATTTCCTCAATTATTTAATGAATACTAATATTTTAATTTACAGAATTCAATTTGCAGAAAACTTTTCTTGTCGAAAAATAGTCTTTTTAAAAGTCATATAATTTGGATAAATTAAGTTTCTCTCTAAAATTCTTAAATGTTTTGATGTGAGAGTTAAGCCCTAATTTAAACCTAAATTTAATTTTAACAAGTCCAGCAATTTTTGTACACAAATTATATGACTATAAAAATATTATTTTCCAACAAATTTTTTACAAATTAAATTAAATATTCCCACCATTTTATTTTTATTACCTTCTTCGTCCGGATCACGACAGAATTGTTCCAAAATTGGCATCAATTTTTCCGTGAAAACATCCTTTTCCTCTCCAAAAATGGATACAATGCACTAGAAAAAGGCAATTTTAATATAATATTATTATTATTATTGTGAATAAAGCAATATGTACCGGAAAATTGAATGCGCACATTCTCCTGCACAACATCATCACTTGCTCATTATTAGTAATAAATATAAGATAGCAATACACCAATTATTTATTTATTATTTAATATTTATTCCCAAGTCAATTAATATTTGGGCAAGCCCACACAATAAAAATGCTCAACACAAAACTAGGAATAACTCAATATGAATTAATGAGGATTTGGGAAACACAATAAAAAAAGGGAAAGGATACAAATTCATTAAAATGGGAAATAATGTCAAATCGCCAAATTCTTTTCAATTTAACATCAAAGTTATCACATTCCGACCCTCTAAAAGAAAATCGTCCCCTGATTTTCGAAATTCGCCGCGATTCAGTCTGTTTCCGAAAGGTTTCGATGGCCGGACATATCGAGAGCACCCCCAAACATTGTCGACAATCCAGGGAAATTTGCATTGGACACAGCTCGATCACATAGATTCGCCGCTGATCTTCCTCCGAATTCATGGCCAAAGAATTTCTCGAAAAACTGTTCATATCCCCTTGAAATCTTTTCGTTCTTTTCTTCCACTCGATATGATCCTTCGGTGCCATAATACATCCCTTCAAAACATCCTAAATCATTTTCACAATCGGCCGAAGCATACATGGGACGATCAGATCGATCCGTCTCCAATCCTTTGTCATTCATTTGGGTGTAACAATTTTCCTGCACTGCCCAACTCAATTCATTATCCATGGCTTTTTGCTTTTCCCAATTCTCCATTCTCTTCTCAAACCACTTCTCAACTTCCGGATCAATTCCATTTCTGAAACGCCCTTTCTTTTTCCAATTTGCTTTCATTCCGGCATTCTTGAACTCAATAAACCCATTTACTTTCATTCCAAAATTCTTTAACCCATTCCGACCCTCAAAATGTTCGATTGTCCTCAATCGATGATGCTGTTCTTTCATTACTGGATGATGAATAAATGTTTGGTCCCTTTTTGGATAATTCTGCTTTTTCGGTTTGACCCAATTCCAGCCAAAATTCTTCCTTTGTTGCTCGACTACCGGACGAAATTTCATTTGCGGATGTGGCTGTTGATGATGAGAATTGGTCGGCTTTCCCAAAATTTTCTCTTCTCGAAAAATTCCAAATCGACCATTTTTCCTAATAGAACCTGCTGATTTTGAAACCAAGTTTTGACATTTTTGACCAGAAGAATTTTGTTCAGCCAATTTCTTTTCAAAGATTTTTACGCTATTTTTCAATCTGCCATTCTCTTCTAACAAACATTTCTCATCGGCTAATTTCTTTTCAAATTTTATTTCCAAAACCGCATTCAATTCGTTCAATTTTTTCCTTTCTTCCAATAATTTTCTTGCATAAACCTTGAATTGCTGCAACTCTTCGCATTTTTGTTTCAAACTTTCCTCGAGTTTTTCATTGTCGTTCACCAAGAATAAATATCCGTCCTTTATTTCATTCCATTTTTCCTTGAATTTATCCTCGAGTTCAAAATGATCGTTCATTAAATTCAAATATGCGGCTTTCATTCTATTCCAGTCCTCCATTCTCACCCATTTTTGATTATTCTGATCAACAAAACCTGAAGAAATTTCAAAGCCGTGAATTTGATGAGGAAGCTGGTTTATTTCCGAAATATTTTCGTCAAGGCTTGGTTGTTGATTCCACATTTTATTGATTTAATTTTCAGCAATTTTTCCTCGATTTTCCACTGCTTTTCTCGCTTCAAATTTAATTGAATTATTGGACTCACAAAGAGAACAATAATAGATGATCAAAACTTATATTTTCACAAAGAAAATAAAAGCTGCACTCCACAAAGGGGTGTTTTCACAAAAATCCAAACTTTGAAGCTCCAATAAATCCAAATAATTATTTTGCCGTTTTCTGCTTCTGCGCAATATTGATTTTAATAAACCTCGGTGCTTTCGATTTGTCCTTTCCGGGAGCGCCAAGTAATAAATATAAGATAGCAATACACCAATTATTTATTTATTATTTAATATTTATTCCCAAGTCAATTAATATTTGGGCAAGCCCACACAATAAAAATGCTCAACACAAAACTAGGAATAACTCAATATGAATTAATGAGGATTTGGGAAACACAATAAAAAAAGGGAAAGGATACAAATTCATTAAAATGGGAAATAATGTCAAATCGCCAAATTCTTTTCAATTTAACATCAAAGTTATCACATATTTGCTGCTGCAATATTCTTTGCATTTTGCATTTGGCTTCCTCCTTTCTCATCTAATTGTTCATTTTTAAATTAATTAATATTTTTCCATTCTTACCTTGACTTTGTTGCCAAGCAAAATCCAAAATTCGGATGTATGTGTCCAACCACCATCGCAAATCGGCGCCCGTCAAAATGTCCCGAAGACATTGAAGCCAGGAGCCAAAATGACGCGAAACAACTGGTAAACTTGCGTCTCGAAGGATCAAAGCCTGTTCGGAACATTTTCGTAGAAGTGGAAGCAGAATATTCTTTTTTGCATCTAAATTGCGGATTATGGCATTGAATGGGACAATTTCTGGTGTAACCTTTACTAAAATGCGGAAGGCAAACATCCAAAGAGCCGAGGATGGCTTCGCGGACTGCCGGGTCCTCATCTTTGCACAATTCAATTATACATGGTAACAAAAGGGTGCAACAATCGTTGGAATTGCTTAATATGTCGTTTATTTTGTGGATATTCCCTCCAAATGGATTACTTCAATGCTTGTGCCAAAATTGAAAGCCTTTGAGCAATGGAAGTTCGCACCGCGGTTGATGGATCCTGGCAGAGCATTTGGGCACAAGGCGACAAATCCCTTTGTACTCTAATTTTGGAATTATGAAAATTATGCATCGGATCAATGGACTTGCATTTCTCTTGGCACCAGACTGGCCAATTTTTCGATTAATCGCGTCGAAATTACTCGACGCTGGACACGTTTGCCAGAATCCGATTGGGCAATGGCCACAGGCACAATCTGATGAGTAAGGAGGGGAATTGGAAATGAATAAAGTGTGTTATGAATGTGCTAGTAAAATCAAATTATAATTCTGTTTTTCATGATCATTTTTACCGTGTCAAATATTATTTTTTTATTAGCTATACAAGAATTTTGTTCATTCTATTTCAAATAAAGGAAAACAATATTTTTTCTTTCTTCTCAAACAATATTTTTCTTTTTATAAAAAATATTCTGTACTTTGTTTTGTTAAAAAAAAACATTTTGTATGATTCCGCCTGTTTTGCACTATTTTAATTCCTTCTTTTTTTTCTATTTTAATTCCGCCTGTTTTTATTCTAAGTACCATCTTTTCTAAGACAAGAGAAAAATCATACCATTATTCTCCTTTTCCCATTAGCTATAGTAATGAAATGATTAAATGAATTTGGATTTCTGAATTCCCTTTTGAATTATCATAAAATTTCTGATTGTTTATTATTCTTATTCTTACCATGCTTATCACGGATTTTTGTGGCACACAATCGGCAATGTCCACCAAGGATTCAAGCCAGGCTGCAGCTGTTACTAAAATTGGATAAAATAAAATATATTTCTGATAATGTTGATTGAGATTGGGAAAATAATTTGTTGGAAATTCTGCTTTTTTTATTTATCAGCTGCCTCCCCCCCCCCCCCCCCAATCCAACAATTTTTATCCACCTTCTACTCATTTTTATGCAAATCTCAATACAACAAAATTGAATGATGGATTTATAACTACATTTCAATGCACGAATGATCCTTGTGTCCAATTAAAAACCGACCATTTTCTTTTTGCCTTTCAATATTCTCCAAAATTGCACTCAATAATTGACAGGGAAGATCTCTAAAATTTTGAATATTTTTTTGTATTCAAAAAAATGCCCTACGGCCAAATCGACTGCAATTTTTGGTCTTTTATGCAATTTTTGTAGACCACTGCCGCCTCACAATGAATGTCCAAATTGCTTGGCTCAACGTTCAATAATTCCTTCACAAAAATGTCCAAATATTTCAATGCCAATTCCCCCAATCAAAAATTGCCTGTATTGCCGGAATCACTTTGTTCATTGTTTCCGCCGGTTCAGCTTCGATTAATTCGGCCAAATTTCTGACAACCGACAATTTCTGCATTTCCCTTCCCTCCTTCAATGTTTTCAATGCCGATTCCGTTGGACTCAAATCCAAATCGAATTCCTCGCGCGCCGCCGCATAAAGGTCCTCCAGCGATTTTTTGGGTTTTTCCGGCTCTTTTTTCTCTTCCTTCATTTCCTCTTGTTTTTCAACAATTTCCTCCTTTGGTGGTTGTTCCTCTTTTTCTTTTGCTAATTCCTTTTTCGGTTTGGGAGGGGGCACCGGAGGCTGCTTCTTTTCGATCGGCATTTTTGACTAAATTGAGGAATTTTTAATTAAATAAATTAGAAGAGATTTATTCAATAATGTAATTTTCAATCCATTCATTTATTTAATTGATTTAAAAGCAAGAGGGGTAAACTAATCCAATGAAAAATGACAGGATTATGGGGGATTGGGGAAGGAATGGGGATAAACTAGGAATTTCCTTAAAGAATCAAAAATGGAAGATCAAAATGGTCAGCTTAAAGGTGGAGAAAGGAAATAAATCTAAAATTTGATCAATTCCGATTTCCGAATGAGAAGCTCCTCCATTCTATTATTATTGGCTTATGTGTCCTATGGATGGAAGACAATAGAGGGCAAATGGAGAAGCCGGAAATATTTGGAACAATTGTTACCCTTTGGGGGCCATCTTTAGATCACTTTTAAACTTTCAATGGATAAAATGAGGGCGTGATGAATAGAAATGAAATATTTCTGAAGGAGAGGAATCGATTTGGGCAAATCGAGATTTGAGGGAGCCAAATTCATCCTCCTCATATCCTTTTGATGGGAATTGGCCAAATGAGCATTTGAGGGAGGAGGAGGAAGACGCCAAATGCCGGAAGGAGTAAAGAAAAGAGATTTACACCGCAAAAAGTGATCCCGATTGATCCTCTTCTATACGTGACGGCTGCTTTTTTTCCGGCGCTCGCGTGATCGACCAAGACAGGGAAAAAAAGACAGCCACCTGGATTAACTGGCATGGGGGAAAAGCATTGGAAAAGTGAGGGGATGGATCGATTTGGCCAGGGAAACTCCAGCTGAAAAGCATAGGAATGGCCAAGGGCAAGGGGGTAAAAAGGAGTTGCGAGGGCGGAAATGAGAAGGCAAGAATGAGAATGAATGAATGGGAGAAACCTGAGAAAGTGCAGAGGAAAAAGGGAATGTGGGCCTGTCGACCACAAATTTTAATGTTTATATATGCTTGGGAGTTGGTTTTGGATATATGGGTTAGGATTTGACTGAAACTCCCCAATTCCGGTTTAAAAATTGAGTAAATTCCGATTGGATTCCGGATCCGGATCCGGAATCACCTAATTTTTTTCAATCAGAATTTAATAACATCTCATTTATATTCAAAACTTTAAAATTCTTTTTCAAAACATGTGATTTTATATAGACATCGATAAATTTTAAAACCATTTTATAATCAATCTAAAAATTTTCAAAAATTTTCAAAATTTTAGAAAAATTTTCAAAAATTTTCAAGAAATTTTCAAAATTTTCAAAAATTTTCTAAAAATTTTTAAAAATTTTCAAAAATTTTACAAAAATTTTCAAAAAATTTTTCTAAAAATTGTAAAATTCTTTAAAAATCTTCAAAACATTGGCAAAATTGGCTAAAAATTTCCAAAAAATGCTTATTAAATATTGATTATCAAAAAATGTCAAAATATTGATCTAAGTCAATGAAAATGAAAAAAAAAAACAAATAAAAACAAATTTTACGTTGGTTTCAAGCTATTTTAAGTTCGCAAACAGAATATTGATAGTATTACCAATATAAATCCCATCACCATTCATTTAAATAAAGTATTCAGCAAAAATTGACAAAAATTAATCAAATTTATTCAAGTTTGAAAGAATATAAAAAAGTCTGTGGTACAAAAATGACAAAATATAATTTGAATACAAAATAAAATGAAAGAATTGGGTAATTTATATATTGGATTAATCAGTGAATGTTGGTGAATGGAACAGTGAGAAAGTCCAAAGCATTCTTCGCATCGATGACCATGGTGAACAGTCAATGTTACGCAATCGATGGAAAGCTCTTTGCAATTTATCCGGATCCGAAATGCCATAAATGGCTGTCACAAATGGAATTGGCCTATTCCCATTTTGTTTGTCCACTCGGCAATGTTCGCGAACATAAATCTGAAAATAAATAAAGATTATTCAACAAAATTTATTGCTCCAAAACTTACGAATTTTCCCTGTCTAAAATGTTGCCAAACACTGAACTTCTTGACATGAGCAATGTTGGCCAAAATGCCGGTGTAGAGGATGTCCTCAATTGTGAAGGCCTTGACACTTTTGGTAACATTCAAAATGGCCGAAACTGCCTGGGATGACATCAAATAGGTTGGCCCATTCATGTATGGAGGATATTTAGACTTTGGGTACAGACTGGGCGGAACATACCTGAATTTAATTATTAAATTGGCATTTAAGGAGTGACTGACCATCGATGAGAAGGTGATCTAATTGCTTTCGTCCCTCGCCAAATTCCACCAAAAACTGATGCCGGATGTTGGTTGACTCGATGCACAAATTCATTGGCAATCCACCACCGAAGGCGGGACAAATCCACACAAGTGTCATCGTCCGTTTTGAGCACAAATTTGGCATTTGGACAATAAAATTGTTGCCATTGAAGTGCCACAAAAACCTAAATAATAATAAAATGTTCAAAAATGATAAATAAATAAATTACTTTTAAATATAAATTTGCATATGTGTCCTCAATGTCATAGAAAATTAAATCATCGAATTGGGTGAATTCATCCAAAAGTAAATTGTAAATATCCTCCCCTTCCGAAGGCCATCCAACCACAAATTTCAATGCGATATTTTCGTCCGTCTTAAATTTAATAAATTAATTCAAATATTATATTTTAAACCCACCAAATTCGCTGCCCATGATTCTCGTATTTTCATCCGTGTATAAAATGAATCTGTCCTGGTTGGAACAAAAACAAATAGTTCAATTTCCGGTGCGCATTCTCCATTGATTGGTTCCAATAATGCATATTCCAATTTGTGGTTGAGAAAATCAATTGAAAATGTTCGTTTTTGGAAGGGTAAATCATCGGTGCCAAGCAAATCAAAAAAGCCTCCTTTTGGTTCCGAATCGAGGTCGACAGATTCATCTATAATTTCTATTTCCTTGATTTCATCTTCTGCTTAAATTAAATAAAATATTAAATGAATAAAAATTTTTTAATTACTTGCCTTTTGATAAAATTGCAAATATAGTTGAAAAGCATAAAATGTTGAAGAAAATTAAATTAAGAAAAATTCGCATTTTTAATAATTTCACAAATAAAATTATATGATTTTTTTCTAAAATAAATTAGTTGTAATCGAATTTTTATATTCTATTTTTGATTTGGAGTTTCATCTCATTCAGTCAGCTTCTTTCCTCGGATTAATGTTGATTTGACCAACCAATCAATAAAATTTTGATTTTTTATTTTTATACAAAATGCCAACATTTCGAATTTTATTGAATATCGTACTCATAATTTTTATTGATTGATCTGAGATTTATTTATCGTTTTACAATGTTTTCATCAACGCAGCATTTATAAATTTAATTTATTAAAATATTGCATTAATCTCCGATAAATTAGTTTTAACGTTTATTCTTCATCCTCTTGACCAAAATTCTGTTGCTGAAATGCCTGGCATTGTTCAATATCACCCACATAGGACTAGAATTGTAAAAAAGATTTAAAATAATTTAATTATGTGGCTCAAACTTGGCAAATCAATGTGGGCAAATCTTGTTGCAAAAATTGCTGATTTTGGAAGCTGGCATTATTCACCAAAATCCATGGCACAAATTCATGCTAATTTAAGGCAATTTCAAATTATGAAAATGTTCAAAATTTAAATTTACTTGATCCGGCCAAATATTTGCTGTCCTTTGGGCATCAATCTTTTGTAGTTGATTCCCCTTTGGTCCATTAAAACAATGTCTAATTAAATTTGATGAATTCCATTTGTATCTAATGAACAAACGTAATTTGATCATAAATATGCGGAAGTGGGTGCAATTTTGAATAACATTGTTTGGCCGCCTTTTCCAAACTCATTCCATTGGCAATTAATGTTTCCAGACAATAAATGAATGGAAGGGGATCTTCCATATAATGAATGGCACAAGACTGTCAAAATGTTTTCAATTTATTTGTTTTTGCCATCCAAATTACCTCCCATTTGTTGATTCGGCATTCCTCCTCACCATGTTGGCATTGAATTGTGCCATTCTTTTAAATGATAATTTATTTCATTCATTCATTTAATTTGTTTACCTCTGCCACTCTGGCATTCCCATATGGGACCAATTCAATGCGAACATATTTTTTGAATCGCTGATAAACATCGTAGAGTTTATTGCTAATGAATTGTTGGCAATCGGGGCCTAAATGCCATTTTAAACCAAATTAATCAATCAAAAATTCCCATAGGCTTTCGTAAAGGAGTGTAATGTGGACTGGTTGATTGCGTACTGCATTTGCATATTCTGTACATTTTTGGGTAAATCCACACTTTTCTTGCACTTTTTCGCAAGCACACCAAAGAGCTGGAGGCACTGTGGCACAATTGAATTCGCCTGCGTCCACATCAAAATTAGTGGTTGATGAAATTGCCGAAAGCAAAGAAAATAGGCAAAAGAATAAGAAGGAAATTGACATTTTCACGTAAAAATTCAGCAATGGATTATTTTTAATGAATAAACCGAAAACAACCTTCTTTTAATTTCCTATTAATTAAAACTCTGATAAGAAATGACTGAGTAAATGAGAGAATAATAAACGGAAAATCAATGAATATGCAAACAAAATGAATGACCCAAAGGGATGTCAATCATTAAATTTGAGGAATTAATTAAAGAATATTTATTGTAATTTTTTAAAATAAAATAAAAAAGAGAAATGTTTGGTTCATTTTGTAAAATACAACTCGAAAGTCCGGATTAATCTTTCGGATTCATTCTATTCTAATCAAATTCCACATCCGTCGGCCATTATCGTGATGTGAAATAACTGTTTGCACCAAAATAATTCCGCCTATTTGCCCCAAAATAATTGCGCCTATTTGCCCCAAAATAATTACGCCTATTTGCCCCAAAATAATTACGCCTATTTGCCCCAAAATAATTACGCCTATTTGCCCCAAAATAATTACGCCTATTTGCCCCAAAATAATTACGCCTGTTTTATTTGCCCCAAAATAATTCCGCCTGTTTTATTTGCCCCAAAATAATTCCGCCTGTTTTATTTGCCCCAAAATAATTCCGCCTGTTTTATTTGTCCCAAAATAATTCCGCCTATTTTATTTGCACCAAAATAATTCCGCCTGTTTTATTTGCCCCAAAATAATTCCGCCTGTTTTATTTGCCCCAAAATAATTCCGCCTGTTTTATTTGCCCCAAAATAATTCCGCCTGTTTTATTTGTCCCAAAATAATTCCGCCTATTTTATTTGCACCAAAATAATTCCGCCTGTTTTATTTGCCCCAAAATAATTCCGCCTGTTTTATTTGCCCCAAAATAATTCCGCCTGTTTTATTTGCCCCAAAATAATTCCGCCTGTTTTATTTGCCCCAAAATAATTCCGCCTATTTTATTTGCACCAAAATAATTCCGCCTGTTTTATTTGCCCCAAAATAATTCCGCCTGTTTTATTTGCCCCAAAATAATTCCGCCTGTTTTATTTGCACAAAAATAATTCCGCCTGTTTTATTTGCCCCAAAATAATTCCGCCTGTTTTATTTGCCCCAAAATAATTCCGCCTGTTTTATTTGCCCCAAAATAATTCCGCCTGTTTTATTTGCCCCAAAATAATTCCGCCTGTTTTATTTGCCCCAAAATAATTCCGCCTGTTTTATTTGCCCCAAAATAATTCCGCCTGTTTTATTTGCCCCAAAATAATTCCGCCTGTTTTATTTGCCCCAAAATAATTCCGCTTATTTTATTTGCACCAAAATAATTCCGCCTGTTTTATTTGCCCCAAAATTATTCCGCCTGTTTTATTTGCCCCAAAATAATTCCGCCTGTTTTATTTGCCCCAAAATAATTCCGCCTATTTTATTTGCACCAAAATAATTCCGCCTGTTTTATTTGCCCCAAAATAATTCCGCCTGTTTTATTTGCCCCAAAATAATTCCGCCTGTTTTATTTGCCCCAAAATAATTCCGCCTGTTTTATTTGCCCCAAAATAATTCCGCCTATTTTATTTGCACCAAAATAATTCCGCCTGTTTTATTTGCCCCAAAATAATTCCGCCTGTTTTATTTGCACCAAAATAATTCCGCCTGTTTTATTTGCCCCAAAATAATTCCGCCTGTTTTATTTGCCCCAAAATAATTACGCCTATTTGCCCCAAAATAATTCCGCCTGTTTTATTTGCCCCAAAATAATTCCGCCTATTTGCCCCAAAATAATTCCGCCTGTTTTATTTGCCCCAAAATAATTCCGCTTGTTTTATTTGCACCAAAATAATTCCGCTTATTTTATTTGCACCAAAATAATTCCGCCTGTTTTATTTGCCCCAAAATAATTCCGCCTGTTTTATTTGCCCCAAAATAATTCCGCCTGTTTTATTTGCCCCAAAATAATTCCGCCTATTTTATTTGCCCCAAAATAATTCCGCCTGTTTTATTTGCCCCAAAATAATTCCGCCTGTTTTATTTGCCCCAAAATAATTCCGCCTGTTTTATTTGCCCCAAAATAATTCGGCCTGTTTTATTTGCCCCAAAATAATTCCGCCTGTTTTATTTGCCCCAAAATAATTCCGCCTGTTTTATTTGCCCCAAAATAATTCCGCCTGTTTTATTTGCCCCAAAATAATTCCGCCTGTTTTATTTGCCCCAAAATAATTCCGCCTATTTTATTTGCACCAAAATAATTCCGCCTGTTTTATTTGCCCCAAAATAATTCCGCCTGTTTTATTTGCCCCAAAATAATTCCGCCTATTTTATTTGCCCCAAAATAATTCCGCCTATTTTATTTGCACCAAAATAATTCCGCCTGTTTTATTTGCCCCAAAATAATTCCGCCTGTTTTATTTGCCCCAAAATAATTCCGCCTGTTTTATTTGCCCCAAAATAATTCCGCCTATTTTATTTGCACCAAAATAATTCCGCCTGTTTTATTTGCCCAAAATAATTCCGCCTGTTTTATTTGCCCCAAAATAATTCCGCCTGTTTTATTTGCCCCAAAATAATTCCGCCTGTTTTATTTGCCCCAAAATAATTCCGCCTATTTTATTTGCACCAAAATAATTCCGCCTGTTTTATTTGCCCCAAAATAATTCCGCCTGTTTTATTTGCACCAAAATAATTCCGCCTATTTTATTTGCCCCAAAATAATTCCGCCTATTTTATTTGCACCAAAATAATTCCGCCTATTTTATTTGCACCAAAATAATTCCGCCTATTTTATTTGCACCAAAATAATTCCGCCTATTTTATTTGCCCCAAAATAATTACGCCTATTTGCCCCAAAATAATTCCGCCTGTTTTATTTGCCCCAAAATAATTCCGCCTATTTGCCCCAAAATAATTCCGCCTATTTTATTTGCACCAAAATAATTCCGCCTATTTTATTTGCCCCAAAATAATTACGCCTATTTGCCCCAAAATAATTCCGCCTGTTTTATTTGCCCCAAAATAATTTCGCCTATTTGCCCCAAAATAATTCCGCCTGTTTTATTTGCCCCAAAATAATTCCGCTTGTTTTATTTGCACCAAAATAATTCCGCTTGTTTTATTTGCACCAAAATAATTCCGCTTGTTTTATTTGCACCAAAATAATTCCGCCTGTTTTATTTGCACCAAAATAATTCCGCTTGTTTTATTTGCACCAAAATAATTCCGCCTGTTTTATTTGCCCCAAAATAATTCCGCCTATTTGCCCCAAAATAATTCCGCCTGTTTTATTTGCCCCAAAATAATTCCGCTTGTTTTATTTGCACCAAAATAATTCCGCTTGTTTTATTTGCACCAAATTAATTCCGCCTGTTTTATTTGCACCAAAATAATTCCGCCTGTTTTATTTGCACCAAAATAATTCCGCCTGTTTTATTTGCCCCAAAATAATTCCGCCTATTTTATTTGCACCAAAATAATTCCGCCTGTTTTATTTGCCCCAAAATAATTCCGCTTGTTTTATTTGCACCAAAATAATTCCGCTTGTTTTATTTGCACCAAAATAATTCCGCCTGTTTTATTTGCCCCAAAATAATTCCGCCTGTTTTATTTGCCCCAAAATAATTCCGCCTATTTGCCCCAAAATAATTCCGCCTGTTTTATTTGCCCCAAAATAATTCCGCCTGTTTTATTTGCCCCAAAATAATTCCGCTTGTTTTATTTGCACCAAAATAATTCCGCTTGTTTTATTTGCACCAAAATAATTCCGCCTGTTTTATTTGCCCCAAAATAATTCCGCCTGTTTTATTTGCCCCAAAATAATTCCGCCTATTTGCCCCAAAATAATTCCGCCTGTTTTATTTGCCCCAAAATAATTCCGCCTGTTTTATTTGCCCCAAAATAATTCCGCCTATTTTATTTGCACCAAAATAATTCCGCCTGTTTTATTTGCCCCAAAATAATTCCGCCTGTTTTATTTGCCCCAAAATAATTCCGCCTGTTTTATTTGCCCCAAAATAATTCCGCCTATTTTATTTGCACAAAAATAATTCCGCCTGTTTTATTTGCCCCAAAATAATTCCGCCTGTTTTATTTGCCCCAAAATAATTCCGCCTGTTTTATTTGCCCCAAAATAATTCCGCCTGTTTTATTTGCCCCAAAATAATTCCGCCTGTTTTATTTGCCCCAAAATAATTCCGCCTGTTTTATTTGCCCCAAAATAATTCCGCCTATTTTATTTGCACCAAAATAATTCCGCCTGTTTTATTTGCCCCAAAATAATTCCGCCTGTTTTATTTGCCCCAAAATAATTCCGCTTGTTTTATTTGCACCAAAATAATTCCGCTTGTTTTATTTGCACCAAAATAATTCCGCCTGTTTTATTTACCCCAAAATAATTACGCCTATTTGCCCCAAAATAATTCCGCCTGTTTTATTTGCCCCAAAATAATTCCGCCTGTTTTATTTGCCCCAAAATAATTCCGCCTATTTGCCCCAAAATAATTCCGCCTGTTTTATTTGCCCCAAAATAATTCCGCCTGTTTTATTTGCCCCAAAATAATTCCGCCTATTTGCCCCAAAATAATTCCGCCTGTTTTATTTGCCCCAAAATAATTCCGCCTATTTTATTTGCACCAAAATAATTCCGCCTGTTTTATTTGCCCCAAAATAATTCCGCCTGTTTTATTTGCCCCAAAATAATTCCGCCTGTTTTATTTGCACCAAAATAATTCCGCCTGTTTTATTTGCACCAAAATAATTCCGCCTATTTTATTTGCACCAAAATAATTCCGCCTGTTTTATTTGCCCCAAAATTCCGCCTGTTTTATTTGCACCAAAATAATTCCGCCTGTTTAATTTGCCCCAAAATAATTCCGCCTGTTTTATTTGCCCCAAAATAATTTCGCCTGTTTTATTTGCCCCAAAATAATTCCGCCTGTTTAATTTGCACCAAAATAATTCCCCTTATTTGCCTTAATTTAATTCCGCCTGCAGATGGATTTGCCGGATTCACAATTCATTTCTTGGTACCCCAGACAGGTCGAGAAAAAATGATAAAAAAATGACTTCATGGCAATCATTCAATGGAGGAATTAATTAATTAAAAAATATTTATTTTGATTTTTAAATATAAAATTGAAAAAGAAAATGTTTTGTTCATTTGATAAACCCGAAAATTCCAATTATTTCTCCATTTTCATTCAATTCAGCATCCGGCCATTGCACGTGTTGTGCAAGCAGATGGATTTGCTGGATTCACCACGGAGTCATTTTGGCATAGCAATTTGTCATTTTGTTGTTCATTTGCGGACACACCACACATATAGGCAACTTTGGTGCATTTACCGCCCACTGGGGTCCATCCAAGCGGTTTTCCAACGCAAAATGGATCTTCAAGGGATTTGGCAAAAATATTAGAATATTTTATTCTCACCTTTTTGACAATCCGGAACGGCAATAATACTTTTGCAATCTTGAGTGGCCGCATCAAAAATCATATCCGTGCCTTCCAGCATGCAATCCCTTTGCACTTGTCCAATTTGTTGAGGGCATCCAATTGCCCGGGCACTGCAAACTTCTATTGGCTCCATTCGACAAATTGTTGAATTCAATTCAATGGCGCCGGAAGATTGATTAATTATTGGGGCAGTCTCATTGATGATTGGCAATGAAGGAGGTGGAATTTGCGGCTTAAAATTGAATTTATTCAAATATTTTTCCCAAGAATAACCAATTGCGGTGCTGAATTTTGATTGTTTGGCAGTGGCTGTTGTTCCTGGGTTTGTGTTGGTTGTTGGACAATGCCGGGTGCCTCTTGATTTGGTGGAGGAAGAGGCTGTGGTACCGCCGGCTGATTTTGTGGTGGCATTTGTTGTTGTTCAGGTGAAAATGGAGGAATTTGATCAGATGGAGGAGGAGGAGGAACAAGATTTTGTTGAGGTGGAGCAAATTGTTGTTTTTGAGGAGGCGGAGGTGGAGGATGGGCCGATTGATGTCGATGATCTTTACCCAAAATGAATAAATATCAAAATTTTCATGACCAACCTTTTTCAAATTCTTCATGGCTATAACTGCCCTCTTCCTCACCACTTTTTGCTTCATATCCATCTTCTTTTCCCCCTTCCTCATTTTCATATCCTTCTTTCGACTCTTCATTCCCCTCCGGCGATGAATATGGCTCGTCACTTTTGTTCGGATGCTCTCCAATATATTCCTCCTCTTCGTCCTCTTCCTTACTATATAGTTCTTCTTCATCCGAATTTTGTTCTTCTTTCGATTCTTCCTTTTGGTATTCTTCCGAGTGTTGATTCGCTTCATATTCATCTTTTTCTTCTTCTTGGCCATATCCATCTTTCTCTTTTTCACGGTCATATTCTTCCTTCTCTTCTGAATGTTCATGTCCTTCGGCATTTCCTTTTTGTTGGCCATATCCATCTATTTCCTCTTTATGTCCATATTCTTCTTTTTCTTCTTTATGGCCATATTCATCCTTTTCTTCTGAAAAAACATGTTCACCTTTCTTCTCGTCACGGCCATAACCACCCTTCTCTTTTTGGCCATATCCGCCTTTCTCTTCTTCATGATCATATTCATCTTTCTTTTCTTCATGGCCATATTTACTCTTCTCTTTTTGGCCATAATCACTTTTATCTTCATGGCCATATTCATCCTTTTCTTCTGAATGGCCATATCCACCTTTATTCTCTTCATTTCCATATCCTTCGGCATTCCCTTTTTGTTGACCATATCCTTCATTTTCTTTATATTCCTGTAAAGTAAATCCATTCAAATTGTACTCATTTAGCCTCGTTTTCCCCAATTATTCTACCTTCTTTTCAGGATAATTCCTTTCCTCTTTTTTATGGCCATATCCTTTGGCATTTTCCTTTTGTTGGCCATATCCCTCATTTTGTTTATATCCCTGAAAATCCATTTAAATTGATTCAATAAGCCTCATTTTCCCCAAGCATTCTACCTTCTTTCCTGAATGATTCTTTTCCCCTTTTTCATAGCCTCCTTTCTCCTCTTCATGGCCATATTCATTGACATTTCCCCTTTCCTGGTCATATCCTTCGGCACCATTTTGTTTACCATATTCTTCGCCATTTCCCTTTTCTTGGCCATATCCTTCGGCAATTCCTCTTTGTTGGCCATATCCCTCATTTTGTTTATATCCCTGTGAAGTGAATTCATTAAAATTAATTTAATTAAATAGTTTCTTTTTCCCTATTAGTTTACCTTCTTTTCAGGATAATTCATTTCCTCTTTTTCATGGCCATATCCTTTGGCATTTTCCTTTTGTTGGCCATATTCATCCTTTTCTTCTGCATGGTCATATCCATCTTTCTTCTCTTCATGGCCATATCCAATGGAATTTCCCTTTTGATTACCATATCCATCGGCTTTTACCTTTTGTTGGCCATATCCTTCATTTTGTTTATATTCCTGTAAATCCATTCAAATTTAATTCAATGCCTCTTTTTCCACAATTGTTTTACCTTCTTTTCGGGATAATTTTTTTCCTCTTCATGGCCATATCCTTCAACATTTCCTCTTTGTTGGCCATATCCTTCATCTTTTTCTTCTTTATGGCCATATCCATTGTCAATTCCCTTTTGTTGGCCATATCTCTCATTCTGTTTATATCCCTGTAAATCCATTCAAAATGATTTAATTAATTTCATTTTCCCAATTATTTTACCTGCTTTTCAGGATAATTCATTTCCTCTTTTCCATAAACTTCTTTTTCTTCTTTTGGCCCATATTTTTCCATTTTTGTCTTCTGCTTTTCCTGCCCATCATAATTGTATTCCTGTTTTGACCTTTCCATTCTATATCCAGCATTTTTTGGTGTTTCATTTTGTTTTTCAACATATTTTGGCCTTTCATTCATTTCATATTCTGCTCCGGAATGTGCATTTTTCCCTCCATATCCGTGGCCATATCCTTCATTTCTTCCATAATTTCGACTGGGCGAATATTTTTGGCCATATTGAACATTTCTAGGATAGCTGGGCACTTTGTGAAGTTTTAATCTTCAATGGAATTTGGGGAATTTAGAATAAATTAAATTATTTACGGCAAAATAATGTCTGAAATGTGCAGCCGCTCATAATTGTATGCCGGCTTAAAATTGATTGAATTAGATTGAATTAATTAATTTACTAGATAATTTGGTGGAAAATTCTTTTCATATGAATCTTCCTCCTCCTCCTTCACATCATTTTCTACTTCCATTGTTTCGTATGATTCATTGGATTCTTCTGAAATGCTGCTTTTTTGTTTCAAATCTTGCAATTCCTGCATGCATTGAATCCATCGTTTTTCGTACAATTCCGGACCATCGTAATGACTATTGGCTGCCGGATGGAAATGAAGGGTATCGAAGGCACTTTCGGCATTGACTGAGGCAAAAAAATGGATATACTTTTTGGGTGGGATAAATGTAACCGAATTGTTGATGGCCAACAAAGAAGGTGGTAATAAGGCCAATAAAAATGGCAAAAAGCATTTCACCAATTGAGGGTGATATATGCTTAAAATTAAAAGGGAATAAAATGAGAATAATGGATATGCGTGAATGGGAAAATAAATGGATATGGAAAAATGGATAAGCCATATCAAACAAATGGAAGGAAAGACCTAGCAGTTAATAAGTTAATACATAATACTATTTTTTTCTACAGTATTCACATTCCGATTCTCGCAACCAGCAAAAAATAGAAAATAAGGCGGAAATTGCATTTGAATTCTTCCAAGGATTTAAATTATTTCGGGTGGATAAATCAAAACCGAATTGAAGATGGCCAACAAAGAAAATGCTGATAAGTCCAACAAAAAATAGCAAAAAGCATTTAACTAAAGAATGAGGATATATGCTTAAAAGCGAATAAAATGAGAATAATGGATACGTGGGAATCGGCAAATGAATGGATGATTGGAAGGGATAAAGCCATATCAAACAAATGGAATCTTGCGAAAGTTAACACAAACATATTCTCCCACAGAATTCGCACAAATCCATTTCCGTTTTCCCGGCTGGAAATTGCCGATTGAATTCTTCCAATGGATTAAAAAATGATCAATGTTAAAATTTATTCCATCAAAACTATAATAAAAATAAGGCAAAATATGATTTTGGATATGGGGGAAACATTGTTTGACCAGAATATTTGGGAATGGAGGTATAAATTGAGCAAAAGTGAACAATTTTCGAATTTTAAATTGGAATGAAAAAAAGTAAAAAATGGAATGGATGATATGCAAATATTCAACGGCAAGTTTATAGCCTCATTCTGGAGAAAATCATTGACAATTTCTTTTTCGGTGCCTTATCAACGCCTCCTCCAATTGTTTGTTGTTGTTCACCCGAAATTGAGGTTGAATTCCCTGGTGAATGGCCAGCAGATGATTTTGGAAGTGATTTTGGTGCACAGAAGGCTTTTTCGGCAGCAGAGAATGGTTTCAGTGTTGCTCCAGCCGAATAATTGTACAAAGTATGGACTTGGGATGGCCGCAAATCCAACATTTCGCTCAACTAAAAATATAAAAATTATTCGTATATTTTTTTCATTAAAAGAATGTTTCGGCTATTTATGCGATTTTCCTTTGTATTAAAAAGGGGAAAACACCAATTCCAGCATTTCCCCGTCCCTCCGTATTTTCCCATTTTCCAGCCTCCTCCAAATTATTCCGTCACCAAAAATGGTGTTTGCCTTGTGGTTCCTTCTTCGCCCTTCATTTTTTCCCACTTTTTCTAATGCCCATTTTCCCCCTTTCTTCTTCGCCTCCAAAATGTGCTCAATTTTCTAAAGATGGGGGCGGCCTTCAATCCCCCTCAATCCATTCAATCATTTCGCGCAATTTAAACACACAACATTCTTCCTTATTCCATCCACCTTTTCCCCTCCTTTCCATCCTTCTTTACAAATAAACACAGGCACATTTAATTGATTTGGATTGTGCGCGAATTCTCCGGAATTTTGTTGCACATTTTTGGCTTTCTAATCAATCCAAAACTCCTCTAAAAATGCCAATTCATGAGCCAATTCCTCGACGTCCATCCGCCCAACAATGTTATACCCATCAAGAGCCGGATGGGACAATTGTGACCACAACTGTGCAGGTACAAAATGGAAATATAATGCCATTTTTATTGGAATTTGATTTGACAGACAAATTACGAAAAGGAAACAATTCCCCAGCGGCGTCAATATATGATGCGCGAGGAAAGTGTAAGCGAATTTGGCTGCGGCCCTGGCATTCTGAATAAGCGATATTGCCTGGAGCCGGTTGGCATTCTACGCATTGTGGAAATTGTTAATTTACTATCATTTTTGGCATAATTCCCTCAATTTCACTTCAGATCATTGCATTGATCATCATTTGTTTGATAACTTCCGTTTTTGGCCCAGGCCCATTCAAGGGTGTCCTTTTTGGCCAAACTTTCATTATGCTTTTTGATGGCATTGCACTTTGTTTGACTTTTATTTTCCTTCTTGCCTACTTTTTCAACCTTCATCGAACGCATCTAAATTTTTTTCCATGGGCTGAATCCGTTCGAATTTTGAGGATTCCCTCAAAAATCCCTGTTTCATTTAGGATTTCCTCTTCTCTGCCATTGCTGCCATTGTTTTCTTGATTTCCGCCTTCATCGAATCCTATTATGCCACCGGTGCTTGGTCGAATAATTGCAATGATATTGGAGGGGATGGCATCATTCACAATGGATGCCGTCTCATTGTGGAATGGGCATTTGCGGCCGTACGTTTTTCATAAATATATTCCAAATTTATGCAAATTTTCAGTTCTTTTGCTTTGTTCTTTGCCTTCTCTATGCCGTTAGCGCATTTTTGGCGAATCGAGAGCGAGGGGAACATTTGAGGGAAAGAAGAACCCAAAATGATGAACGGGGGTTTCGTCAACCCGTTTGATTAATTCTCACTTAAACTTTTTTCCCAAAAAATGTAAAATGTTGCGTTCATAAAAATTGAATATTATTTGAATTAAAACAATAGGAATTTAAATCTTTCCGGAAAGCAATCGGAAAGAAGTTAGATTAAAACTTTCCGGAAACCAACCGGAAAGAAGTTAGATTAAAACTTTCCGGAAAAGATGGTTTTTAATTAAATCTTTCCGGAAAACTTAGTTTTTAATTCAAATTAGTTTTTAATTAAATTTTTCCGGAATAGAAAGTTTTTAATTAAATTATTTTAAATTTCATTTTCTCTCAATCATATTCTATTCTCATAAAATCATATTTTTTCTCATAAAAAATCATATTCTTATTCTTTTCTCATAAAAACATATACTTTTCTCATAAAATTTATAGAAAATGAGCAACATTTTGTAATTATTTTTAGGGAATAATACATCCACCGATTAATTAATTAAATTTACCAATCCCATTTTTATTATTAATTTTTAATTATTGCCCAAAAGATTAATAAATTATAATAATTTATATAAAATTTGAATACCCGCACTCCAATTTGCCATGCTTCATCGGCGGCCGCCTCAACCAAGAATATTTTCCAATAGGAACTTTCATAGGCCTGAACAATATTTGACCAAATTATA
This sequence comes from Pratylenchus scribneri, assembly GCA_030063045.1. Classification (NCBI taxonomy): domain Eukaryota; kingdom Metazoa; phylum Nematoda; class Chromadorea; order Rhabditida; family Pratylenchidae; genus Pratylenchus; species Pratylenchus scribneri. The sequence continues at coordinate 3,659,768 of JAQSEB010000032.1, forward strand.
TTTCACACATTCTATCCATTTCAAACCGAATTTCCTTCTGTTGAAGGCGGCCTTCCGCCTTTTCCCGTATCAATGATATGTTGGATTAGGGAAGGGGAAATGCCACTCAGGGAAATGATTCGAACAATTCTCCTGGCTTAATCCAATTTTAAAATAGGAAAATGCTCGAAATATTCCCACCATTTTGCCGTTGTTCTGAACTGGGTGGCACTTCGACGGCTGCAATCAATTCCCAAGGAACTTTTTTACATTTTGCCGCATTCTTTGCCATTCCCCTTTTCTTTTTATTATTTGGTTCTTCGGTTGTTGGCGAATGATCCGCCAGCTGAATTGGAATCAATTCAAGGCAACGTTCTCGCATAACTAATTATCAATAAATTAATATATTTAAATGAATATTCTACAAAATAACAAACTCAATCGGGTTGGCGTTTTTGGTTGGAATCGGTGAATTCGATTCACTTGGAATTCATCCAATAAAATGCCCCCATTTTGTAATGTTTTATCCAATAACATTTGGGCCAATTCCGCACCAGTTCGGCGGCCCAATGTTGCCATTGTTTCGATTGAGGCGGGCAATTGAAGATGTTTTGCCTGGGATTGGCGAAGCGAGAATCGATTCCGATGCTTTTTCCAATCTTCAATTTAAATAAATTCCCTCGAATATATTTAATTATTTTTACCAAATTCATTCCCTGAAATTGGAGTGGAAGGTTTGGATAAACCGCCGGAAGGCATATCCAAATTTAATTGGCTGAATTCCAATGAACGAGTTTGCAAATGTCGACTTCCAATCTGGCCAAATTGCCTTTGCGCGAGAATTTCGCCTCGGGCACTGTTCATTCGCAAAAGTACAAAATCGGTGGTCCCAGTTGAAGAGACGGAGGAATTCAAATCCAAACAAACACCCGGTTGATCAAATGGTTCAAGCACATAATCAAGCTCTAAAAACGTATTTTTCCATTTAAATTTGAATTCATTTTTACTTCGAAAAAAGTTCATTTGCCCAATAATATTATTATTTCCTTCCTCCTCATCCTTTTCATCCTCTTTTTTTCTGTCCAACCCATATTCCAACACTTGACGCATTGAAATGTCCAAACTTTCCGTTTCCATTGTATAGCAACGACCATCCACCAAAAAACTATACAACTTTGATTATCATCCCCTTCCCAAATGACCCAATCAAACATTTTAATTTGATGATTCAATATCCGCTGCGATGGCCGCCTATTCACCGACGCCTTTTTGACCATTGCCAATGTGGGAAATCCACAATCCGCCACCCGTCTTCGCCTATCTTGCGGCGGCAATTCCGTGTCAAACTCCTCCAAATCCTCTTCGGCCAAATAAAGATCATAATCATTTGGATGGGAACTTTAATTTAATTTAAATAATATTTAAATTAATTTGGCCATTTTAACCAAGGAGGATTATGTTGTTCCCTCGAGTAAATGTGGCAGGCCAATCCAATCAAATCTGCAATTTTTGCTGTTCGCACAATTTGAATTTGGATTGCGCAACGAGGCTGTTCAGCAAATGGAAACAAAATTGTGAAACGTTTTGAACCCGTAGTTCCTTCCTTAATTTAAATATATTTGATGATTGGATGGAAATGAAAGCACCATTGCTTCGAATTTTGCAAATTCGGCAAATATTTCCGAATCTTCCTCCAATGGTATTTCGGCAATTAGCCTATCATGATTTGAATTATTTTAAATTATAAATTGGTCAAAATATGCCTGGATGTCATTGAGATCGATTTCCCAATATTTTCTTTCATTAAATCAATTTTTGGCACAAATTTGATTGTACATTCTGTTGGTCTTTGCGCGACAGGCTGGTTCGCTTTATTCACTTTGCCATTTTGTTCCATTTCATGCAATTTTGCCAAAAGTCGAGTCCGGATTTGATCTCGAATTGGTGGCTTATTTTTCTGTTGATTTTGTTCTTGGCCACTGGATGAGGAGGAGGCTCTATCGAGTTGATGGAAAAGTGACGAAAAGGAGCCTTCTCCCTCCTCCCGTAAATATTGTTGTCCCAAATTGTTTCCTCCAATATTGCTTTCGCCGATTTGGCAACTTTCAGCCGGTAATCTCCTATACATATTCAAAAATGGCCATATGCCTCAAAATCAAAATGATAGGAATAACCTTCTTGGTGGTATTATTATTTTGGCTGTCAATCCCGATTCATCCATCAATGCAATATTATATCGAATACAATCCACCAAATCATCCTTGGCAAAATTAGCCATTTTTTTACAAATTATGCTGCCTATTCAAAATTAATTGATGGAAATGGTTGGGAATGGCTGAAGGCCAAATTAGCCATAAAATTTAATGAATTTATTCAAATTTTAGTGTAAAATTTTAGTTTAATTCATCCAAGCAGAATTGGAAGAAGTATTTTTGCCAAATGTTTGAAGTTTCTCTTTTTAATTATGTCCATCAAGTGAATGTTCCTTCCTTTAATTTTTATAAAATTATTGGCTGATTGAAAATAAGGGAAAATGTTTTGACTTATTGGGGCAAACAGGCGGAATTATTTTGGGGCAATTAAAACAGGCGGAATTATTTTGGGGCAATTAAAACAGGCGGAATTATTTTGGGGCAAATAAAACAGGCGGAATTATGTTTGGTGCAAATAAAACAGGAGGAATTAAATATTTGGGGCAAATAAAACAGGCGGAATTAGAGATGGGGCAAATAAAACAGGCGGAATTATTTTGGTGCAAAACAGGCGGAATTATTTTGGTGCAAATAAAACAGGCGGAATTAGAGATGGGGCAAATAAAACAGGCGGAATTATTTTGGTGCAAAACAGGCGGAATTATTTTGGTGCAAATAAAACAGGCGGAATTAGAGATGGGGCAAATAAAACAGGCGGAATTATGTTTGGGGCAAATAAAACAGGCGGAATTATTTTGGTGCAAATAAAACAGGCGGAATTATTTTGGGGCAAATAAAACAGGCGGAATTATTTTGGTGCAAATTAAACAGGCGGAATTATGTTTGGGGCAGATAAAACAGCCGGAATTATTTTGGTGCAAAACAGGCGGAATTATTTTGGTGCAAATAAAACAGGCGGAATTAGAGATGGGGCAAATAAAACAGGCGGAATTATTTTGGTGCAAAACAGGCGGAATTATTTTGGTGCAAATAAAACAGGCGGAATTAGAGATGGGGCAAATAAAACAGGCGGAATTATGTTTGGGGCAAATAAAACAGGCGGAATTATTTTGGTGCAAATAAAACAGGCGGAATTATTTTGGGGCAAATAAAACAGGCGGAATTATTTTGGTGCAAATTAAACAGGCGGAATTATGTTTGGGGCAGATAAAACAGCCGGAATTATTTTGGGGCAAATAAGCGGAATTATAAGCGGAATTAAATGAAGGAATAAATAGGCAGTTTTTGATGAAGGTAAAAGAAGGGAAAATTTGTGTTCCCTGCTGTTCCCTCGATTTCCAGCAAGTGGCGATACCGTATTCTCTCTTCTTCTCTTTTATAGCCAAGCAAGGGAAAATTTGTGATTTGTGTCTCCTTTTGCTCTAACTTCTAATTCCAATATCCCATCTATATTTTTATTTTAGACATTACTTCGCTTATGTTGACCCAAATCAATTTTATATTATAAATATTATTTTAAACAAAAGAAAATTTTTTATCTGTTGATATATTTTTTTATTTTATTTTTGCTAAATTACCAATTCATTATTTGATAATTTCTTAAAATTCATTTCAACTATAAATCTATTATAGTAATTTTTTTGGCAATTTCATGTTTTTTCGGCAAATAAAATATTTTCAATTAAATAAATATCTAAAATGAGATCATAGTTAGAAGTTTTTCGAGATCATTATGAAATGTGAAATTGAAGATTTAAATGTGAATATTTTTTTGAATTTTGTTCATTTTTGTTCTGGCGCAATTTTTGCCAATTCTTCTTTGCATTTGTTGTGCATTTTGCTCAAACCATCGACCACATTCTTCAACTGCAATGCCAATTCCCTAACTGGAATTTGTCAAAAATAATTTCCAATTTATTTCCCCAATTTTTTAAACCATGTTTTTCATCGAGCATTTCAATTTTGACGGCCACTTGTTTTCTCTTTTCCATAAATGCCAATCTGCTATTTTCTCTGCATTTTAGCATTGCTCTATATTCGTAATTTCCACTAGCCATTCTGGCCAATCTTTCACCGGCAATCCCAAATTCGGCCTCTTCATCTTCCAATTCCTTCAAAATTAATTAAATTAAGCAACCATATTTCCTCCCTCTCTACCTTAATTCGTAAGCAATAGGATAAATATTCATATTTTGCGTCCAAATATTTGGCCAATGTTTGTCTCACATCCGGAATTGCCGCCTCGGCATGGCATTTCAATGCTCGAATTGATTCCTCCAGACGGGTGACCATTCCCGCATGTTCTTTGCCCAAATGTTTATGGGCAATTCCCAATTCGCCAAATTCCTTTTTGGCCTCTTCCTCCACTTCTTTTGTGCCAATTTCGGCAAAAATGCCACCAATCACAGTTTGCGTTTCGGCCATAGATTGATAACTGCTGAGCATTTCCTCAGTTTTCTTAATCAATTCCTTGTAAAATTGTTGATTATTGGCTAATCTTTGTTGCAATTTTGACAAAACATCATTGCAAAGAATGGCCCTAGAAAGGCCGAGAGCATCAGCGGTGGCATCGTCGATGGAGTCCACAAATCGATGTTTGAATTTTTTGAGAACAATGTCCAATGTTGGCCCAATTGCCCCACTTCTTTCTGATGAGTCAAATTGAAGTCGATTTATTGACAATTTGATGGGGCCTAATTTGAAAAATAAATATTCTAATATTCAGAAAATTAAATGTTTTTCAACAATTGACAATTTAATTTTAAATAATTCTTATTCATTTTGACCTTGTTTTTGGCGAATAAGTGTGGCAACTTCAGATTTCTCGAAGCCTTTGACACTTTCCCCATTGATGGCCACAATTTCATCGCCCAACCCAATTAGGCCATTCTTTTTGGCCGGTGAATTCTCAAATATTTGGACAATGTAGAGGCAAGGACAGTTCGGTGAGCCGCCTCCAATTGCGATGCCAACATGGCCTTTCCCATCCTTTTCCAATTCAATCACATCCCCAACCAATCGCAAATTTTGAGTCAAATCAAACATTAAATATTTGGCATCTGTTATAGATTTTTAAATTTTGATTTGGAGTCAATTCTGGTTCTGGCAAATTTCTCTTTAATAAAATATATATTTGGCCAGAGGGAAAATTTAAAAATATTTTTCCATAAATAGGAAACCCCGATTTTTAATGAATATTTACGGATTAGGGAGCACTTAAATTGGAATGCGCATTCCACTTCACCTATGTAAATCCGTATTATTATTTGTTCCCTCTCAAAATATTTTCAAGCGGATTGAGTGCATTTGACAGCCTCCAACCAGCCCAATATCCCAATTCCAATTTCCCCATTGTTCGTTCGCCTTTCCATTTTTATTTTTCCCTTTATTTGTTCATCAATCAGCGGCCACCAAAAAATAATAATTTTATTGGAAAATTTCTCCCCTCACAATCAATACCATTTACGATTCATTGTATTGGCCAAATTAATTTTTTTTCCAATTTTTATTAATTTTTTACTTCAAAAAGGCATTCAATTTTCACTTTTTCAAAATCCAAAATTCTTTCTAAAAGTGCATTTTCCAATCATCGTATTAAAAAGCCCTTCCAAATATTTATCTTTTTTGGTTCAAGGGGCAATTCCCATTGCTAATTTTCTCCAAAAAATTCCAAAATTTCTTCTGAAAAAGTACATTTTTTACTCATTCCCCTCATTAAAATGCCCCCTTAAAATGACCCAAAAATGGAATTCGCATTTTCTTTCTTTTTACTATTTCCCTTTGATCAATGAAAAATGCGATTAGGGAATGGAATCAATAAATTTAAAAAATTTCACTGTCTAAGGAAGTTGGACCCCGTCGCCCAAAATGTTTTTCCTCCGATTTTATTAATATCGACAAATCTGGCCAAAGGAAAATTAACATCAAAAATAGTTCCGTCAACATTTTGATTGGCGGGTCGGCCCTCCCAAAATTGGCCCCTCTCTTAGTAATCCTCCTTCTCCTTTTCTGCACCCTGGCCGAGGCATTGGCCCAATGGCGGGCAAATCAGGTTCGACGGGATCAGCGGCCTTGGCGGATTAGAAAAGTAGGACAAAATTAGTAAATTGTTTGGCTATTCGTTGCTTTTTTGGTGATGGCAAATTACTAACCCCTCACTTTGCTCGCTTTTAAATGGTCGCATATTAAAATCCAAAATTATTTTTAATTATTAAATAATGAAGAGGCAACATTCTTTGTCGGGATTGAACGACGATGAATTGAGGCGATTGGCCCGAATGACCGATTCTCGTTCCATTCAAGCATTGTTGGGGCCAATCCTGGTGGAAAGGCAAGTGGGCACGCCTCAACATGATGCAGTCGCATATGTAAATTAAAATAGAAGGAAATTCATCCTCAATTGGATATTGGATTATTTAGTATTTGAGAACGAAATCAGAGGAATTTGGCTTTCAAACGGAATGGGACAGTTTCGAGGCATCGACCCCAATGGGGCAAAAACCATTCCATAATTTGATTGCAACATTTGACCCATTGGTGCATCGGAGGCTGGTTTTGGCTTGCCATTATGACTCAAAAATAATGCCTGGGTAATTAATAAATGAAACAGAACACGCTTTTAGAGTACATGGACCATTCTTTTGGTCATATCTCAACAAGGCAGTAACTAATAGGAAGACGATATACCATTCGAAAGCCATAAATTTCCTCTGAAAAGTGGCTTAAAACGTATTATAGAAAAGGCTCTTTTGACTTTTCCGCCAAAAAATTCGACTTTATTACATTCAAATGCACTTAATTTATTTTAAAGTTCGAAATTATAAAACCTAAATAGACCAAATTATGTAGAATAGTTTGGGCTTTCAAATAGTATATTCGTTTCCCTGTTTAATTGCTTCTTTATTGAGATATGGCCAAAAGAATGGTCCAGATACTCTAACGGCTATATCCTAATGTCTCAAAACGATAATAAATAAAAATTGGCAAATATTATTGTTATATTTTGCAGTGTATTTTTGGGTGCAACCGATTCCGCATTGCCTTGTGCCCTTCTATTGGACATTGCCAAAACCCTTGGGCCATTAATGCCATTCAGGGACAATAAGGTTACAAAAATATTCACAAATTTACAAGGAACATTGAATTTATCAGCATATCACTCTTCAATTACTTTTCCTCGACGGTGAGGAGGCATTCCAAGAATGGACACCGTCCGATTCAATTTATGGGGCCAGGCATTTGGCAGATGTTTGGGAGAGGAAATGGTATCCGAGTAGCAGTGGAAGTGCCTTTGAATTGAGCCGGGAAATTGATAGAATTGTTCGAATAATTCAAACAAAAATAATCAAATTATTAATATTAAGGATGTTCTAGTTTTATTGGATTTATTGGGCGCAAAAAACCCAAGAATTCAAGGAACATACGGGCATATGAGCACCGAATTATTCGAGAATTTGCCTTTAATTGGTATTAAATATTTGGAGAACATTTCCATCAATTTGTTTTTATTAGAGGACAATTTGAATCGGCTAAATTTGTTGAACAAATTGCCTCGAATATTTTATTCCGGAACTTCCTTTGCCGCCGTTGAAGATGATCACATTCCATTTATGAGAAGAGGCAAATTGCGCATTAATAGTCAATTAAATATCCCCAAATATATAGGTGTTCCAATTATGCATCTAATTTCGGTTCCATTCCCAAAAGTTTGGCACACAAATGAGGACAATGCCAATGCCCTTCATCCGGACACCTATGAGAATTTGGCCAGCATAATTCGAGTGTTTGTGGCCCGCTATTTGGGAATACATCCACCGGCACAATAAAATAACTTAACCCAGAGAATAAATTGAGGACATAATTAAATTAATTCGCCAAATTCCCAAAAATATTGTTTTTTTGCTCATCCTTTCATCAATTTGTTGTGATACATGGTTTACTAATTTTAATTTACAATAAAATAAAAAGGCACATATAAATAAAATAATAATAATAATGATGATTAAATAACCCGGCAAATAATGAATGAAATATTCCCTAAAGAAGAAAGACACAATTGGTGGAATACTGTATAGAAAGGGACGGCTAACAAATCAAAAAGGATATTTCAAAATGTCACAATTAAATCACATTTTTCTCAATTTTGTTGTTCTCTTTTTCGCCTCATTAATATTTCTTGTTCAAAATCTTCTCCGGTTAATTCGCCAAGTAATCTTTCATAATTTGGATTGAAAACGGAATAAGCCGATAATTCGCCCTCTTTTCGGACGCCCAAATTCAGGAGAAGAAGGAGGAGCAAATAAATAATGAAAAATACAAATCCAAATTGAGCTTTTGCCGCAAGATATTGGCCTGTAAAAATGGGAGAATTTGTTTTTCAATAAAATATTCTAACCAATCGCCCATGCTATGCCGGTTAATAGCCAACATTGTAATGGTTTTTCCGCGCAAAATTCTCTCCATTTTCTCATTGGATAATTATTCAAAAGATCAACGGTGAAGAAATTGTCCAAAATGCATCGCCATGGAGGGGCTTCTAAAGCAATTGGAGAAATTTTAGTGGCCTGATTCGGTTGTTTGGTTTGATTTGATTCCTGAGGATGCTTAAAAATATGATAATTTGAAATGTTTTTATATTTTTTACCGTCTCATTCCAATCTCTTTTTGGATATTCATTTTGTTTTTCTGCCACTTTTTGCTGCCAATTTTGTGATTCAGCAACTGTAGTCGATTTTGGCCAAGTATTTGTCGGCGTAAATGAATAAGAAGTAGAGGAAGTTGATTGTTGATTTTGTAATAATTTTTCTTCTTTGGCCAATGATGACGATTGCTTTTTCTGTTGTTTTCGGAAACCCAAAAGTTTTGCTTTAAGTGGTCTTTTGTCTTCCTGCCCCATTTGCTTAATTTTTCCTCTAAATTTTTCATCAAATTCACAATAAAACAATATATAAACATGCAAATAAAAATTTTAATGAGAACGAAGTCCTTTTTATTCCCTTTCACCCAACCAAAATGCCCTTTCCTTTTCGTCATTCATAAAATACAATCAACAAACTCTCCGCTCCGTTTTATGGCCTTGGCTTCGGTTCGAGTTTCGCTAAACAAAACAAAAAAATATTCTATCTTTTTCAAGTCCCATCCTTTTTAGGCTGCTGACTCACCTGTTTTTGTTGATTTCTCAATAATAATTAATAATATTAGTAAAATGGATATTTCCTGGGGGTAATTCAATCTAAAGACTACTTTTGCTTGCATCCAAAAATTAATAAAAACTGTTTTTTCATCCAAAATTTTATAAAAAAAATATTTAAATTCGACATTTTTAAGGGAAAAAATACTTTTAAAATGCAACAAGTAAACACTGAAGATATAACTGTTCCTTGGGGGCAATCGCCAGATCCATTGGATCATCAATTTGGGAAATGGCGACTGGCAGTATTTCAGGATGTTCAAGAGTCGTTTGATGGCAACAAATTGTATTTCCTTTATGACCCTGTTGCCGATGACAATTGTTATACAACGTTTGATTTTTAATTCCAATATAAATATTTGGATATTTTTTAGTGGTGGTCGGAAGGGGATGACGGGATTGGTTGTATTCGACACAAATCGAAAATGTTTTGTAGGCGAAATCCCATTGCGTGTGCAGGGTATTTTCGGATTTAAAATGAATAAATTAAATTTACGATTTATGAATTATTCAGGACGAGTCAAATTTCTTTTCGCCCTCAAAACTCCATCTTCCTATGGCGGAACGGCGTTCGCCTTGGTTTCCCAAAGCGAGGATTATGGCCAATTTGTGGTCAGTGTTTCTATTATAATATTAGTTGCCATTCTCGACCAATGTGGGATGGGGATAAGAAAGTCACATTCACATGAGTTTCCTTCATTGGGTTGGTCAAGATTGACTTTCTTGGGAAGGATATGGAAATTCTTCCATTCATCAAACAAAAATATCTTTGCTTACATCAGATGCACGTTTGGCGAGTCAATTTGAGCGCCGATGGGATGTCAACGGCAGCCGATCCCCATTCGCTCCTCACCGCCCCATTGGTCATTGACAGTGAATTCATTTGCACAATGCGCGAGGATGCGCCCGAATTGGTTGTTGTTTTTGGGCCAGGAATGAACATTGTCCGTGTCAATGCCGATGCCCAAGCACCCCAGGAACCGTTGGATCGCTTCAACGTGGCCGGCTCCGATTTGGCCCACTTTTATGATGCCTACGTGAGCAGAGGGTCAGTTTTGGATTTATTTAGCCATTTTAATATTTATATTTTCATAGGAGTCTTTATTTCCTTTCGGCCAGTCCAGATGGCCATTTCGATCACAGTCGGCTGCATATTCTCAATTTGGCCAATCGCGGCAATATTTCCACGCAATATTTGAACGCTGATCCAGTGAGGGGATTTCCACCGGCCCGAAAGCAGGCAGCAATCGATTCAATTTCCGGTTGAATTTTAAATTATTTTTGCAATAATTAATTAAATTTTAGGATTTATTTTATTGGCCGGCGGCGAAATTGACTACGGCGATGGAGGAGTGGTCCGTTTAGTGGATTATTGGGTGCTGGATTTGACCACATTCAAATGGAATCAAGTGCCCGCCCAAATGCCCGTCCCTTTGATTGAACCTCGACTGAGCACGGCGAATTCAGGTGAACCCAATATTTGTTCAATTTAATGAAAAACAATTCAATTTTGCAGGAAATGTCTATTTGTGGGGTGATTTTGACCAACCATTGCCGGGAATGCCGCCCCAAGGGACTCATGTTCGAATTTTGCGCATCCGAGGATTCAATACAATGTCACCGCCACCATATTCCCAGGCAACTTCAACGCCCTATCCAACACCAAATCAATCCGCCCAACAACAATATGACCAACCGTATCCAAATGCAACAGGTCCATTTTTTGAAATCAATTTTAATTTTGGATATTTTTTGCAGTAGATTATGCCGCCGGTGGCTATGGTCAACCTCAGCAAAATGCACCAAATCCAGGTGGATATGGCCAAGGACCTCCTCCGTATCCGGCCAGCGGCGGACCATCATCCTATGGACAACAACAACAAGGAGGATATCCACATTATCCGCAACAGGAGAAGAAGGACAAAGATTGCAATTTGATGTGAATGATGGAGTGGACATTTTTACCAAATTGACATTTTTTTAAATTTTTCCATAATTATTTTTGCGATATTCCTTCTCCTATTCAAATTTTTTGTCGCCTTTTCCATCACTTTTTTTTATTTTTTATTCTGCTTCGATGAAGCCAAAAACTAGTAAAGAATTTACTTAAATAATTTAAATTCCTCCAATTGAAGATATGAATTTGACATTGCATAATTTGTTTCCATTTTTTTCATAAAAAAAGTAAAATTAAATTAATCGTAGAATCTGATAAAATATTTATTATAAAATTTGATTATTTCATTTCATTTACAAATTAGTATGTAATACCCTTCCATTTTAGTTCATTTTTGCAAGGAATGGAAATGAACTATTTTCCGGATTGAATTCCCCTCCTTTCATTCAAATCTATTTTTGACATTTTTTATATTCATATTCATCATCCATCCTTCCGGCCCTAGAGGCAGGCACCACCCACCCCAATCGAATGGTTTATTTTGAAAGTGTCGAGAATGAACGGTTCAAGAACCAATTTTAATTGCTTTTATATGGAATTGACATTTCGCATTGGATATTTTTGGGATTTGGTTGATGATCATTTTATTTAATTGTTTGCCAATTTGGAAAAGGGCATTCATTCATTTTCATTTGAAGGCGGAAAATACAAAAATATCCATTTTTGTTTGCAAAAAAACAACTTGGCTCTTGACAATAAATTATTCATAAAGCTGAAATTGCTTTCAAAATTGGTTCCCATTTTTAGTTTTCAAGCTTACTAATCCAACTTTATTTATATTCTAATCTAATTTTATTCATTTCATGTGACTTTTCTTGTCCTTTTTCAAATTCCAAAATAATCTCATAATCAAATTGGCAATGCAAAAATGCAAACCAGCAAATTTGGGCAAATTTGTAAAGTTCAAAAATCAGTGAAACGTAAAAAATATTCTAATTTAATTTTATTGCTCTGAAATTAGGAAAAAAAGCAAAAAAAAATGAATCCGTATTTGAGCATTCATACACAATGGCCCAAATTATTCATATCAATTGGCCCAACTACAAGAAGTTATCCCTTCCAAAAATTTTCCTTGCTCATTGTTAATTGGTGTACTTTGTTACGTACATAACATATAATGGCAGACTAATTTGCAATTAAAAAGTAAAATTATTCCTCATTGTCATTGACATTAATCCGCCTAATTAATGCAGTCAAGTTGTCGCCATTCCAGCCACACCCTTCCCTCGGGGAATTTGCATCCATTCAAATAATTCAATTAGCCTCCGAAGAAGTCAAAGAAATGATGAAAGACCCCATTGGCCAATAACAAAGGCCAATATTTGGGGACAGCGTCCTTTCCGGCATTTTTTGTGTGACTTAAAACAATTTCATCGACACAAATTATGACCAAAAATTAAAAATAAAATTTGATTATTGCCCAAAACTCATTATTTAAGTGAATATTTAAAATCGAAGATTGGCAGAATTGCGTGAAATGGCATTCAATGAAAATAGGTGAAAAGAATTCAATGGTGCCAGCCAAATCCTCTTTTTGCTGAGTAAAATGCGTGCCAAATGGCCAAAAAAGTAATCAATCATTCCATCAAAAGTTTGAAAAAAAGCACAAAGTTTCCTTGTTCATCAGTTTTTTGTGCCGGCGAAACATTTCCATTTTTGGCAATTGAGTTAACTACAAATAAAAATCAACAATTTTATTGTTTAAAACCACCTTCATTTTGGCTCATTTTCCAATTCATATTTTCCATTAATTGAGCTTTTTTTTTATTCGAAGTAGATTCAAGATTTCCCAGACAGATTCCATTTTCCTCATAATTATTATTATTACGGCCATAAAGGCCATCTGCTCCAGCTGGACCCAAACACATATTTCACTTTTCGACCACTTCCTCCCATCCATTCATTCCCTCCATTCCATTTGTTGTTTTTTTGTTGTCTTTGCTGATTGGCAACCGAACATTGGATGCCGTCGAGGGCAACCGCACACATTTTTGTTGGATTCGGCCCCATTTATTTTTTTACGCCATTTCCCTTCTTCCTCATTTTCATTCGATGGAACCACACATTTCGGGCCTTTAAAAAATGATTTTCCTTCACAAAATTGGCAGCTTTTCCTTCGAATTTATGCAAAAATTTGTTCACTATCTCTAAAAATATTTGGAAATGTCCAAAAATGGACTTTTATGCCATTGCCAAAAATGTGGGGAATATCCCTTTGGGGAATAAATAACGCCTCAAAAACTTTGCGGCATTTCTCTTCACATTATTATGTCCAGGCTAAAAATGGAAGTTTATAGGCAAAATAATGTTTATGTACATTCACATCAAAAGTATCAATTTCTACATTTTTGAATATCATTTTCTTTATATTTATTTATTTCCTTATTCCGCCAATTTCCTCATTTCCCAAAATCCAATTTATTTCAAATCCAATTTTTCAATAAATTCAGTTTAATTTTCTTCCTTTTGACCATAATTTTCTGTTTTTTCCTTTTATTTTTGCCGCAATTGCCCAAAAACAAATGGAGGAGAGGATTGTGGAAAGAATTGGCAAATTTGTGGACTCTTCCCGAGAATCCCCTGGGGCAAATTTTCCATCGTTTCCTTTTCCCCTTCCTTCTTTTTCATTTGTTTCTCCTTTGTCCCAATTCCATTGCTCATTCCAGGCAAATTTATGAACCTATTCCCTCCACCCATTCCACGCCGTTCATTTCCTCTGCTTTTGACCATGGTTTTGTGTATCCTTTTTAACGTAGATTCATCAACACTTTGCGAATTTGCACATTTTTGTGAAGGAATCAAAGGCCACCCCACCATCAGAGCCGTGCACCCAAATTTAATATACCAGTAGGGCGCATTGAAGCGAGAATATTTCATTTCATTGGATTCAAAAGATGGCGAAAAGGCGGTGGAAGAATGCCAAAGGGGAAGGAATTGGAGGAGAGGATTGGCCTTGGCCATGCCCTTGGCCATATCGCCTCCAATGCCCTTTCAGCAGAACATTGGGAAGGACGATGGAACATTGCCCATATTTGGGGCATTGTCCTTCCTTTTCAACCCACCTCATTTTTTGGATTCCAATGCACAAAAAGACAAACGAAGGAATGAACCGGACTGAAATGAGAGGGGCCATTTGTGCCAAAATATTGGCTTCTGCCTGGGTTATCCCCCAGAACCAAACATTGTTGAGGCGTGAAAATGACGAAGAAAAGGAATGCGAAAAATGGGGGATAGGCGGCAAATGGAAGGCAATGGATGCCGACAAAATCCAAACCGCGGATTTGAGGCTTTTGGCAGCCTTTTTCCTTGCCTTTTTCCTCCCAATACTTCCTTCAACTTATTCTCCATTTCCGACAAAACTTTGCCTCTATTTGCCATTAAAATTTTGCCCCACAAATGCCGGAAAGATAAATATCGCGCCAAAAGGGCCGGCCCATTTGTTGGCAGTTTCCATTGCTTTTGGCCATTTCCCCCAACCCATATCCATTCATTCATTCATTCATTGCTCTCTTATGTTGATGGACATGGAAATTAGACATTCATTCCCCGGAATTCCGTCTCCAAAAACATTTTGGCCCAGACTTCCCCAATGAATTCATTCCACAACCCAAATTTCCATTTCCATCCATCAATTTTTTGCCACAAATTAAATTTATTTGTTTTTTTCATTTCTTTATCTCTCAAAGGTGCCAGAAAATGTTTCCATTTTGGCCATTCGCCTCCTCAATTTACGGTCTTTTGACGCCCACATTTTTCCTTCTCCTCCCTTGGCCAAATTTGGCACAAAGGTAAAAAAAAAACAATGGATGTTTAATTGACCAAAGATTAAACTGAATCACATTTTTGTATGTTTTAGCATAAGCAGTTCCGAAATCAGGGCATTGAGTGGTCGAACATTGAGGGATCGGCTGCAGAAGAATTCAAAAACAATTCCAGAAAATGAAAAGAATAAATCGTTGAGGGTTTTGACCGGAATTTACATCGAATCAATGGGCAATTTTCAGCCAACCGATATGGTAGGGGGAGAATTGGGGAAAAGCATTCGATTGAATTCGACATTTCAGAGTTTTGATGTTGATCTTTACCTTTATATGCATTGGCGAGATCCTTCCCTGAACCATTCCAGCGAGGATTATGTCCTCGTGAATGACCCGAAAGTTCGGGATAAAATGTGGTGAGAGGAAATAAAGAAAGTTGCGCATTTTAATATAAAATAAGGTTGCCGGATTTGTATTTTGCAAATGCGCGAAACAGCAAATTCCACGATGTAACTGCACCAAATTTCAACATTTTCATTGACAAAAATGGCAACATTGCATATTCCATCAGGTGATAATGGAACGCATGTACAAATTTATTTGTAGTTAAAAATTAAATCGGAATAAGTTGTATTATTCAGTTAAGAAATCAAACTAAAATCCTTTATTAGCAGCACCGAAGTTTTCGGAGGCCCAAAAAAATCGACATTTTTAAATAATTTATAGCGTTTTTTATAGAACAAAATAGCACTAATTAATTAAATCCGACAAAAATTTTGCCAGAAACTTTTACAGTACCTTCAACAAAGGCTCTAATAGAAGGGGGAGGGGTAATAATAGAGGATTTACTTAATTTTTAAACATTTCATTTTTTGTAATTTTCAGAATTACTTTGAATGTTGCTTGCAATCTTGATTTGGTAATATTTTTATAAGCCATTTTACAAGCCTTATTTTCCCTTATTTTTCAAAGGCAAATTACCCAATGGACCGGCAAACTTGTGGAATTCGAATAATCAGCTGTCAGTTCCCCCTTCCCATTTATTCCCTCACTCACTAAATTAGATGCCTATGTGGAAAGTCAAGTCAATGTGACTTGGTTTGCGCACAATTCCACTCGTTATAATCCCGAAATTGGTTTGCCCGAATTCGAAATCGAGAAATTAACACCGGAATATTGTGATGGCACATATATGTACGCCATAATGGAGCATTCATATCGAAGAGGTACCACAAATTGTTCAATGCCTATTGAATATTTTTGTAATAAATAAAAGATAAATTCTCCTGCCTTGAAGCCGAAATCCATTTGAATAGGCAAATTGGCTACCATTTGGTGCAATCATTCATTCCAACTGCTCTAATTGTCATGATTTCATGGGTAAATTAAAAAAAAAATAAAAATATTTAATTTTAATATTCCTTCCAAAAAAGGTCTCATTTTGGATTGATAGACGGTTTGCCTACGGCGTTTTTCCCTTTTATCCCCATCCAATTTTTTCAGTGCCGTCCCTGCCCGTGTCACTTTATCCTTCACAACACTTCTTTCATTGTCAACTTTGGTACAAAAATAAATTGAAAATTGTCCAAATTAATATATTTTTATAGAGCAATGGACTTCGTTTTGGCCTTCCCCAGGTTGCCTATGCCAAGGCAATCGACTTCTGGTTTGGATGTAATTTTGGGAATATTTTTATTATTTTTAATCAATTTTTATTTAGCCTGTATGTTTTTCGTTTTCCTTTCTCTTGTCGAATTTGCCGCGGTAATTATATTAAAGGGGTTGTATTTAATTTATAGAAAAATTGTCGGAAAATAATCTTTTTTTTGTATCCATAAAACTTGGCCAAATCTTCCTTTAAGCTTCATATAACCTACCTTGCCATACCAATTCTCGGCCGTAAACCTAACCTTAACATCTATTTATGACTATTATTCCGAATCTAGGTTAAAGATTGCTGGGTCTCTGGCCTTCGCCAGAGGTCTAATCTAAACCTCCAATGGTCCAAAGGAAAGGATAAAGGGAACTCGACTTTAAAAAATTATTATTTTATCTCTTGTGCGGAAAAAAAAATGTGAATGGGAAAAAAGCATTAGGAGAGGAAAAAGAGCGGGTTTTAAAAAGGCAGATTGAGGCAATATTTGATTGACAGGTGACAGTGTGATTAGCAAGAAAAGTAGATGTACACTGCACAGTACAGTAGGAAAAGAGGAAAGGCTCTTAGGAATTATTGGCATTGACAATGGCCAAGATAGAGGATTATTTTTGCATACGAAATTTTTGTTAAATATTTTCCTATTATTATTAAAGCATTAAATATGTATATTTCCATTTTATTTAAAGGTGAATTCATATATGCGAGAAGCGGAAAAATATGAACGATTGGCGAGCTATAGTGCCAAAAAGGAGCTTCATTTACATGATGAGAATTCTCGATGGTCTCCCGAGTAATATTCCTCACCTCCTTCAGCCAATAATTTCCGAATTTTTCTCAGTGAAAGTTGCGGCGAAAGTTCATTGCTCATTTTTGGTGCCAGCGAACCAAATACGGGGCTTGGCTCGAGGCTGATGAGTTTGGCCAGTTTGGCTGTTCCTTCCATCTTTTTTGGCACTCGAAAAAGGAAAGGAGGGCCAAGGGCAATGCCGGCGACCGCACATCAAACAATTGGAAATGGGGGGCCGGTGAAAATGAAGTAATTCGCATTGAATGGCCGAATTAATCAAAATTTGTGCCAATTTCAGTCGAAACATCCAAAATGGCCAAACGAATTTATCCCATCCATTGATTGGCAATAAAGTGAGTCTCGGCACTCGACTTTCTGAACATATGGAATTGCATTCAATCGATGGGGAGGAAGCGGACAGTTTAGCACGAAACCCCACATTGATGACTCCCACTCCATCGCCCGGGGCGGACAGTCCAAATTATCATGGAATTTGCAATTTCTCACCGGCTGAAAATCGTCGAAATATCATTGTCCCTGAAATTCAACCTTGGCCACCATCATCCCCATTTGAAAAGGTCACAAAATTGGGGTCATTCCCCCATTCAATTTATTTTCATTTTAGGGTCATCCTCCGCCACCGGCGCCTCGCCGTGCTCGCAAAATTAACATAAATTCCAGTCAAAATGAACGAAATCCATTGGCCACCAATCATTTCCTTCGAGAGGGTTTTCGCTATTCCCGAAAGGGATTGAGCATTGACCGATGGAGTCGAATACTTTTCCCATTCGCATTCACCCTTTGGAATTTGTATTATTGGATTTATTATTTATGGTATATTCAAACATCACATGTCGATCGGTCCCTTGATTAATTCAATTCACCCCTATATTTTCCTATCATTCATTCATAATCCATTGAATATTTTTATATTGTATATATATTAATTGTTTGAATAAAATGAAAAGAATATTTTTTTTATGAAACAGTGTGATGGGAATAATATTCGTCAAAAGTTTAAACTTTTCATCTATTTATAATTTACTATGCCCTTAGGGGGTGTCAATTTATTTAATGACAGTTCTATTAAATTATTTATTCGATAGATTTGAAAGATATTTTCATAAAAATATCCTCTTTACTTTTATAAAAATGGACCTTTGTCCAATTATTATTTTGCCAAAAATATAAATAACCCAAAATAATTAATAATTACATATATTTAATGACCATTCTGCTAAATTATCTAATCGATGGATCTTGAAAAATATCCTCATCGATAAAAATGGACTTTTGTCCGATGATTATTAGTTGTACCAAAAGTATAAATATTAGCCTAAAATAATTAGTATTTACATTTATAAATGCCTTTTTTCTTATTTGGGTGATAAGTTCGTTCCATTCTTTTTAATTAGCATCATAAAAGGAAGAAAGGACGTCAATTTCGATTATTGCCGGTTATTTGAATTCAAATTTGGTCGGTTTTTTGTTCATCATTCTTAAACAAAACATCATTAATTTGGATTAATACAAAAAAAATTGGCCCTCATTTACATTTAATCATTTTTCCTTAATGGCCGTACTAATTAGGCCTAAATTTTAGTAAATATTTTTTATATTTTTCGGCATATTTTTTTGTATTTTCCGTTGTTTTTTCTGCCCATTATTTTCCCACCTTCCCTACAAATTCATTTTAATGAAGCGGAAAATGAATGTGAAAAAATGGGTTTTAAAAAAACAAAAAAAGTTGAATAGGAAAATGGGTTGAATTACGTCAATGGCCGTAGGCATTCCAAAATGAGGCCAGCCAACCACATTTTTAATTATTCACACTTTTTTCACACGACCACATTTTAGAATAGCCGACGGCACGGCGACGGCAAATGGAATTTGCCTCCTTCTAATGAGGGCCATTTGAGTCACCAAAAGTGGCAACAAAAAAAAGTTCATCAATGGATGGGGAAAATAATGTGCCCTTTTTATTTATTCATCAGAGAATTTATTTTATTTATTTACCAGAATTTTGATTTATTTATTCAGCAAGAAGAGACGAATTTCAAAAGTTTAAAGCATTTTATGATCCCCTCCTTCCATTAATAACACATTTTGCTGAACAAATGCAAAAAAATGGAATGAAAAGCTCGTGATTTATTAAGGAAGGAAAACATCGCTAAAAATGAATGATGAAAAGTTGGAATGAAGGGGGGATGGAATGAATGATGAAGGAAGTTGGGGGAAAATAATAAGCAGCTAATTGTTGAGATGAGAACATCCCCAACATCCCCCTATCCTCTTCAATGCTTTTCCTCCATTTGTCATCTTTCCATTTTGGATTTGGATGACCCAACCAGGCACTCATTCATTCATCCATTCTTCTTCCTTTTCCTCGCATCTTCCATTTCTTATCGATCCATCCCCCCCCCCCTCCAGCCATTCTTCGTCACGAGCTGACTGCTGCCAGCCGCCGGCTTTTCCTCGCCCTTTTCCCCATCCTTTCAATCTCGTTTCAACTTTTTTTTCTCATTCTCGACTTTTTTTTCTCTCACAACGTAATTCCCTCCTTTGCTGCTGCAAATTTAGACGTGTCCCATCATTCCAAAAATGTGTTTGTCACAGCCCGATATACTCTCGATAAGCCTTCCTTCCTGTTGCTTTTTTTTGGCATTTTCTCTTCTTCCTTCGCAATTAGGGATGCTCCCCTCCATAAACATCCCTTTCTCTTTTTTCTGATTCATCGGCTTTTCGCAACTTCCAATTCCCTATATGCAAATTGAATTTGCGTGTCCATCCCAATTATTTTTCGTCAAATATTCTGAATAATATTCCCTTCCTTCCAATCTTTATATATTCATTTTTTTATTGCATCAAAGAATAAATAAATATTTTAAGCCCTTTTCCTCTTTCCCTTCATTTGGCCCTAATTTATGCCGGAAATCCTCTGTGGCCAAATGCGGGACCTCCCCTCTTTTGTTTGCTTTCTTCCACAAAGTGGTCGTCCTCTTCCAATTTCCACCCCCGCCCTTCTCCATTTTCCTTCCTCCTTTTTGCCCTTTCTTTTCACAATGTTTGTTTAGTCCAAATTCCTTCTGACATTTTCATCCTCGTTTTTTTTTCGCAAAATGAGCCAGCCATCCTCAATTCCCATCCTGTCCAAAGGCAATTTTTGGACCAAAAATGAAGAATGAGGCCATTCGGATGGAAAGTGCCACGCAAATGAGGGTGGAACAAAATATAGTGGGGAGACGGAGATCGCGTGCCTTCCACTTTTCACATTCTCGCCACTCTCGAAAATGCCTTCCCCATTTTTAGCCTAAACTTCCATTTCCTAATATTCCTCTTCCACCCAAATTGCCCCCATTCCTTTCGGTTCGGTTGCCCCTAGCAGCCGCTCTTCGGCCTTGCATCAAACAACGGGGAGTCGGCCATTTGCCAATAAATTCTTTCCTTCCTTCCTTCCGTCCTTTTTCCCGTTTCCCCAACCAATCTTTTTGGGTGGCGAGAATTGTGAATTGAATTCATGGAATTCGAGGTGGGGGAATTGTTTTGTTGACAATTCGAACAAATAGAGGAAATTTGTTATGAAAGGAAGGACAAAATTGGAGCAATGAATTCAAAAAAGGACAAACGAATTATATTGAAGAGAATTATATTTTTATGTAATATAAAAAAGGCAGCCAATTCCCAATGAATATGCCTAGAGAGGTCAACATAATTCGCTGAAATTGCCAGAGGGCACATTCATATCTCCCTCCCCAACTAAATTGGCTTCAGATGGCCGTCGACGTCGACCCTTTAAAATGTCCCGAAAAGGAAAATGCCAATTTCCTCCTCCTCCCCTTTGGCCCCATTTATGCCCCGCGGCGCACTTTTTAATCGCCAATTTTCGCATCCTCCCTTTTGCTCTTCCTTCCTCCTTTTTTTTGTTCCGTCCGTACTTTTGCCTGTTCATTTCCCATTTTTTATTCACATCCATGCATTTATTGAACAAAACAATCCAAAATTGAATTTGCGCCAATTCAATTTTGTTCATTCAATTCAATTCCCGCCAAGTGCAATTCAATTTGGGGTGGGGGGGGGGGGGGGGGTCGATTAAATAATGGGCAACATTCCCTCACCATGTTCCCTCTTTTTTGCCCATCAATTTCCCCAAATTGAAAGGGCGCGTCATCGGAAATGGGCGGCTGGCAGCATTTTTACACAAATTTAATCCGCTCCATTGCATTTTTTACAATCGCCTCCCATTCCCTTATAAAAATTTTTTAAAAATAATGAAACAAAATTTACCAAAAGGGGTACATTTTTACTTTTTAAAAACATTTCTATTATGGTAAAAAACATTTTTTAAACATAATTTCATTCAATTTAAATTGCATTTTAATTGTTTTTTTTATTATGCAATATTATTTAATAAGCTAATAATAGGCGGAATTAAATTGGGGCAAATAGGCGGAATTAAATTGGGGCAAATAGGCGGAATTAAATTGGGGCAAATAGGCGGAATTAAATTGGGGCAAATAGGTGGAACTATTTAGTGCAAAACAGGCGGAATTATTTAGTGCAAAATAGGCGGAATTATTTAGTGCAAAACAGGCGGAATTATTTAGTGCAAATAGGCGGAATTAAATTGGGGCAAATAGGCGGAATTAAATTGGGGCAAATAGGCGGAATTAAATTGGGGCAAATAGGCGGAATTAAATTGGGGCAAATAGGTGGAACTATTTAGTGCAAAACAGGCGGAATTATTTAGTGCAAAACAGGCGGAATTATTTAGTGCAAAATAGGCGGAATTATTTAGTGCAAAATAGGCGGAATTATTTAGTGCAAATAGGCGGAATTATTTAGTGCAAAACAGGCGGAATTATTTAGTGCAAAATAGGCGGAATTATTTAGTGCAAAATAGGCGGAATTATTTAGTGCAAAATAGGCGGAATTATTTAGTGCAAAATAGGCGGAATTATTTAGTGCAAAATAGGCGGAATTATTTAGTGCAAAATAGGCGGAATTATTTAGTGCAAAATAGGCGGAATTATTTAGTGCAAAACAGGCGGAATTATTTAGTGCAAAATAGGCGGAATTATTTAGTGCAAAACAGGCGGAATTATTTAGTGCAAAACAGGCGGAATTATTTAGTGCAAAATATTCGGAATTATTTAGTGCAAAACAGGCGGAATTATTTAGTGCAAAATAGGCGGAATTATTTAGTGCAAAACAGGCGGAATTATTTAGTGCAAAATAGGCGGAATTATTTAGTGCAAAACAGGCGGAATTATTTAGTGCAAAATAGGCGGAATTATTTAGTGCAAAATAGGCGGAATTATTTAGTGCAAAATAGGCGGAATTATTTAGTGCAAAATAGGCGGAATTATTTAGTGCAAAATAGGCGGAATTATTTAGTGCAAAATAGGCGGAATTATTTAGTGCAAAACAGGCGGAATTATTTAGTGCAAAATAGGCGGAATTATTTAGTGCAAAATAGGCGGAATTATTTAGTGCAAAATAGGCGGAATTATTTAGTGCAAAACAGGCGGAATTATTTAGTGCAAAACAGGCGGAATTATTTAGTGCAAAATAGGCGGAATTATTTAGTGCAAAATAGGCGGAATTATTTAGTGCAAAATTTATCAATCTTTCCTTCTTATTTCTTCCCAACTAAAATTGATTTTTTCCTTATAAATTTTTGTGCAAATTATTCATCCATGCATGTTTGTTTACTTTTTGACAATAATTTTAAATATATAGTTTAGATTTTAAGGATTCAAAATTAAAATACGCCGGAAAGGTGAATTCAATTTCGCCAATTTTTTATGTTTTATTCGAATACAATTTAATTCAAATTCCTATCCCCGAATTGAATTTTCCGGTAAATTTGCGTGTCGACTGGTTCATTCATTTTAACGCATTTTGTACATTTAATTTTGGCACGAAATGTTTTTAATTTTATTGTACATACAATTTTTGGGTGCTTTAATTCCACACAAATTTATCAACAAATTTCATTCATTTTAATTTATTTCAATTCTTCCTCCGTGAATTATTCCCATTGACATTGGCATTCATTTTTGATTCTTTTTCCTTCACATTTTTCCAATTCTTTCCTTAACTGAGATCCCATTTTTTGCATCTAAGCATGGGAAATTTTGTGAATAAAATACTAAAATTTAGACAAAAATTTGACAGAAATATTTTTAGCATTAAAAAGGAAAATATTAAAATTAGAGAGGATTGAAAAAAATCAACAAAACAATCCGCTCATTGGATGGATTTGTGCCCAACAAATAAATCGGGCAATAAATCCATGTTGAATGCCAAATTTGGGCAAAATGGAAAGGGTAGGGAGGATTAAAAGGGAGGCCATAAAATATAATCCCAAATGAACGCAAATTTGAATAATGACGAAAATAGTAGGCTTAAAATGTTCTTTGATTCCTCACAAAATCCGTTACCATGAATGACAATGATTGTTGTTTTTTTTTCAAATTCATTGTTCATTCATCAATCTATTGTGAAAATAATAAATTTCCGCCTTTTTTTCCCTCCAATTATTATCCATTTTATATTTTTTTACTTTTACCTGCGCAAATAGCCAAAAATGGAAATATTTCGCGCCATTTCCTATTGGATTGAATGAATCCATGGGAATTTCGTATTTTGGAAGGGAAAAAGGATTTAATGGGGGATTCATTCCCTTCCCAATCCATTAGGGAGTATTAATGCCAAAAATGTTTTCACCTTCCCAAATACCATTTCCACGGGTTGTTCAAAATTCACTCCCAATTTCCTATTTCCATTAATTTCATTATTAATGCTGAAAATTTGTTGAACAAATACAAATTTAACCGACAAAAACAATCCAAAAAGCCTCTTGAGAATAAATTTTGTATGAGGACGATGGGAATATTTTCCCTAACCAAATTCCCTAGGGAAATTGTCATTCCTGTGATTGGAGGGCCACAAAAGTCCATCAACAAATCTGGCTATTTACTTGGCATTCTCAATTCGTTCCACATTCCTTTCTTTTAATCAAAATCCACACTCCAAAGTTTGCTGACAATTTTTTATATTTAATAGGAAAAAAATTGTATTTTTTCGAGAAAAAAAACTACACAAATTAAGGTTAGTAAATATTCTCTGTGGTAACAAATTTATTGGAAATGAATGGAATGGGTCCATTTTCGATTTTCGACCCACTTCCAATTCCATTTTCCATCCTTGGCCATAATTCCAACCCAAAATATCCTCTCCAAAATGTTTGTTGGTCTTTTTGCGTGTGCCCCACATATATTCTAATATTTGTTTGCCTTTTTAATAACGATGGAAGGAAAATGATCCAAAATGGAATGAATTAAAAATGAGATGCCCTCAAGTAACCTCAAATATTCCCTTCATTCAATTCTCCCTTTGCTGGCTACTGTCTGCTCTGGCCACTTTTCGTTCAAATTTTGTTCCTTTATTTGCGTTTGATCATTTAAATTAGTGAAATTGGACCCTTCAACCCCTCCGCCTATTCAAAAATGAATCCATTTGTTTGCCAAAATATCCCCAAAATTCTCGTCAATGTTGACATTTCTGCTGCGTTGCGTGGAATAATTCAACAAAATATTCTCCTTCCATTCCATCCCAACAATCCACGATGTCTTCTCCACATTTTTGTGTTTGCTTTTCGCCAAAATTCCTTTTTGCAAACCACACAATCCCCCCTTCCACATTTTGCCCTCTCCACTTTAAATAAAAATGTTGTTGCTCATTCATTCTCAAATCAAACAAAATTCATCCCTTTTTTATGCTTTTCCCGCGCTTTGCACAAAACATCCCCTCTCCTCCTTTTTTCAACTTTTTTTCTCATCAACAAAAAAAAATATAAAAAAGTTTAAAAGGATACCGAATTTTAATGTGTAATGGAAATGGAATCCATTTTTTATTCCACCGTTTTTTGTGATCATTGAAGCGTGCTGCCGACATATTTATTTTTTCCTACAATAAAATGCGTAAAAATTGTCCCTTTTCCCATTTCCGCCATTTATAATAGTTTTTGCCACAATTTTGGATAGTAGGAAGTGCGTAAAAATGGGTACCCAATTTTTTGAATTGAGGGGAAAACAAATTTGGTGGAAAATTGGAGGAAAACAAAAGTATAAAATAAATTGTGAACAATTTAAATATATTTGAATATATTTGAATATAAATGAATGAATATTATTTCCAATGAATATTCTTTCCATTTTTTATTAAATTTGGTCTTTCTTTGAATGAATTATTTGAACATTCCTTCAATTAATCAAATTTTGTTATATTAAATTTGGGAAGCAAAAAAAAATGATTTAATTATCCACAAAAATAAAATAATTTGATTTATTACAATTTGGTCATCATCAAATTTGCCAACAAAAATAATAAAATTTTGTGTAAATAAATAAATTTGCCCTTCTCAATTTATTTTATTACACCATAAAATGAAATTAATGCGAATTTCTTTTCCAATTCAATTTTTCTCCAATTCAATTTATCCTTTTATTTTAATCCAAAACGTAAATTTTCCACCAAAAAATTATTTTCCATCCAATCAAACTATGCAACCAAATTAAAATAAATCATCATTGGCCATTGATCTCCTCCCACCAATTAAATATTTATTTATTCCCTCTCGATGTTGTCATCCCATCCCCCTCAATTTTGATCAATTCCCGACAATCTTTTTCCAATAAAATTGCGCAAATTTTCGGAGAAAAAAGATCAAGGTCAATCAAAAAGACTAATTGGGGGATTTGTCTATTCTTCAAAATAATTCATTATCAAAACACAAACACAGAGTACATTTTCCCCACAAACATTTAATGAACCCACCCGAATAAAAAATGGACCTAAATAAATGAATTGAATGTGCTAATTTCGCATATTTTCAAAGGTTTTTCCCTTACATCATTTCCACAAATTTCCAAGAATAAAAAATAATCAACCATCCATTCATGGCTTCATCTCCACAATAAATCTTCCCTACAATTTCATTCTACATTTTACGGGTTCATTTCCACGCCATTATTTGGCCATTTCCACCACTCCTCTCACTAATTATTAATCTCCTCTAAAAATCATCTGCACCCCACCCTTTCCCACCTAACAATTTCCAATTCGTATAATTGCCAATTTGCCAGTTGTTCTTCCATTTCCTCCAACCAATAATCTCATTTTGATGGCCAACCCCCCAATTTGTATGTGACCATCCATAATTAAATTATTTCGCAATTTTTTGTCCATCTAAATAATTTAATTTTCATCCATTTCCACTCCCTTCTCATTTGCCTATCCCACCCAAAAAAATGGGTTTCATTTCCATTTTGTCCATTTCGTTTTTGTCTAGACCCTTCCTTCATCCATTCCATTTTATATTCCTTATCGCATTTTCTTCCATTCCATCAAAATTGGCCAATTCCCGTTTCCCAGGCCAACCAAAAAAAAAGAAGAAATAAAACATTTTTGCTACAAATTCATGTAAAAAAAGACGCAACAATTTTTGGGCCTAAATATTTCCCATTGGTCCGGCTGGCTGAATACAAAAAAAAGTGAATTAAAATTGAGGGAAAATGGGTGATGATTAACACAGATTTGCACACGAATATTCGCCCAATTATTTTCCCCTCAAATTTGAATTTAGGCCCATAATTTACATACAAATCCGCCGAAAAAATTGTTCACGAGATGATTGGATTTAGCATAATTCCCTCCTTATTCATAAATTATCCCAAATAGGACATTGTAAATCCCCGAGATAGGGCCCACAAAAATAAGAGAAAATATTTATTTGGGGGATCAGCACCGACTGGCGCGATTCTCACCCCCTTCCCCCCCCCCCCCCATTCCCCCAAATAATAATTTTCTTTTGTTTTTATTTTAATCCATTTTCCCCAATAATTTTCGTTGTTCCGCATTTCCCAATTCAAAAAAAAATATAATCCGCCGATCATTTCTTTCGAAATCCATCATTTTTGAATATGGCCAATTATTTTTAATTGGCCAAAAAAGGTGGCCAAATATTCCGACAAATTGAATTCAATCCAAAATTAATTTAGAAGTGCAAATTCCTCAAAAAATTAAATATTTAATCAAATTGAGGTGACCTTTAAATTAAATAAATATTTATTTTAAATTTAATTTAAACAAAATCAAATTCATCTATTCAAATAATCCACAATTCGACGCCATTTTTGCCCTTTTTTAGAATTAATTTTGCAAAAAATGAACAAAAAAGGCCGAAAGTCAGAATTCGGGGAAAAAAATAATAAAAAAAAAAGGGGGAATAATACAAAAAGAATTGTGGCCAATTTTGGACTGGGACAATGTCCGGAAATATTGGAAAGAAGCCCCCCTTTTATTCTTTTAAAGGGGAAAATAATAATGAAAAGGAAATTTGTGGCCATTTTTGAAGAGGGGGCGCACAATCATCCATTTGTTGTGTGCTCTTTGGCCAAATAAACAATTGGCCAAATGCTTTTTCCCTTTTTGTGTTGATGAATCAAATATTTGGCCGGTGGGGGAATGGAAAATGGATGTCGGCCAACCACCTGCTACTTTTCACTTCCTTCCTTCCCCTTTTTCAAGTTCACATTTTTTTTTTGTTTAATTTTAAATTGCCCAAAAATGACAACTGTGCCCAAAACATTTGTTTTTTCCATATTTTCCTTTTCAATTTTTTCCCATTTCATTTCCTTTTGTCTGTTCTCTGTTTTTGCCTCGAAGGCAAATTCATTTTCAATTTTGCTGATTGAAAAAAAAAAGATTTACCCTCTTTTTTTCTGTTTTGTTCCAAAATTTTATATTTGATTTCTGATCCTTTTTGAGAGAGTGAATTTTCGGCTGTCGCAATAATTTAATCAAAAATCGAATTTTAAAGGGGCAAAAATGGAAGGATGAGCAAACCAAATTTTCCTCCATTCTTTCCCATTTTTTTAATCTTTTTTTTCTTATCGCCTCAAATTTTTATGGCCAATAACAAAATGTGGCCATAATCCTCCCTAAATCTTGAGGATTAAGCCAAAGTGCAAAAAAGGGAGGAAATTTGCTTTGACATTTCTGAGATCGGAAAAGTGAGTGGAAAAGGAAGAAAAAGAAGCCAAATTGCGTGCGCGAATGAATGAAGAAAATGGACTGAGGATTTGTTGTTGTCGGGCATTTTGGCATTGGCATCCAAAATCGACCCAAAATTGCGCGCCTTCCTTTGATGATGCCTCATCCGAATCCATCATTTAATCGTTAATCCCTCTTTTTTCCCCTTTAAAAGTTGTTTGGCAGGAAAATACCACACCATTTAAAAAGGCAGACAATTTTTTTAGTGTTTTTTAAGTTACCTAATTCCTTAATCCGTCGATGAATAATCCCTTCCATCACATTTTGGCATTGCCAACGACAATTAATTTCCGTATTATATTTGTCCTTCGCGCACTTTTTTGTTCACTTCACAACATTCCCCCCTCAAATATTACAGCGTAAAATCAAAAAGGGGCAAAGACATTTTGGTCGACCCATTAAAAATATTACAACGCAAAAAAAGTGGGAGAAGTTCAAAAATGTGAAATTCCCGATTGGATCGGCCAATGATGCGCCCCCTTCCTTCCTTCCTCCAATTGCCGCATTAAAATTTTACAGCGCCGCGCACAATTTCAACCGGTTTTTTTCCCATGTTATCATGGGACGATTTGGCGAAAAGGAAACGGCGACTTTGCGACGTTGATTTTGTGCCCTCCGTTTGATTTTGTAAACATTTTTTGATCAAAATGGATGGGCCAAATCCTCCCCCCTTAAAAATGGACATTGACGTCCCATTCCTTGCAAATTTGCAGCCAACCCCAAAATATGCGGCGGTGAAATGGCCAGTGATCGGTGGCCACAAAAGATGGGTCCAAACCATAATCAATCAAAATACCCACCACACTTTTCAGTAATTTCGTCGCAAAATTCCAATCATAAATTTATGCACGGAATTTTGGCCCATCCATTTTCTCTGATAAGATTTTGAATGTTTTTGTATTTTATTTTTATTGGTTTCCCTTTTACAAATAATTACTTAAGTTAAATTAAATGTATTTTTGTGCCCTTTTTGGGTCCAATTTCCCCTTTTCCAAATTATCTCAAAAACAATGTGTCCTCCAATTCCAGTCTTCCATTCTTATCTATCAGCCTATCCCACCTCCCCCTTCCCCGTCCCATGACTTTTTCCACTTCCACCGGCCACCCTAATAAAAATATAAAACATCTTTTCCATTAAATAAACTCTCGTGAGTGTTTTTAAACCAGCCAATCCTTTTTTTCCGGATTTTAATATTAAATTTTGCGTCATTTCCTTCCATATCTTCTTTTGGTGCCCTTTTCCAAAAAATATTCATAAAAATATTTTTGCCAATCTAATTATAGGGTAAATACTAAATACCCCCCCCCCCCACCCACTAGACCATATTCATTTGCGCAACATCCTTTTCCCAGTGTGTTTTCTTCAATTTCCCTCATCATTTTCAATCATTTCTCCTTAATCCCCTCAAATCCATTCCAAATACAATAATCCTCTGCCCCCTTCCTTCCTTAATCCTTTCCTTCCTTCCCTTTTTCCTTGCCATTTATCCCCCAGCTTCCATTTAAATAAAAAATAAATTCCCCAATCAGATATCATTGACCAATAAGCCACCCGGCTGTTGGCTCTATTCAATCCCTTCTTCTCCATATTCGGCATTCATTGACTTGGCCAACAACTTTTGCGCACAATTAATCCTCCTTCTCTCCATACTCTACAAAAATCGACCACTGCCCTCCTTTCTTTTGCATACCTCTCATTGCCTCATTCCTCATTGCTCTCGGCACATCGGCCACCTCATTAAAATTCCGCGCCGACTTCCCCCTTTTGGCCCCGCTTCACACATTTTTGTGCCACACAATTCCCTTCCCCACCCTTCATTGCATTGACTTCCGCTCCAAAGGCTTTTTGTGCCTCAACAACAAATTCATTCATATAGTAGATAGGTTGGCTGTCCAATTTTAGCTGCTGACTCATCAGCTTCGAAAACAACTCAAAAAAACAATTATTTGTGATGGAAAATGGCAAATAGTTGACATTTTGGGCATAATTTAACGAGGAAATGCCATCCCAAATAGAGGGGATGATCCAAAATATGATCCAGGCTGGCATTCCCCATGCCCAAATGATGCAATTCCTTCAACAATCCCTGCATCAGGTGGGCACAAAATTATAAAATAAATTCAATTATTAAATTGCCACTTTTCATCCCTTAAATTATATTTTTGTAGTTCCCCGAGGGCAGATGTTTAGAGGAAGGAAAAATTATAATTAAAATGAAATTTTCATTTCAATATGTGGCACAAATTATAGGAAAAATGGTGACATTTTGAAGGCCAAAACAAGCCTAAATTATACATAAAAAAAA
This sequence comes from Pratylenchus scribneri, assembly GCA_030063045.1. NCBI lineage: Eukaryota > Metazoa > Nematoda > Chromadorea > Rhabditida > Pratylenchidae > Pratylenchus > Pratylenchus scribneri. The sequence goes on from JAQSEB010000032.1 coordinate 3,690,672, forward strand.
GAATGGATCATCATTGGTCAAAAATAATATCACCTGGCATTGCAAATTTTATCCAACATTTTTGGATGGACAGATGAAAAAAAAATGTAGGACTGCTGATTTTTGACATTACAAAAAATATATTTTCAAATTAAATTTTTAAAAATGTAATATTTAAATAATATTTCATCATTAAAGAGAGTTTGAATTTGAAGGAACAAAACAAATCATCATAGATCCTTGGATTGTATTTATCAATTCCAATTTCCATAATTGGCTAATTCCACCGCCATTTTGGTTTATTTGATCAGCAGCTAACTTTCATTTTTTGTTTGCTCAGCTGCCCAAAATCAATTCCCTCATTCGACTGATTCCATTTTTGGTCCCATGGCTTCCATCCCCTTTTCCTCCCTTTGTTGTCCCATCCTCCCACCTTCATAGAAATGGCACAAACCCATCTACGAAAAGCCAATCCCAAAAAATCTTATGATCTAATTTTCTGATCATCCTCCCATTTTTAGGCCACTGGGGCCAGTCCCTCACCAGCCATCAACCACAATAACATCGGAGGAGGCGGCGGCGGCCAATCCAGTGCCGCGCAGCAAGCGGCCGCTGCCGTTGTCGCCGTCCATCAAGCAGCGCAGGCAGCCGCTCATCAACAGCATTTCCAGCAGGCACCTCCTCAATCAGCCTCCTCTGGCCATCCCCAACAGCCACATCCATCATCGGCCTCATCAGCCATTTCTGCCGTCCAACAGAACACTGGAGGGGCACCGGGCGTTGGGCCAACCGGTGGAGGAGGAGGGACAGGTGGAATTGGCCAAGGCCAACAACAACAGCATGCGGCCAGCAATGGCGGCGGCGGTGGTGGGGCCACAGCTATGGCAGCAGCAGGTGTTGCGGCAGCGGCTGCTGCCAGCCTGCAGGTGAGCAAATAAACACACAAACAGTGCAGTGGATGAATGAAAATGATGGCCAGAAAAGAACTCTGGACCGAGAATGATGAAGGGGCGTGGGGATTGGATAAAGGCGGTCGGGGGGAAGATGTAGGGGTATTTGTCCAGCTTGGAAAATATGTACATAAGGTGGGTCCCACAGATTGGATTGGGATCGACCAAACCCATTTTGGGCCATTTCCCCATATTCCCCCTTTCCATGCCATTGCTATTTCGGGGTCCTTGCCTTCATTTTTCTTTTTCTGGTACCAAAAAATAGCCAACCTAGGCCCAAAAAAAGGCATCCATTCTTTCCATTTATTGCCTTCCAGACAATTCACATTTTCTTCCTCTGGCCTGATTTTATCCAACAATCCAAATTTCGATTTTGTTGTCAACCACCGGACCTCCTCCGAATGGCCACACCCAACATTTATTCCCTCCCAATTCCATTGCCTCACTTTTTATTCCCTCCTCATAAAGTTGTTCATCTCCATTTTACAATTTATTCCACCCAAAATTTGGAATTTTACATATTTTAGATAGGTAGGAGACCAACGGCAACATAAAAAAACACATTTCGGGATTTGATCCAAAAAATTGTATTTCCATTCTTCAAAAATATTAAATTAATTAATTAATATATTTATTTCCACTTTTACCATCCTCAACATTTTTAAAGATTATCATTTTTGACGTTTTCTTTCCAAAATTGGCAGCAGACCGAAAATCAGTAACAAAAAAGTGCTTCCTTCTCTCCGCCACCTAAATTAATTCCTTCCCGCGCCCATTTTAATCCCCCGACGAAAAAATGTCAAGATTCTATTGGCCTTCGCCCACTTCCAATGGCTCACCGGCACAACAACCCGTCGTCCATAATGTACTACAGAATACACATTTAGGGCATCATCCGTTATTATAATTAGAAATTGTGGTGGCGGATTAGTTTGCGAATGTCGAGGAGGGGGGATTAAATGGACCATTCCGCTAATCCGCCGATGGGCACCTTCCGGACAATCAAAACAACATTTTAATATTTAATAAGTCATTTTGGACAAAACATGTTAAAAAGGGAAGAAGGATTTAGGCTATAATTATAGTGCCAGTGGAATTTTAAATCAAAATGGAAGTGGAATAAACTAAACCCCTCAAATTAATTTGGCCTTTTTCAATCCACAATTTCCTTTTCCCAGCATTTGGCCTCACTTCAACAGCAACAACAACTTTTGGCTGCCCATCACCAACATCAACATCAGCATAATCCGGCAGTTGGCGTTGCAGCTTCTGCGGCCGCCGCCCATTCCGCCATTGGCCAACCTTCCCTGCAAGCATCTTCCCTGATGCAAATGGCCACCGGCCATCCACATCATCAGCCTTCAGCTGGCCTCGCCGCAATGCAACAACAATTGCAGCAAACCGCTGCTGCGGGTGCTACCCATCCAATGGCGGCCGCTTTTGCCCAAGTTCGTCATCACGTGAATGAATAAAAATGGAATAATTATGAAAATCGGATTATTTTTGGGGTCCATTTTAGATGGAAAATATTATTTAAATAAATTAATATTCATTGTTTCAAATGATAAAATTTAAATCTATAAAATGAAGAAAAAATATTGGAGAAAAAATGTATTAATCCCATATCCATTTGGCGGATTTCAGGCTCAATTGGCCGCTGCTGCCGCCCAACAACAGCAACACGGTACCGGAGGGGCAACTGGTGCTGGCCTTTCCACCGGACTCTCCGGAGTGGCAGCTGCCAATCTTCAACAACATCAAGTCCAACAATTGGCTTCGAATGTTGCACAAAATGCGGCTGCCGCCCAACAAACTGCCCCCTCCTTGGCCATTCCCTCATTGGCTTGGCCAATTTTCCAGCCAATTGTCAACATTCCCTACTTCGATATGGCCACCTATCAAAAAGTTAATCTGGATGTTCAGCCAAGTGCAATGGCAAATGGAATGGATCTTCCTTTGAATGATATCAACACACTCAGGTATTGGACACTTTTTATTAGTGATTATTATTTTAATGTTTTTGTAGGTTTTTCTTCAATTTTGGTGTCCAACATGCCCGTGCCATCCTACTCCGACAACATATAAATTCTCAGGCAGCCAATCAGCAACAACAGCAACATCAACAACATCAATTGGCTCTTTTGCAGCAACAAAATCAATTGGCCGGCAATGCGAACAATGGGGCACAGCAAGGAAGTCAAGAGTGAGTAAATTTAAATGATATTATATTTAATGCGATTCATTTTTGCTTCTTTGGAAGGTTAAATTCGGCCAATGAGCAGCTGCAAATGCAACAAAAATTGTTGGTGCATCAATCCCTTCTAAAGTGAGTTAATTAATAATAAATTGAAATAGGAATAAATCATTTTTGAATGGGAATAAATATTAAATATTGGAAATTGTAGTCAAATGCCAATGGGTGGAGGACTGACCAATGAAAATAGTGGCAATAGTCAATTCAATTCGAGTACCACCCAACAAACAATTGGAGGTAGTACATTTCGCCCCGGGGGCCAAGGGTTAATTGGAATTGGCCAAGGAAGCCAATTTGGTGGTGGTGGAAATATGGGGGGCCAAATGGTGGAGAAAAGTGGAGGGACCGGAGGAGGGGTGATGAACAATGGCCAAACAATTGGAATTGGTGGAGCAACAGCCACAACGACGACAAATGCTACGATGATGATGAATCAGAATCAACAAATTGCAACAATGATTGGAGGAGGAGGGGGAATGAATAATTCTCTTGGGCAACAATCCCCATTGACAATGATGGGCATGGGAGGAGGAGGAGAAGAAGGGGAAATGCAAATGATGATGGCAAAGGGAAATAATTGTGGTGGAATTGTTGGGAAACAGGGGAATAATACAAATAGCAAAAAATCGGTGAACAGTATTGGCCAACAATTACAAGAAAGGTGGGGCCAAAAACTTGAGATAAATAGATGAATTTGGCATTTCACTAATTTATATTAATTTTATTGTGTATTTTTCAGAGCCCAAAACGATGCAGCAGTTGTTGCCGCTGCGGCAGCCGCAATCGAAAAATCGACTGGGAATAGCGTATCGAATGCAGCGGGAAGTGGGGCCGCCCAATTACTTCAGGGTGGAATGGCCGGACTCGCTGGATTACAGAATCCACTACAAATGAATCAGCTGGTGTGTTTTTGTGGGATAAAATGATCTGATCATTGAAGGATTTGAGATTCATTGAAGGGAATGGGAAAAGAAAAAGAATAATTCCGCCCATTTGCATCAAAATAATTCCGCCTGTTTTTACTAAATAATTCCGCCTGTTTTGTACTAAATAATTCCGCCTATTTTGCACTAAATAATTCCGCCTGTTTTGCACTAAATAATTCCGCCTATTTTGCACTAAATAATTCCGCCTATTTGCACTAAATAATTCCGCCTATTTTGCACCAAATAATTCCGCCTATTTGCACTAAATAATTCCGCCTATTTTGCACTAAATAATTCCGCCTGTTTTGCACTAAATAATCCCGCCTATTTTAATTCCGCCTATTTTGCACTAAATAATTCCGCCTATTTTGCACTAAATAATTCCGCCTATTTTGCACTAAATAATTCCGCCTGTTTTGCACTAAATAATTCGCCTATTTTGCACTAAATAATTCCGCCTATTTTGCACTAAATAATTCCGCCTATTTTGCACTAAATAATTCCGCCTATTTTGCACTAAATAATTCCGCCTATTTTGCACTAAATAATTCCGCCTGTTTTGCACTAAATAATTCGCCTATTTTGCACTAAATAATTCCGCCTATTTTGCACTAAATAATTCCGCCTATTTTGCACTAAATAATTCCGCCTGTTTTGCACTAAATAATTCGCCTATTTTGCACTAAATAATTCCGCCTATTTTGCACTAAATAATTCCGCCTGTTTTGCACTAAATAATTCCGCCTGTTTTGCACTAAATAATTCGCCTATTTTGCACTAAATACCGCCTATTTTGCACACGCCTATTTTGCACTAAATAATTCCGCCTATTTTGCACTAAATAATTCCGCCTATTTGCACTAAATAATTCCGCCTATTTGCACTAAATAATTCCGCCTATTTTGCACTAAATAATTCCGCCTGTTTGCACTAAATAATTCCGCCTATTTTGCACTAAATAATTCCGCCTATTTTGCACTAAATAATTCCGCCTGTTTGCACTAAATAATTCCGCCTATTTTGCACTAAATAATTCCGCCTATTTGCACTAAATAATTCCGCCTATTTTGCACTAAATAATTCCGCCTGTTTGCACTAAATAATTCCGCCTGTTTGCACTAAATAATTCCGCCTGTTTTGCACTAAATAATTCGCCTATTTTGCACTAAATAATTCCGCCTATTTTGCACTAAATAATTCCGCCTGTTTGCACTAAATAATTCCGCCTATTTTGCACTAAATAATTCCGCCTATTTGCACTAAATAATTCCGCCTATTTTGCACTAAATAATTCCGCCTGTTTGCACTAAATAATTCCGCCTGTTTGCACTAAATAATTCCGCCTGTTTTGCACTAAATAATTCGCCTATTTTGCACTAAATAATTCCGCCTATTTTGCACTAAATAATTCCGCCTGTTTTGCACTAAATAATTCCGCCTGTTTTGCACTAAATAATTCGCCTATTTTGCACTAAATACCGCCTATTTTGCACACGCCTATTTTGCACTAAATAATTCCGCCTATTTTGCACTAAATAATTCCGCCTATTTGCACTAAATAATTCCGCCTATTTGCACTAAATAATTCCGCCTATTTTGCACTAAATAATTCCGCCTGTTTGCACTAAATAATTCCGCCTATTTTGCACTAAATAATTCCGCCTATTTTGCACTAAATAATTCCGCCTGTTTGCACTAAATAATTCCGCCTATTTTGCACTAAATAATTCCGCCTATTTGCACTAAATAATTCCGCCTATTTTGCACTAAATAATTCCGCCTGTTTGCACTAAATAATTCCGCCTGTTTGCACTAAATAATTCCGCCTGTTTTGCACTAAATAATTCGCCTATTTTGCACTAAATAATTCCGCCTATTTTGCACTAAATAATTCCGCCTGTTTGCACTAAATAATTCCGCCTATTTTGCACTAAATAATTCCGCCTATTTGCACTAAATAATTCCGCCTATTTTGCACTAAATAATTCCGCCTGTTTGCACTAAATAATTCCGCCTGTTTGCACTAAATAATTCCGCCTGTTTTGCACTAAATAATTCGCCTATTTTGCACTAAATAATTCCGCCTATTTTGCACTAAATAATTCCGCCTATTTTGCACTAAATAATTCCGCCTATTTGCCTCAATAAATAATTCCACCTTGATTTTCTAAACTTCTATTTTGAATTAAAATGATAATTGAAGGGGATAAAAGGCGAATTCATTGAACGAAATAGAAAAAGAAAATCATTCGAGGGAATATTCGCCAATGCTTTTTTCTCCCTTTTCAACATTTAATTCATTATTCATTCATTTTTCATCATAGGCCGCAATGATGGCCAACCAACAAGGAGCCGGGCAGCAAACAAAAATAGGCAATCTTGGCGTCAATACCGGGGAAATGGCTGATTTGGGGGCTGGTGGCGCTTCAGCAGGTGCTCACTAAATTCATTGGAATTAATATTTTGTTAATTTAGTTGCCCAACAACTCAGAATGGTCCAACAATCGAACAATCCACAACAGGCCCAGCTGGCTGCCATGCAACAATTATTAATGCAACAGCAACAACAACAATTGGCCGCCGCATTGGCCCAACAGCAGCAACAACAACAACAAGAACAAGACCAGCAACAATCGCAACAGCAACAAACCGGCAATAATGATGTTGGTGGTCCATTGGGGAAACATCATTTCAGCACCAAATATTTTCAGCTTGGCCGAACCCAGCTAATCACCTCTTCCGTTGGTGGTACACCCACAAATTCAACGCCATCCACCCAAATGCAAAACAACCAATCCGGAGGCCAATTCGCCATCAACGGCAACGGCGGTGGCTCCGCAAATGGGACACCACAATCTGCTACGGGTGGAGGCGGAGGAGGCAATAACAATAATGGGGGAAGGGGCAGTGTGAATGGCCAACAAATGACCAATTCTGTGTCCCCCAAAAATGGTGCCGTTGTGCCAACCGATCCGGCACCAAGGAAACCCCCGTCCGCGCAGATTATGGCCAATCCACTCAATGTAATAAATAGAAAAAAAATATATTTACGAACGTATTCCGCCCTTTGAATTTGTATTCCCCTTTCCCATCCTCCGCATTAAATCCTCTCCAATATGGATTCCATTTAGCCGACAAAAAATCGAAGATCATCTCTCAAAAACAATCATTCATATGAGCTAAAAATAATCCATTCCACACAAAATTTGCTTCATCAATCCCATTTATTGCAAAAGAATTCATTTTAACAAAATTCAGGCCGAACTGAATGATTTGAAGCAAAGAGGACTGAATGCATTGAGAAGCCCCGAGGCAATGAATGAAGGGCTGCAAAAAAGGATTGTGGAAATGGCAAATACACTGAACAATACAGTCTCAATGGGTACGGTAGCAGTTGGCGGAGGAGGTGGTGGAGGGAATGGAGGAGGAGGAGGTGCCGGAAATGGAAGTAGCGGTGGAATCATTTCACTTGGAGGAGGCCCCGGGGGTTGTGCGGGTGCCCAATTGCCGCCTGCAATTTTGCTCCAACAACAACAGCAAATCTATCAGCAACAACAACAATTACTTCAGCAACATCTTCTCCAACAACAATTACTCCAGGCACAACAAAATGGCACACAACAACCACCTCAAACCCAACAACAACAAATTTCAATGGCTGCCCAATTGTCGGCTGCATTGGCCAACAATTTTGTGGTGAATTTGAATGGAAATTTAATTGTGTAAAATTCGTATTTAGACTCCAAATGGTGGAATAAGCCAACAACAACGCCAAAATGCATTGCAACAAAATATTCATTCTGCCGAGAATGACACCGCACCAGCATTGTTGTCCGCCACTGAAATGCATTATACGGAAACATTCAAAAATAATCAACAACAGGATGGAATGAAGAAAATGTATTTTGCTAAAATATTAATCAATAATTAATAAATTAATTAAATTAGGAAACAAATTCGATCAAATGCTGAAATGTCGTCTGGAATGGCCCCAGAATTGGAAATTGGTGCCGGATTGAGTCAACGGCGCAAAAGTGGCGTTTACATGTTGAACAGTGAGAATAATGAATAAATTAATGTATTTTGTCCTTAAATAAATTAGATATGAATGTGAAAGAGGAACGTAAAACGCCGATGACCGGCAGTGGGGGACAATCCCAATCGGCCATTAGCAATTCGGCAACAACCGCGGGAGCAACCCAAAATACAGCAGTGAGTCAATGTTGTTCTTTTTGACTATATTCAAATTCCAAAAATAGGTGTCCACAAGTGCAATGATGAATTTCATGAACAATATGCTCACAACCGCCAAATCCCACTTACAAGGACAGGGCCTTGGCCTTTACTATGACCAAAATGGGAATCCGGTAATAAATAATTCATTCATTCCACAATTAATTAATTCTTTCACATTAGATTGACTATTCCTCGCGTCCAATCGACCCAATATTCAGGAAGGCCCGTGAGGATTTGAGCCATTCGCCGGGGGCAACGGTGGCGCCGGCGGTCACCAGTGTCAGTGCCGGAGGAGGAGGAGGAACAATTGGTCAAGGTGGGGTGGTGAATGAAGAACAACAAAACGGGAATACTAATGGCAATGAATTGGTGGACACTAAAATAAGTAATGATGGTGGTTCAGCAATGGCTGCCACTGCAACAAATGTGCAACCGACGAGTATGGCACAAATACCGGCCGAAACGCAGACCACATCGGCGGTTGGCGGCGATTTGGGCTTTTTGAGTCGAACATGCCTAATTGGCATTTCGAATGATGGCCGTCGTGGCAGTGTGGGAAATGCTCAACAGCTGACTGCCCAACAGCCAGTCCCACTCAATGCCCTCTATCCGGGCAATTTGACACCCCAACAATTGCAGCAGCATTATTTGCAGCTGCAACAACAGCAACAACAATTACAGCAGCTGCAGCAAATTCAACAATTACAGCAACAAATCCAACAGCAGGAACAATTCCAGCAGGGTGCCATTGATTCGGCAGAAAGTAGGCAAATCCATTCAAGATACGCCCTAACTTGTCGCCTTTAAAATAACTCATCAAGGACTGAACAAATTTTGCTGATTTTGCTATCATTTAAAGAGCAGACTTTTGGGCATCCAATGATATTAATTTTATTTAAATTGGTTCAGAATTAATTAAGTTGTGCCTAAAAGTTAGAAATTTAGGAATCCAGAGCTGAAGTTATTTTAAATTATTAGTCCTAATCTTGGTTAAAGATTTAGAGCTAAAATTGTTTGGGCGAGAGTGGGCCTAAGCTCTAGCCCCGGGGATTCACCGGGAGCCTAAACCCGCATTGGTCCAATGACAATTAAGAATTAATTAGGCTCGATTTTATTAAATATATTTATATCTTATGCGGAAAAATGGTTATAACAGAATGTTGCAAATGTGATAGGAAATTGAACATTTATGTTGGAAATGGGCGGCTTTAAAAGGCAGATTGAGGCAATATTTGATTGATAGGTAATAATAGGATGAAGGTGCCGGCGCGATTAGGCTAAAGGTAGGGGTGGGTACTGTATGATGAATGGTGGGGGTACTGTATGATAAATAGGAGAAGCCCTTAGGCATTATTGGACATTAACAAAAAGATTTTCATTTCCTTTCTTAATCATTTTTAATTAATAATCAAAGAGTCTTAAATTTGATAACAAATATATTAAATTTGGTTCAGTTCATGTTGAGTTTTATTATAAACGGTGAAAAATTGGCCAGAGGCGACAAGTTGGGCTGTTCCAATTTATTCAATTCATTGAATCAATTTGAATTTGATTTCAGATGGAAAGAAACGGACATTGGATGGCGAGGAAGGCGGCGGCGGCCCATCCACAAAATCGGCCAGAACCGTGGATTCCGACATTGAAATTGTGCAAGAAATGTACACAAAAAGGGCAGAATTATCCAATCAGGCAGACAATCAAGTGTAAGTCAAAAATGACCCCAATTTTTGATTGATGGGATTTCTATTTTCAGTGGCACTCCACATCAACCACCTTCATCATCGGTTGGCCCCAATGTTGGCCAACAACAAATTAACATTCCACCGTTTACGGCTCCAAATGAATTGAATAATGCCACCGTAATTGACAGTGGAATAATCGGAGGAGGAGGAGGAGGAGAAGGAAATCAGCAACAACAACAACCGGGAATGGAAAGGGAAGAGGAGGACGAAATTAGGGCATCCGGCCAAAATGAAGCAGCACAACAACAACAACAGGACAGGGATGATGATGATGGTTCACCGGCCAGTGGCAAACAATTGCGAATTGCGGAGGAGGAAGAGGATGGGCCATGATTGGGCACATGGATGATCAAAAATATCCATTCATTATTTAAATATTTTGTATTATTTGCTCATCCTCTGAGACAATGTTGCTGTTGTTGTTGACCCAGAATGTGCAAAATATTAAGCCAACCAATCCCTCCCTCAACCATTCCCCTGATCAAAAATACATTCCCTCAATATTATTAATGCTGACGAAAATGTGCACAAATCCAATCCCCATTCTCTCATTTTCCACCATTTATGTGATTTTTTTTATTGTTTCTCACACATTTTCTTTCCCCGGTTTTTCTACGCAAAATCATCAATCATCTATTAATTAAATTTAATGCTTCTTCCCCCCAATTCATTTCTTCATCAAAAAATTCAACAATCCTCTTCAAAAAAATATATTTATTATTATTTTTTGTATGTGAATTTTCCTCATTTTTTTTATTAAAATTCTTCTTTCAAATTTTTAATTTTGATTTTCCCGTGTGAAGAAGATATTTTCACCCCATTCCTTTTTTTTGTTAAAAATGAAATTGAAAAAAAAAGATTATAATTTTGGATGAAAATTAATGCAAATATAAAAAATTATGATCGACAAAAAAATGAATAGGTAGGGAAATAAATATAAAATATTTAGCCAGATTAAAGTGGGGAAAACTATCGAAAAATTAATTATGAAAATTAGTAGAATAAAAAAAAAAACACCGGCGGCAATTTGGGCATTTATTCTCATTTGTTCTTCTGTTCATTTCAATTTCAATTTCAGACTTGACTTGGTTTTATATTCGTCGAGAATTGGAGTAAAAAGCGCACAACTTTTTCCGTTTCCAATTCACCTTTTTCATCCCTACATGTTTCGCATAGGAATTCAGGTGGGAATTGTTCCTTTTTGAATTGTGGATCCTCGGTGGCCTCATCCCCATGCAATCGGGCATTCACAATGTTGTGCGCCTTCCAAAGGTACACAACAACATCTTCGGGCATTTTCACCTGTACAAAAATGTTTTGGTCATCAATTTGACCCATTTCCCCTCACATTTGTTGCATCCATTGGGAATTTTTCGGTGGTCATCGCCATGAAATGTTTTCGGCAACCGGAACAACTGAAAAATGATTGGACCCAGCCTTGGATTGCCTTCAATGGTTTCAATGATTCCTGTTCATTGCCTATATAGTGAATTTATTTAAAATATGGATGAATTTATTTAGCGGAGAACTAGGGATAGGGACTGGATTTTTATTAATTTCAATATTTTATTTTCGAATTTCAAATACCGCACAAAAAATATATTTTTATCACTATTTTTGTTGATTTTTATGGACTTATGTCAATATTCATCAATATTTTGATTTTTTTTACATATTTTCATTTTCAACAATATTTTGCAAAGTTTAAAAGAATTTTACATTTAAAAAATAGAAAATTTTTAGAAAAAAATTAAAGTAAATTAAATTTTAAAGAAAATTTTTAGAAAAAATTTAAAAAAAATTTTTTAGAATAAATTGAAATTTTAAAAAAAATTGAAATTTTTTAAAGAAAATTTAAAAAAAAAATAAAATTTAAATAAAAAAAAGAAAACTTAAAAAAAGAAATTTTGAATAAAAATAGAAATATTTTAAAAAAGAAAGTTTACATAAAAAACAAAATAGAAAATTTAGAATAGTTGAAATTTTTAAATAAAATTTTTAGAAAAAAATGAAATTTAAAAAAAAAGAAAATTTTTAGAAAAAATTGAAATTAAAAAAAATTTTAGAATTGAAATTTTTTAAAAAATCAAAAATTTTAGAAAAAAATTGAAATTTAAAAATAGTTTTTTTAAAAATTGGAATTTTTAAAAATTAGAAAATTTTTTAGAAAAAATTATTGCTATTTATAAAAAAATTATTTTTGAAAATGACTTTAGAAATGTAAATAATATGTAATTGAGAGTAAGAAAATTTTTTTGATATTTTTGAAAAAATTTAACGTTTTAAAAAATTTTCATCAAATTTTACCTATATTTTGACATTTTGTCAATATTATGAGATTATTTCATCAATATTTCAGAATTTATCGTGAATATAAATCCGATCCCTACGAAAAACCTACTCAAATATGCTTGAACGGTCATCGCATGGAATGTGGTCCAAAGTCCACAGGTGAATCCACGAAATATTGGCCTACTTCCTTTACAATGCTCCCAATCTGCCTTCAACGGGAATGGTTCCCCATTGGCACTCTAAAATACAATATAAAAATGCTCTCCAAATTCATTAATTTGCCTTCGATTTGTCCAATTCATTTTTCCATTCATCCATTGTCACATTCTTCCCTTCGGCCAAATTCTCATCCAAAAATTGTTTCATTCGATTGAATACTTGAATTGCCCGTTGACTTCGTTCCAATGGCTTAAATTGGGATTGAAATATTCATCAAGCAAAATAACCTTCCCAACGGAAAGTGCCTTTGGATGGGCCGGTTGTTGGGAACGTTCGAAAGTTTTTCGTGGAAATCGCTAAAAATTTTTGGAATTTGAAAGAATTCATTCAAAAAATTTTAGGACTTGAATGAGTAGATCAATGAAATTGCGCAAATTTGTCATTCGCGTTGAATCCAATTCATCACCGCCCGAACTGATCACTTCATCCAGCAATGCCGTGTGAATTGCCTTCAACATGTCCGTTTCCGATACATAAAACATTTGTTTGCATCTGTGCCAATTTATTATGGAAATTAATAAAATTATCAAAGGAATAATTCCAAATAGGAATAATATTAATTTACCCAAAAATGACTGAATTTATAAAAATATTTTCTGTAAATAATAAATATTTTTGAGGACATTTAACTTGGCCATAACTAGGTATTAAGGCTTACAATTATAGTTAGGTTTAGAACCCCGGATAGGTTTTAGGCTTTGGGGTTAGGTAGGTTAGGAATAGCCAAGTTATAAGGTCTCAAAAAATATTATTTTTCTATAAGAAAATTTTTGAGTAAATTCAGTCATTTCTTGGGTACATTTCCAAATACAGTAAATATTCTATTAAAAACCCCATTTCTAATAATTCTCTAGTCTCGATTTTGAGGACCCATAATTCTATTAGCTGATCACCTTTATAAAAAAAATGTTCATAGCATTTTTAGTTCTTAAAATCTCTACAAAATTCGTTATAATTTATTCAAAAATGTCAACAAATTAATGAGTTAGAACCAAATTTTCTCAATTTCTGAAAGGGTGTAAAGTAATTCCCAGGGTCTTTAAAAGAGAATTTATAATTTACGGTATTTATATACAACCCACTTTTCTGCATTTTGGCCGCAATCAATTGTCTGAATTGGTTTCTTCATATGGGCCATTGCCTGTTCTGTTTGATTCATTTCCTCAATCATTGGGTCCATTATGGTGTGCAATTTTGGCAATGTCTATTAAAATATATTTCCAAAAATATTTTAATTTAATTCACACCGCATCCGTGATTGTCTCCGCCAAAATTGGTCCCTGTTTTCCTCTTTGAAGAACACTGACATATGGCAATTCCGCCGGTTTTGGCATTTGAACATCCTCCGGGCCCCACACCAACACTCTTCTCACTTCCACTTTTGGTTTAAAATAGAGAAGGTCCAGGGAATATGGCAACCCTTTGTCCGGATTTCGCTCAAAAACATTCACCAAATATTCCGTGGAATTGGCCACCCCGGCCCATGGATCTTGCATTTGAGCGTCCACATCGTAGGAAAATGCGGGTGAATAGCCTGCGGCATTTTCGCCATCTTTTGCCGTATTTTGTTGATGGGAAATTGATGTTTTACAAAGTTGTGAAAATTTACTGTAAAATTGATAATAAATTAAAATTAAATTTATTTTATTTTTACCATTTCCTTTCATACGGCAATTCGCCCAAATAATAATTGGTGTTTCCCTTTTCAATTTCATCTTTGAATTCCTCCATCAATTTTTGGTGTAAATGTTGCCTCATTTGAATGGCCTCATGATAGGTGTGCTCAATGACCACACCGTCCGAAAATGAAGTCGCATTTCGGGGGAAAAACTGTGAAAATAAAATTAAATAAATTTAATTAGATTTAATTATTGCCTTCAATTTTGGCACAGTTGGAATGTCATTTGCACGGCAAATTTTCACATTGTAGGCATCGGCGCAATTTATAGCAGCCAATTGAACAAATGGCCAAGTTTTGACGGCTTCAGCCAAAACTTTGTACCAAGGCATAAATCGACGACAATATCCACACCTTTGATTGAATTTATAGTATGAAATTAGTCAAATGGACACTGACCAATCCTTGTAAAATTCAACCAAATATGCCTTTTCCTTGTCCGGTCTGAGCACCGTATCCGCAAATGTGTCCGCATCCAAATGCAAAATTGGATCCACTCCAGGCTCATAAAGTAGTGGATTATTGCCCTAAAATAATTGAATTCACATTTTTGGGGTGAAATTTGACCTTTGGCTTATAATTCATATTGGAAATGGCCGAATTCACGCAAAATGGGAGAAGACAATAAAAAAGAAAAATGAACATCATTTTTTGTTGGTATCGAATCTGAATCATGGAAAAATGATTATAATAAATGAATAAATGGAGATGGATTAGATTGGATTGTTGAATATTTTGGGTGCGAGGAACAAGCGATTTTCTTTCTTGACAAGCCAATTCCCTCCTTCCTAATAAGTACGTCGATTTCGCCGAGAAAAGGTCTTTGAATGTGATTTATGTTCTTTTAGGAGGGAATTTGCGCAGCACAAAACCCCTTTTGCCCCATTCATTCATTCATTATGACGGAATGAATGAAAATAATGAAGTTTATGGGTTTATGGAATGGGGAGGAAAGGGGAATGGAGGATTGTTGCGCGATTGAAAGGGAAATGACGAAGATGACGAGAATTATTGGGGGAAAGGGGGGAAATGATCTTCTTTGTGAAGGCAAAAACGAATAAAAATTCAGAGAAGGCATTTTGCAATAAAAAATTGAATTGACTAAATTGAATGTGTTTATTCAACTGTTCTTTTCAAAAAATCATTTTTGCCTTTGAAGTTTATCACAGAGTTGAATTTTTACCCCATATAAATGTTGATCAAGCTTAAATATCTTCTTTGACCTCTTTTTGACAGTTGCTGATTACCATTCTGATCTTCTTTTCTTGGGATGTTCCCATGGAAGTCAGCTGGAAGAGGCATTTGGCCAATATTTAGGGAAAGGGGGACATTCCACTTGCTGGAACATTTGTTCCCCTTTCTCCTTTGTTTCTATTCGAGGATCATTTTATGGTCGAAATAAATTTGACTCATCAAACCGATTTTTGTGTCCCAGTTTGACGTATATTAAGTTTTTCTTTGTTTACGGCCTTTTGCTCCGGGACAAAGGTCCAAAAATGTTGATGGAATGGGAACATGCCAAAATAATGGGGGCAATGAACCGAATTAAACGAACCAATTTGCGAGAGAGGAAATGGGAGGGGGCGGGTTTTGAATTGAATCATCCAAACAAAGATTATGGCCAACTTAAACAATTGCGGGAGAGGCGGAAGGGAGCAGACGGCGAAAGTCCAAATTTGTTCCACCAGCAGTAATTTTTGGCCATTTCAAGAGGGCAAATGGGGAATTGTTAAAATTGAAGTGGTTGATTGAAATTTTTGTCAGTGTTTATTTCATTTTTAGACCTGTTTTTAATGCCTTTTTGTCAATTGAATTTTGATGCCCCCTTCCCTTCCCATCGTTCCTTCAAGGTGAATTCACAATTTTCCAATTGTATTTTTTACACCAAATTCGCGCATTTCGCATTCACTCTTTTCTTTGTGTTTGTTTGTTTTTTGGCAGGGTTACATGGAAAAAAAAGATGAAATGGAAAAATGATTTTTGAGGTATTTTTCAAACAAATAAATAATGTTTGTTGAAAGGGCACTAAATTGAAAAGGAAAAGTTCAGAATATGATTTTTAAAATTCCATTTTGGTAAATTTTATATTATTTTTAAAAAACAGCGGAATAAAAGGCGAATTAATTTAGTGTAAATAAGCGGAATTAAAAAGTACAAAACAGGCGGAATTATTTAGTGCAAATAGGCGGAATTATTTAGTGCAAAATAGGCGGAATTATTTAGTGCAAAATAGGCGGAATTATTTAGTGCAAAATAGGCGGAATTATTTAGTGCAAAAATTTAGTGCAAAATAGGCGGAATTATTTAGTGCAAAACAGGCGGAATTATTTAGTGCAAAAATTTAGTGCAAAATAGGCGGAATTATTTAGTGCAAAACAGGCGGAATTATTTAGTGCAAAACAGGCGGAATTATTTAGTGCAAATAGGCGGAATTATTTAGTGCAAAACAGGCGGAATTATTTAGTGCAAAACAGGCGAAATTATTTAGTGCAAAACAGGCGGAATTATTTAGTGCAAAACAGGCGGAATTATTTAGTGCAAAACAGGCGAAATTATTTAGTGCAAAACAGGCGGAATTATTTAGTGCAAACAGGCGGAATTATTTAGTGCAAAAATTTAGTGCAAAATAGGCGGAATTATTTAGTGCAAAATAGGCGGAATTATTTAGTGCAAAATAGGCGGAATTATTTAGTGCAAAAATTTAGTGCAAAATAGGCGGAATTATTTAGTGCAAAAATTTAGTGCAAAATAGGCGGAATTATTTAGTGCAAAACAGGCGGAATTATTTAGTGCAAAAATTTAGTGCAAAATAGGCGGAATTATTTAGTGCAAAACAGGCGGAATTATTTAGTGCAAAACAGGCGGAATTATTTAGTGCAAATAGGCGGAATTATTTAGTGCAAAACAGGCGGAATTATTTAGTGCAAAACAGGCGAAATTATTTAGTGCAAAACAGGCGGAATTATTTAGTGCAAAACAGGCGGAATTATTTAGTGCAAAACAGGCGAAATTATTTAGTGCAAAACAGGCGGAATTATTTAGTGCAAACAGGCGGAATTATTTAGTGCAAAAATTTAGTGCAAAATAGGCGGAATTATTTAGTGCAAAATAGGCGGAATTATTTAGTGCAAAATAGGCGGAATTATTTAGTGCAAAACAGGCGGAATTATTTAGTGCAAATAGGCGGAATTATTTAGTGCAAATAGGCGGAATTATTTAGTGCAAATAGGCGGAATTATTTAGTGGAAACAGGCGGAATTATTTAGTGCAAACAGGCGGAATTATTTAGTGCAAATAGGCGGAATTATTTAGTGCAAATAGGCTGAATTATTTAGTGCAAACAGGCGGAATTATTTAGTGCAAATAGGCTGAATTATTTAGTGCAAACAGGCGGAATTATTTATTGAAAAATAGACTGAATTATGATTAATAAATGCAAAATGAAATTTACTGCGCATTATTCCCCTTCCCTTTGTATTTGAATGAACGAACACATTTTAAATTGAATTGAATGCCTTTTCAACTTATATCTTCCCCACTCAGCAATGCAAATATTAAAATTGTTGAATAAATGGGGATACTGTGAATGTGAAAAAATCATCCCTTTGCTTTTTAACCTTCCTTATTTACGAACAATATAATGATGGTTGTGAGTGAACAATTAAAAATGTCTTTAACCACAATATTAAATTAATTTATTATTATTATTTTTGATTGGTAATAAAAATAATATTAAAATCAACGACATTTTGAGCATTTTTTTAACACATCAATTATTCCCCCCCCCCCCCCCCCCCTCTTCAACATTAATCGAAAATTGCCGTCGGTGGTTGTAATTCGCTCCTTGTCAATTTGTCCCCTTGTCGCCGCCTTTTTCCTCCCTCATCCACTTCCTCTTCCAATTCATTCTCATCTTCTTCCTCTTCTTCCTCCTCCTCATCTTCATCCATTTGTTGCCACCAATCGCGGATTTCTTCCACCGGTGCCAATTCATCCTCCTCCTTTTGTTGTTCTTCCTTTCCATCATTTTCCTTCAATTCATCAATTTCGGGTTGTTCCGAAATTGAGATTTTGCGGGAAATTGGCGAAATTTGTTGACAAGGAGGTGATGATGGAAACAAAGATGTACTGATTTTTCGGCGAGGCGGCTATAAATTAATTAGCTAATTTTGTATCCCACCACTCATAATTCTTGCCTGTTCCACGCTGGTTTGAAGCATATTTCCGCCATTTCCTCCGCCTCCCATCAATGCCACCATTGGGCTTTCTTCACTTTGGGATTCCTCCAAATCTGGCAACAATTCATGGGCCGATAACTTTTCAAAGGGAAAATATGTAAAATAATTCACAATTGCCAAATTCTTACTTGAATTGGCCTTTGTTGTTGTTGACTCCCAGCTGAATGCGTGAATCGCCTTTGGGAAGGAGGTGAATGATTATTATTGGATTCAATGATGTCAAATGGCGAATTCTTCCTTGAACCAGTGGCTGTCGCCTTCTTCAAAGCACTTGCCATAATGAAGCGACGGGCAGCCCCCTGCAATGGAATTTAGTAAATTTAATTTGCCAAAATATTTTTGTTAATATTTGCCTCAAAAACATCGGAAATGCTGCGTTTCCTTTGCTGCGCCAATTCCTCGTCCAATGAGCCCATTGTGGTGGCCATTTCCACCATTGTATGGGATGAATCAACGCCCGCCGATGGAGTTGTCATTTTCCGGAAATGAACTGGACTATTCCGTCGAGGCGGGGTTGTGCCCCCTCCCGCTGCTGATGTTCCTCCTTTTTGCCTTTCCAATGCCACTTTGGAATGGGCTGCCGCCAATGTAGCCGGATCGAAGGCTACAAAAATTTTGGAATATTCCGTAAAAGCAATCAACTTGCCATAAATGGATTTGGCCGAAAATGTAAACGCTGACGGTTTATGTGGGCCCATCGTCCGACTGTTTTGCTGTTGTTGCTGAATGGCAGCTTGCTGCTGGGAAAGTGGCGGCAATGGAAGGCCAGGAGAACGCATACGGCGAAGACAAAACTCCAACCAAGTTTTTATGCTGAAAATGCACACAAACTAATGGCAAAAATATTTTCAATTTTTACGTTTGTTTGGCCACTTCCTCTTCAATAATATATTCTAATTCTTCTCGCTGGAGCAATTCCTCCAATTGGAGTGATTTTCGAATGTCAACACTGCGATATGAAAGCATGCTAAACATAATGAATTGATGGAACAAATGTGGAGATTATAAAAACGGACTAAAGGACATCATGGAAGGAAACATCCTCGCCGGCATGCAATTTCTCCATTTCATAGCACATATGTTTAAACAAAAGTCGATCCTTGTTCGGATCAACCTCCAGCCGTCCTCTCAACAATCTCAACAAAAATTTGACTCGCTTCACCGGGATTTGGCCTTTTTGTTCAACATCCACCATATTCCAGACCAATTGAAAATTTCGAATATCCGCATAACTTAAAAGGGCATCCTCCTCCGATGAATAGAACAGGGAAAAGTTTTCCATGATGATGGCCACCAGCAAATTTCGCACAATATAAGTGATTATCAAATAGAATGAGCAAAAATAGATGATAGCACCGAAATAATTGCCACAATCTGCACCAAAATCATTTTAGATTAATCTCATTTTATCCATCCAAACCCGTCTCCCAATAATTTTGGCCTGGAAGCCAATAGCAAAATGGGGCACTCCGTGAAGTGTCATGCATTATGTCATTCCAATCCTCGCCGGTTACACTTCGAAACAATACAACCAAAGCTTCAGAACCCGAACGAAAATTGACGTGCCTTTAGAGAATATTGGAGTGGATTAAAATGGGGAAATTCGAATTCATCACAAACTTTGAAACCGCTTGCCCATATTTGACCATTCCAAAGAGGATAACACCCGTATAGGCATAAAATAATACCAAAAGGACCATGGCCATTATGATGAAAAAGGAACGGAACATTGACCTGTTTTAGGGTTCATTTATTTGTGAATATTTTAATGTTAATTTATATACATTACGACGGTCAACATCAACATTTTTAGCGTAGTGTTCCGTCCTATAAATTCAACCAAAATTAAAATTGTATTCATTTCGGTGACCAGCAATTGTGAAAAATCTCAAAATGACGACAACATATCCGAATGTATAAGTGAATCTTTTGAGCCTTGTTTCGCCTCCAACAACGCTGGCTGGAAGGGCAACAAAGAAATGGGTGGCAACCCAGAAAATGCCCATTCCTGTGATCAGCAAATCAATTCGATTCCTTTTACTTTGCCAAAATCCGGCAACCGTATAGGCCAACATTTTCAATATTATCTGAATTCAATTTCAACCCAATTGTTTGTGTGCTTTTCCCAAAAAATGGCAAAATCATTGCGTTTCCTATCTTAATTTTTGATTTTATAAATATTTAACATCTATTTTCTGTAAAAATAATTAAATATGGCCAAAAACATGAAAGTACGCTTGCTCTACTGATTAGGATTTAATTCCGCCTATTTGTCCCAATTTAATTCAGCTTGTTTTGCACTAAATAATTCCGCCTTTTCTGATTTTAATTCCCAGATATTTTCTATAATTTTGTATCTTTTTGCGTTTTCCTTTAATTTTTTAGGATATTGTAATTCTGCCATTGGTCAATTTAAATGAAATATTCACCTCTACAGCAAAAAGCATATTCAAGACGGCGGAAAGGGCGGTCACGATGTAAAGGAATTCATTTTTTTCCTCCTCTTCCTCCACATTCCATGGGAATATCAAAGTGGCCGAATTGAGTACGACAAGGGCGGCGAAGAATTGGTTGAATGGACGGCTCATTGTCAATTCATAAAGGGTTCGCCGAAATGTGGCCGATTCCGACGGTTTTGGTGGAATATGCAAAGGTTGGGCCATTTTGAGCCGAGCCTTCAAATCGTGCCATCTCCTTTGGTCCACCGTCAATAAAGCAGTGCCCTTTGGGGGAAAATATGTAAAAATATTCTAAATTTTTCAATTTTTACTCGATTCTCGGTGTAATTGGCAATCACAACGCCCACAAAAAGGGTTAGCCCAATCATGCAGCCAATGAACACATAAATATGAATGAAAACAACGGCCCACTTTTTATTCAAATTTGGAAAAGATTATTAAAATTAATTTAAAAAAACGCACTGGTCCTTGTCTGGCCCAAAGGATGTCTCTGATCACATTCCAACCTTTGTATGAAAGGGTCTCAAAAAGTGCAAGCCTAAATCAATGGAATTGACCAAATTTACCCTACATTCAAAATACAAACATTGCAGCGCCAATGTGGTCAAAATTGAAATTGCGCGGATTTGTCCTTTTTTGGTTGTGAATTAATTTGCATAAAATAACAAAAACTGACCAAACTCTTGGCACCAACACTTTTGGATGCAATTCTTCCGTATTTTTCCCAAACACTTCCATCCTAGTGACGAATATCTTCTGCCAAAACACTCCTTCACAATCATCTCGCCTTTTTATGCTCAAATCATTGCAGGCTGCCAATTTCCCGCCAACCGATTGGACCCCAAAACTTGCGAAAATGAACATGACGATGATCATCAAAATGGTCACCAACAGAATTTCCTACAAAGAATTTCTTTTTTTTGATGAAAGACAGCAGACTTTGAATCCTCGAAATAATTCCACCACAACTCGACGAATATGCGGAACAAGTGTATAAATTCGAAGTGGCCTCATTGCTCGACAAATCATCAAAAATTGTTCAATCGAATTAATTTCCACATGTTTTGGCATTAAAATTAGAAAAATTAGACTGGTCTAAAAGGAGAATGACAATGGAGAAATGGAATTTAATCCAACCAAATAGATGAAAACGGTCATCACTCCACCAAAGTCCTTGACCAGGGCATTTGGCGTGAAGAAAAGGCCATTGGCCACAACTTTGGCCGACAATTCAATGGACATTGCCAAAACGAATAAATAATCGGGAATCTATGTGTCATGGGATTAATTTGTGAAATATCTTTCCCTTTTTCAACCTGCAAATAAAAATTAAACATGACCAAATTTTCGCCGGTTGTTGGCCAAGGACTTTCCAATAACATTGAACCGCATGAAATCAATGTGATCAACACCATGGCCCAATCCAAATATGGCATTAGGCCAATCAATTCACTGCAAATGTCCAACCCTTTTCGCATTCACTTTTAATTCCTCACTGAATTTGTTTATTCCTTTTGCCGCCTCCTCCACTTTGATGTGCCCGACTGCCTCCATTGGCACCGCCCAAATCGCCACTGTCATCGCCCCATTTGGCGTGCACAAATTGGTGGCAATATTTTCGCAATTTTGAGTCCCTTTTTATGATGAAAAGTGGTCGATCAAAGTATGGGTGATTTTCGCGCATTTCCTCCTCAATTCGATTCCTTCAATCAAAATATGTTCTACTCAATGTCTATTCATTTGTTTTTGCCTTGTAATTTCGGCCATTTGCTGTTTATGCTGCAATGCCCGAATGTCGAATTGGCCTTGCTTCAAATCCCTTCTTGTGCTTCCGGTGGCCGCCGCTGCCGAAAGGCCACCGACGCCCCCAAGCAATGCAGTTTGTTGTTGACTTTGAACAATTTGGCCACCACCGCCAATTGGTTGTTCTCGATTAATGTCCCCATTTTCGGTTAAAATTTGCTCAAAAAAACTCATCGATTTGCCACGGTTTTTGGGCCCAGTTGGGCCCAATCCACTCAATGTTGCCTCCTTGGATACATTTCTGGTGGAGAATTAAGTCAAAAATTGAACAATTCTCATTGATTATTTTGACCAACTTGACCATTGTGATCAACAATGAACGCATCGAGGATTGGCCAACATGGCGTTGATAGAGGACTTTGCCTTTTTGCCTGTTTGTTGCCTTTTTTGTTGTAAATTTTGAGAGCATTCTTCTTTGGCCAATTTCTATATATTTTTGGTATGAATAAAAATATTCCGCCAATTTACCGTCCAAATGGCTAAGCAATGTGTTGGCATAGGCCGGAGAATAGCCCAATCTGCCTTGTTCAACATTTTCATCCCAGACAAACTGACAAATAAATACAAAAATGGAATATATTCTAAAAGTCACCTGATTGGTGAATGAGTCGCGCACTTTTGGTGTGGAAAATTCACTGTCCACCCTTTTGAGTTGGACCATTTGTGGACGCGTTGGAAATTTCTCGAAAATGCGCAATCGCCACGGTAATGTTGTCCGAACGGAAGTCTACAATTTGGTGAATTATTTTTGTGAAAATAAATCGAAAATGGACGGACCGCCTCCTTTGCCTTCAGCTGCTTCACTTTCTTCAATTCTTCGTCCATTTCCAAATTGTCGAGAATGACCGCAACAAACAATGAAAGAACAATCAAAGTGACAAAAAGATGATAGGCAACAAAATAAATGGCCACAAATGGGACCATCCGATCGTCGATCATTCGCAATACTTCCACCTTCAAAATCAAATCATTTTGGCCTTAAATACTCTGATGTGGGAAGAGACCACAAATTCGGTCCATCCTTCTTGGGTGATTATTTGGAACATGGCCATAAATGCTTGGGGAAATGTTTGGAAATGAGTGAGATTTGGGACAGTGCAAAAAAGTTGGAGGGAAACGGCCGAGGCAAAAATGACAAAAGTGACCGTAAACAACACTAAACTGCCAAGTTTTTTGCCTGGGGAGAAAATCTAACAAATAAAATTAATTGTGGAGGAAATATTTTTGAATGAGGATCACTTTATAGACAAAATCCTCCAACATTGGACTGGCTTTAATCAGGCGAAAAAGACGAAAAACTAAAAAAATGAATTGAACAGTTAAAAATATTATTTGAAATTTACCTTGGAAATAGGTGAAATAATTTTTATTATAAAAATATTTATAAATATTCAAAGTGCTGCCAACGGCCAAAATAAACTCAAATTTGTAAATATTTCGATTGAAGAATTGTCGCCCGTAGCAAAGCATTTTAACAATGCATTCAATGTCAAAAAGGATGGTGAATGCCACTTCAATCCAATAATATATTTTCCTTCTTTTTTCATCACTCGCATCATGATGATAAACGAATGAGGCATTTATGGCCGCATTGGCCAAAACCAAGGCAACAATGAAGCATTGGAATGCGGTGGAACGGAGAATCTGGGAATTTTGATGAGAATTCAAGCAAATTCATTCATTCTTACGGTTTGGAATTTTTTGATGCGTGGATTCAATTTATTCTCCGTATCCAATCGAATTAACCGCCAACCATCCTCCATTTTTTCAATTTTTTGTTTGAAATCATCCTCCAATTTTGTTCTTTCCTCCTTTTTCCAACTTTCACTGAATTGGACTCGAATTTCAGCGAATGTTTCGGTGATGACGGCGATGAATACATTCTGAATAATTAATGTAATAAAAAGACCAAATTGGCAATTCACTTTGACCAGCCAGGCCATGAAGAATATCAACGTAACAAAATAGAAAAATGCAAAATGAGATGGCAGGGAATCGAGGCAATCATACAGAACATAGACCCAACCCTCCTCGGATGCGGCCAAATAAACGGTAAAAACACTGGCACCTTTCAAAACAATAAATAAATGCTTTTTGAGAAAAACACACCAAAATGGTCAAACATCCCGTAGAATCCTTCACTTTTTGCACTCAAATCCAATTTCATGCATTCCATCGTTTCCGGGCATTCATAGCCACCTCCGCCCTCTTTTGAACACATTGTATCGGGAATGGCCAAATCTATGATTTATTCTATTAGAAGGGTAGTCGAGAAAGGAAGAGTTTTAATTACCTTGTAACCTATTTTAATTCCCCATGGGGAATTAATTTCAACCTCTCAAAAATTGGGAAAATTTGGGGTCTAACTCCTTAATTTCTTAATATTTTGAACAAATTATAGCGGATTTTGTAGAGCTTTAGAGAATTAAGAAAATGGAATTAATTTATTTAAAGTTCACTCTGCCAATACCTATTGATCCTCAAAATGGAGGATGGGGAATTATTAGAAGCGGAGGCTAGAAGGATAGAAGGTGAGGGTGAGGATTAAAAGAGATTATACGGTATTTTAAAAATCATAAGAAAAGAAAAGAAGAGTGACTAATTTACTCAATTCTCATTAATCAATATGCCTCGAGGCAACAATCAACAAGGAGCACCGTAATAATAATAAATGTAATTTATCTCTGACATGAATTTCTATAGAAATCAAATACCCAATTTAATTATAAATTAGCATACAAAATTAAGGAAATTTTGTCTCAAACAAATTGGATTATTCCCATTATTTCCTTCCATCTCCTACCATTGATGGTCACATTTTTTGGGTTTGTACCCGGCATTACACAATGATAATCCATCCGTCCGAACAATTGGATGCCCATTATGGCATAAAGTGCCATAAAGAAGAGGAAAAATACGGTCACATTTTGGACTTGGGTACTGGAACGCCTGAACCAAAATTAAAATGGGGAAATTGTGTTTTGGGTATTTTGACTTCAATAATTGTTGAATTCGCTGCCTTGGCACTTTGAATGTGAGCATCAAACGGATTAGCCGAATGATGATCATTGGACGAACACAACGAATAATGCCCAGCCAATTATAATAAATCAAATGAAGGGAAGGAAATAAATGAGTGGAACAAATTTGATAAATATGCAAAAGCCACGAGGCCCAATGGAAAAGGAGGAGGACAAAATCAAATTGACACCAACGGGCACGGAAATAGGCATCCGGAGACTGAAAATAGAATTGGAAATAAATTGACAAAATTGATTCACCCGAATGAGGCCAATATTCGTGGCTTTGGCGAATGCTTCCCCGGTGAAAATGGCCACAACAATTCCATCAAGAATTAGTAAAATCCAACTCAAATTTGGAATAATTTGCAGTGTACGTGGAGTGTGGAGGCAAACATTGACCAGGGAAACGAGGCAAGTCAATTTAAGGACTTTTTCTGCGATTGGATGCTCCAAAATGGCTAAAGCGGAAAAGTGGATCAAAATGAGGAAAAATGAACATACAGGGCTGGGGTAATTTTCGGGCGGCTCCAAGGGAAGTTGCAGCCAAAAGATCAGCAATCTTAAAGGAGAAAGCGACAAATATATTTAATATGGCCTAATAATTGTGGGGACCATTGCCATTGAGTCACGTTTATTGGTATTTGGCATAGGCGGTTGCACCGAATTTGCGGCGCCACCCAGTCCACTTCGTCTCCGATCCTCTCCCTTCGCACCAACAATTGTGCCTGGCCTCAATTGTTGTTGATGATTGTGAATTGTGGATTGTTGGACAGCTGCTGTTGTTGTGGCCTGCGACACTTGGGATGTTTTTGTTTGTTGCAACATTGCCGATGAGAGGACGGCCGCCTTTGCGACTGAAAATTTTAATTATTTTGACCCAATTATTTTATTAAATTCATCCAATTTGTTTATTCTCATTTTTTGCTTTCTTTTATTTTTAGCTCACGGCTTGTTGTGTATTCGGTAGTGGCCCCGGTGATTGTTCGGGGAAGGCAAATTGATGACCGTTTTCGCTGCTGCTGTTGCATCACAATCAAACTCATTTTTCGTCCACCAACCATCGGCGGCGGTGGCCCCCAAAGTGGCGGTGGACCAGCCGAATTTTGTTGCTCCAAACTTCGTCGACCCATTCCCAAATAAAATAACTAACAAGAAAAGTTTGGAAATGGAATGGCACAAAAATTGATGGAATGATGGAAAAGGCACCCAAAAATGGTGGTCGTGTGAAAAAGAGACCTCTGAGGGAGTATTTAGGAGGGGGATATTATAAATGTTTGGCCAACTTATATATGTTAGGAGGGGGAGGGAGTACTTGAAAAGTGATGAATGGATTTGGATATACCCGAAAATGTGATGAATGAATGCACCCTTTTTGTGGGACAAATTCCGCCACATTTTTGGATACTTGAAAAAATGAACCATCCAAAAAGAAACAATTCCTCCTCTTTTTCGGGGTGGGCTCAAAATTGAGTGAGTGGCCAAATTAGTTGGAAAAAGCGCCCGAGGGAATTCATTTTGGGGCTGGTTGATGTGCATTTGAATCCGCCCAATTCCCCCTTCGACGGGCGGAGAGTTGAGTTGCCATTTCCGCCTTCCCCCTTCCTCTCATCCCATTCAATCCGTTGGCCAAAATTGAATGAAAAGAAGAAGAGGAAAGCCGCACAATCCCCGTTTTGTCCTTAAAACCAAGAGACCCAGCTGGGAACAAAATCTGTTGGGATAGTCGGTTGGCTTATTTGGAAGGCGATATTGGCGAAGTGGAGGGCAAAAGGGCCAAAACGGAATTTGAGGGTTTATTGTGGGGAAAATGGAAGTCGACAACAATTTTGCCTTTCTTCCCCTCTGGGCATAGATGATTGGGTTATGTGTCCTTTGGGAGGAAATAAACCACCAAAACCAATAATGGTTATTGGCCAAACCGCCACCGATGGATGAATGGACGAGCCGGTGATGAATTTGATTGTGATGACCGAATCGTGCAGCATAAATTAGGCCATAAATTAGCCTAATTATTCCACAATAATTTGCATATTTTTGCGGGAATAATCAATGGAAATTTGAGAGTATAAATTTGCAAATTTTGCAGCCAAAATAAAATGGACTCTTTGCTCTCTTCTTTGTCCCCTCCCAATTCCCTTTTGGACAAAAAATTTTTCAGAGCGCAAGAAAACATTTGCGGGGGAGCGAAAAAAAAGTGGAGAGGAAATGTGGCCAAAGGGAGGGAGCACATCAAGGACTGCTGAATTTGTTTATGGCCGTGGGTGGCAAATTAGGTTATTTGAAGAAGGCAATGGAAGGGCACAAAACAACATCCTCAATGTGCCTTTTTGTGCTTTAAACTCTCCCCTCGATGACCATTTTTGGCAAATTTAAACAAAAATTTGGCAGGAAAAAATCATCCATTTGGAAAATCCAATAAAATTTTGGCAGCCTTAAATTTGAGTAGGCAGATTTTTTCAGCAAAAAAAAATAGATGGGCCAAAAGGAATGTGGAATATAAAAATGGGGACGGTTAGACTTTTGCCCCATATTTGAGGGAGGAAATAACAAGGTCCCAAGGGGGAAAGGGTGGCAAAGATTTTTGGTTAGAAGGGGAAGGAAATGCTTTTGCATAAATTTTTGGGACTCCCAAAAACAGGAGGGGACGAAAATTGAGAAAATTGGCCTTTTTAAAGGAAATTCAAGTTTTGCTCACCTTTTTTCCATTGATTTGAGGAAGCATTCCGGAAATTATTAAAATTAAATAAAAAGGAATGAATTTAGAAAATAAAAAATTAGAGGATATAATTTTTGGGGAAATGGCCAAGAAAAAATGATTGGCACAAAGACTTTAAAAGGGGCAATAAATGGGGGGGGGGGGGGGGGGGGGGGAAATGTGGGAAGAGCCTCTGCCATCAAAAGGGAGGGAAAAAGCAGCAGAGATTTTGTCAATTGGCACTCGGGAGGCAATTTTTTATTGAATGTGGCCTATGAAAAGGTCCTCAAAAAAGGAGGTGGGTGCCACTTAAAAGGCCATATGAATGGGGAGGGGAAAGGGAATTGGCTGGGAAAATGAAAGGAATTTATTGGCTTTGATGGAAGTTTGGCAGAATTTTATTAATAAATATAATTTTTAAAAATATATAAAAATGAGGCAGATGAATTGGGGGCAACCATTCCCCTCTCCCATTGAATTGCTTCATTCACCCAATATTACGCAGCCAAAACCTTTATTTGGGTCTGGAATGTCCCTTTTCCCCATTGCTGTGCCCGCCACATTCCCTTCCTCCCCTTCCCTTTTCTGTTGCTTTAAATGTAATTGGCACACAAAATGCGGTAAATTATTTTTCGGCCTCTTCTTCTTCCGCCCTTCCGTTATTGACAGCCCATTCTCCCCTTTTTTGCTGCCACTGTCCAGTCCCAAAGGGGCTTAACCGTGCAAAGCGCATCCATTTCATTTCCCTCCCTTTTTCTTCAACAATTCTAATTATTTCCTCAATTGGCCACTAAATTGGATTAATCCAATCTCCTCCTTATCCTCTTCATTTTGTTCTCCAATTTGCCCTAAACTCACTCAACAATCGTGTTGAATTGCCTCCTTCATCGTTGCTGCTTTGTGCCGTCCATTTCAGTAACATCCTCCTTTTTCGCCTTCGTTGTGATGCCGATGATGTCGTGGCCTCCAATAAATTCCCACCACTTTGGCGTCTATCCTCGAAATTATGAGAATGGGAGGAAATGCCGACTGGCGAATGTTGTTGAGGAGGTGGAAAGAAAAACATTTTTTGCGCTGAAATTTAAGGAAGAAAGGTGGTCGGGAACAAAGGGATAGAAGGGGGCAAAGGTAAAACAATTGGTGGCCAAAAACGCATTTGGGAAATAAAAATTTGCACAAATATTGGCACAAAAAAAGAGGATTGGGTGAAGGGGCGAAGGGTAAATATGGCACATTCCATTTTTAATGGCATTTTTTCCACATCTAAGAAAATAAAATGGAATTGTTAGGAGGATATGCTTGGATGGCTAAGAAAGCATGACGACAATATCACAAAATTAAATGTTTGGAGCAAACAAAACAGGCGGAATTATGTTTGGAGCAAACAAAACAGGCGGAATTATGTTTGGGGCAAACAAAACAGGCGGAATTATGTTTGGGGCAAACAAAACAGGCGGAATTATGTTTGGGGCAAATAAAACAGGCGGAATTATTTTGGGGCAAATAAAACAGGCGGAATTATTTTGGTGCAAATAAAACAGGCGGAATTATGTTTGGGGCAAACAAAACAGGCGGAATTATGTTTGGGGCAAATAAAACAGGCGGAATTATTTTGGGGCAAATAAAACAGGCGGAATTATTTTGGGGCAAATAAAACAGGCGGAATTATTTTGGTGCAAATAAAACAGGCGGAATTATTTTGGGGCAAATAAAACAGGCGGAATTATTTTGGGGCAAACAAAACAGGCGGAATTATGTTTGGGGCAAATAAAACAGGCGGAATTATTTTGGGGCAAATAAAACAGGCGGAATTATTTTGGTGCAAATAAAACAGGCGGAATTATTTTGGTGCAAATAAAACAGGCGGAATTATTTTGGGGCAAATAAAACAGGCGGAATTATTTTGGGGCAAATAAAACAGGCGGAATTATTTTGGGGCAAACAAAACAGGCGGAATTATGTTTGGGGCAAACAAAACAGGCGGAATTATGTTTGGGGCAAACAAAACAGGCGGAATTATGTTTGGGGCAAATAAAACAGGCGGAATTATGTTTGGGGCAAACAAAACAGGCGGAATTATGTTTGGGGCAAACAAAACAGGCGGAATTATTTTGGGGCAAACAAAACAGGCGGAATTATTTTGGGGCAAACAAAACAGGCGGAATTATTTTGGTGCAAATAAAACAGGCGGAATTATTTTGGGGCAAATAAAACAGGCGGAATTATTTTGGGGCAAACAAAACAGGCGGAATTATGTTTGGGGCAAACAAAACAGGCGGAATTATGTTTGGGGCAAATAAAACAGGCGGAATTATTTTGGGGCAAATAAAACAGGCGGAATTATTTTGGTGCAAATAAAACAGGCGGAATTATGTTTGGGGCAAACAAAACAGGCGGAATTATGTTTGGGGCAAATAAAACAGGCGGAATTATTTTGGTGCAAATAAAACAGGCGGAATTATTTTGGGGCAAATAAAACAGGCGGAATTATGTTTGGGGCAAATAAAACAGGCGGAATTATTTTGGTGCAAATAAAACAGGCGGAATTATTTTGGGGCAAATAAAACAGGCGGAATTATTTTGGGGCAAATAAAACAGGCGGAATTATTTTGGTGCAAATAAAACAGGCGGAATTATGTTTGGGGCAAACAAAACAGGCGGAATTATGTTTGGGGCAAATAAAACAGGCGGAATTATTTTGGGGCAAATAAAACAGGCGGAATTATTTTGGGGCAAATAAAACAGGCGGAATTATTTTGGGGCAAATAAAACAGGCGGAATTATTTTGGGGCAAACAAAACAGGCGGAATTATTTTGGGGCAAATAAAACAGGCGGAATTATTTTGGGGCAAATAAAACAGGCGGAATTATTTTGGGGCAAATAAAACAGGCGGAATTATTTTGGGGCAAATAAAACAGGCGGAATTATGTTTGGGGCAAACAAAACAGGCGGAATTATGTTTGGGGCAAACAAAACAGGCGGAATTATGTTTGGGGCAAATAAAACAGGCGGAATTATTTTGGGGCAAATAAAACAGGCGGAATTATTTTGGTGCAAATAAAACAGGCGGAATTATGTTTGGGGCAAACAAAACAGGCGGAATTATGTTTGGGGCAAATAAAACAGGCGGAATTATTTTGGGGCAAATAAAACAGGCGGAATTATTTTGGGGCAAATAAAACAGGCGGAATTATTTTGGGGCAAACAAAACAGGCGGAATTATGTTTGGGGCAAACAAAACAGGCGGAATTATGTTTGGGGCAAATAAAACAGGCGGAATTATTTTGGGGCAAATAAAACAGGCGGAATTATTTTGGTGCAAATAAAACAGGCGGAATTATGTTTGGGGCAAACAAAACAGGCGGAATTATGTTTGGGGCAAATAAAACAGGCGGAATTATTTTGGGGCAAATAAAACAGGCGGAATTATTTTGGGGCAAATAAAACAGGCGGAATTATTTTGGGGCAAACAAAACAGGCGGAATTATTTTGGGGCAAATAAAACAGGCGGAATTATTTTGGGGCAAATAAAACAGGCGGAATTATTTTGGTGCAAATAAAACAGGCGGAATTATTTTGGGGCAAATAAAACAGGCGGAATTATGTTTGGGGCAAATAAAACAGGCGGAATTATTTTGGGGCAAATAAAACAGGCGGAATTATTTTGGGGCAAATAAAACAGGCGGAATTATTTTGGGGCAAATAAAACAGGCGGAATTATTTTGGGGCAAATAAAACAGGCGGAATTATTTTGGGGCAAATAAAACAGGCGGAATTATTTTGGGGCAAATAAAACAGGCGGAATTATTTTGGGGCAAATAAAACAGGCGGAATTATTTTGGGACAAATAAAACAGGCGGAATTATTTTGGGGCAAATAAAACAGGCGGAATTATTTTGGGGCAAATAAAACAGGCGGAATTATTTTGGTGCAAATAAAACAGGCGGAATTATGTTTGGGGCAAACAAAACAGGCGGAATTATGTTTGGGGCAAATAAAACAGGCGGAATTATTTTGGGGCAAATAAAACAGGCGGAATTATTTTGGTGCAAATAAAACAGGCGGAATTATTTTGGGGCAAATAAAACAGGCGGAATTATTTTGGGGCAAACAAAACAGGCGGAATTATTTTGGGGCAAATAAAACAGGCGGAATTATTTTGGGGCAAATAAAACAGGCGGAATTATTTTGGGGCAAACAAAAAGGCGGAATTATTTTGGGGCAAACAAAACAGGCGGAATTATTTTGGGGCAAACAAAACAGGCGGAATTATTTTGGGGCAATATAATCAAACAGACAATATTTTAGCTGATTGAAATATTTGTTGAATGTACCAAAAAAATTAAAATAAATTGCTTTAATAAATCTCAGCATATTTGTCTTTTTGGGAGAAGGAAATAAGTGAATGAAAAAAGATAAATGAGCCCGAAAAGAGGATAAAGGCTTTTGCTGGATGACTTCCTCCATTTCCGTTGCACTTGAGATTTTCCCATCTTTCAAAAAAGGCAAAAATCTTCTTCGATGCCACAATGAGCAACTTCGTCAGCCACTTTGACATTGAATGGACAAAAGTGAGTGGATAAGGAAGATGGGTCCCTGGGGATGGTCAGAAGAAGTTGAGGGGGACTATTTGAAAGATTGAATGGATTGATGTGTGGATTCAGAAGCAGAAAAGAATGAATGGCAAAACAAAGAGATTCTAGTTGCCTTGTGAGATTTTAAAATTAGGGGAAATTATTTAAAATGGAAGATGGGAATTGGCATGGGGGCCAAATGATGCATAAATAATTTAGTCGAATTGTTCATTTTTGTTAGAATTTTAAAATTTTTGGCACTAAAATGGATCAGAAAATTTGTTATTTATTGCAAAAAAGAAAGAAGAAAGTGAAGGAGGCGATGGATTATTTGCACTTTTAGTGAAATATTGGTAATTTAAGAAAAGGAACAAATAAAGCACAAAAACTTCATTAGCATCTAATGAAAAAAGACCCATTTGTAGAATGACCCAATTTTGTTCCATATTTTTCAATTTCAATAATTTGAATAGAATAAATTTAATCAGTGTCAATGCCTAATAAGGACTTTTCCTATTTGTCCTACTGTACCTCCACTTTTTACCTAATCGCCCAACGCCCAGTCACTCTATCAATCAAATATTGCCTCAATCTCTACTTTTTTAAACCTACCATCTTTTCCCCTCCTTTTACTTTTTACCATTCACATTTTCCCGCAAAAAAAATAAAGAATAATTTAAAGTTGATTTTACCGTTTACCTTTATCCCTACCCAGTTCATGATGGAGCCACTGATGAAACAACTTTAGCCCTAGATTAGGACTAATAATTACTAGAAATTCATCATTTCATTCTTTCAACTTTATAAATGAATAATAATAAAATGGAAGAAAAGGGGGAATAATTCATCAGGTGTAAAAAACTGCCAGAAAAACATCAAAAAAGCCATCCAAAAATGATAATAAAATATGCAATTCCATTAAATCACTTCCTCTTCTGATCAGCATCATTGGATCTTTTGATCAGAAAATCATTTCCGCCGAGTGCATCCTAAAAATAAATTTAGGGATTTGTTGGCATTATAACTAAATTTACCATTATTATTCGTTCCCTTTTGTTCATTTCGGCCATTCTTTTGCTTTGATGCCTTCCAGCGGGGAATAATTGTTGATGAACCATTGATGAGGGTTCTTCAGAATAGGCGGGACGAAGCCATTGTTCACCAATTGTCTAATATTTCAAAAATAAATTAAAAATGTGTAATTCTTTGATCTAACAGATTCTTTGATCTTTATGGCCAAAAATAATATTTCATGGGAAAAAAATGATAAATTTATTCTCAGAATTAGAACAAAATTGCATCAATTTTTCTCTATTATATTAGATAATATTTTTTTACCCGTTGATCGCGAAGAATGAATGCAGAGGAAATAATATTTCCGGCAATGAAGAATGAAACAATGCCGAGGCAAAATGCATAATTTGATGTGGAAGACAAAGACATTTTATTCCGAGAAATGTTCGGCAAAAATAATTAGAATTGGTGGGAAGAATAAGCCGCTGACAAAACTGAAATGGAAATGAGCTAAAAAAGTGTTTGGGAAAGAGGTGAAATTGGGTATTATATGAGGAGGAGACAATAAATAATTTATACTCAATGCATGGAAAATGGGCCAATTTGAACATTTTTGGGGATATTGAAAAGTTTTAAATACTTTGAATTAAAATGAAATGACGAGGCCTATGGTCTGCTAAATCGTAAAAAAACAAAACAAAATGTGAATGAAATTCGTATGCCGCCATAAAAATGGGGTCGTCCTTATTTGGGTGGGGTCCAGCCGGTCGGTACCATCTATTTGCATCCAAATTCTCTGCTGCTGGGCCAAATTGGCAATTGGATTTGGGTGGACTTTTACGGGTTTCTCACTCATCAAATTCGGACACATTTTGAATTTGAGGGAGGGCGAAATGGAGGAAAGGGCAGCGGTTTGCTGGGCCATGGCTCTTTTTATCCAATGCATTTTATGAGCCGCCCACCCTTCCCTTTGTTAAGTGAACCAAATGATTTGGTTGAAAAATGTTAAAAATTGACGTTTTTTATTGACACCCTCAATGGATGGGAACGAAGAACGTGACAAAAGTGGAATATTAGCAAGGGAAAAAATCCCATTTATATACTTGGATTTGAGGGAGTGAATAATAGGAGGGTGGGATTTTCCGACAAATATTAATAAAAAAAAGTTATTCTCATCAAAATATACCTATTTGTTATGTCGCGTCGGCAGAAAAGGGTAATTTGGGGGAAATAGGAAAAGATGGGAAATTGGGCTCAATAGATTTGACCGACGTGAAGTTTACCAAAAAATTCGACTCTTTACCAAAATTTGACTCTTCAAATTCCAATTTGTTCAAAATTAACACCAAGTTATTATTCACTTTATTAAATTCTCCGGCAATGTGTAAAGGCGATGAAGAAGATTAACTGGGGGATTTATGGCTGTGGGAATCAGCAGAAAATGGGAATGAAGAAAAATCCGTCGGGAAAAGGCTTTTTAAAGCTCCCGGAAAGGTTGATATGAATCAACGGGGCGGAGGAGGAGGGAAATTGAAATTCGCATTTGAAAGATGCGACACACCCCCCGGGCATGAATTGTGATTGTAAATTGGGGGGTGTTGAGGGGTAACATGGGCATATGGCAATGAGGGAAAAATCGGTGCATGTGCCTGAATATTAAGGCCAGGGGGAGGACCGTGAGGAAATTTGATGGAATTCAAAGGAATCAAACGAGTGATATTGGGTAATTTCCGAATGCGGTTCTCCATATTCTTTCCAATTTTCTTCTTCTTTGGGGATCTCTTCTTCTTTGATTTGGGGCGGTTGATGGGGAGGTGGACCACAGAGCCGGAGGACAGAATTTGAACACGGGAAATGACGTTTGGGCGATTCGAAGCAGCATTCCGAGGGGAAAAATTAATTTTAGGGAGTTTCCCATTATTTCCAGTGACCACCTCGATTTTTTGAGTCGGTTCAGGCGGAGGAGGAGGTGGTGGATCGGATGGGGCCAAAATGGGAGGAACAGCAGGTGGAGTGCCCGGAGGGAGAGGAATTTCTTGCACAGCAATTGGGTGACCAGGGGGCAAAGCACAACCAGATTCCAATTCAGGGGATGGGGCACGGATGCGAGGACGAGGCTCTGACGATTCCACTGTCACTTTGATGATGGGGGACGGGATAGGGGTGACAGTGGTGACATCCACTTCCATATCCTGCTCATCCACTTCCATAGCCTGATCTTGTTCATTGCACGACATTTTGGTTGAGAATTTAGGTTGAATTTTGGGGGAAGGATTTGGTTTAGAAATCTTTAAATGAGCAAAGATTGCTGCAATAAGTGGTGTAGGGTCATATGGGGAGGTTTTCCGGGAATTCATCTGAAGGGGATTATAAGCGATGAGGAGGGGGGTTAGAGCGTTGCACCAATTCGGCAACGGTATTGTTAAGTTCCCGCAATTCAATTGAATTGTTGGGAACGGGGGGAATGGGGCTAATGGTGGGAGATGGGAATAGATTGGGGAAAAAATGTTTGCCCAAAGTAAGGCAGAATTTGGCCAAAATGTATAGGAAAACGATGGCCACTGTTGAAAGGGCACCAACGATTGAAATATATTCAGCCGAAGGTTCTGGCTTTTGCAGGAATTGGAGAAATTGGTCGAAAGCCAGATAAAGTGCTGGTGGAATAAGGAGGGGTGCCGTGTGTTTAAGAATGGGTTTGGCGAATTTCCTGTTTTTGGAACGATAACCCAAATAATCTTTGCCTGGCCGTGATTGGACAATGGGAAGCAGGATAAAGGCCAGGCAGAGGATAACGAGGATTGATGGTGGTGGGGTCCAAGTGCCCTTGCGGTTGGAATGGTTGAAACGGGCAAATTTGCGGCAAAAGAAAACACCACTAGCCAGAATGCCAAAGAAGGCAATGAGAACGAAAGTGAGGAAAGCCCATGGTGATTCTTCAGTGCCGAATTGGGGAAGGACCACAAGGTCCAATGAGAATACTTCAAGGCTGATGACATTTCCCATTTATTAATAGGATTAATTTGATAAGTGATGGTGGATGTTATAGGATGTTGGAAGAATGAAAGGGGTTGATAAAATTGTTCGAGATAAAAGTAGGCGGAGTTTAAGGTGGAAATGAAATGGCAAATCGGATATGGTAAATGTAATATGAACGGAAACATTGTGTGAGAAAATAATTTAATAAAAATTTTGATTATGAATGGTGTAATGGTGGGAACGTTTGAACTGCGCTGATAAGCGCCGCTCCCCCGGCCTAGTCAGCTCCGGGGAATCTTCCTGCTTCTCAATTCTAAGAATGAGGAAGGTGTATTAACTGGGCTGGGAACGCGAATAGGAGGAGGTATAATTGGCTTAATCAAATCTTGTTGATCAGCCGGGATAGGGGAAGTGGGAACGGTTGGTGGAGGAGAAATGGAGGAAGGAATCTCAAGGGGGTAAAGATGGTTGACTGATCGGGAAAGAATGTGACCGTTCGAAAGGCGAACCTTGGCCGTGTCTGGGAAATTGTCCGTATTATTACAGACATCAACAATTACAGCGGTTCGCCAAAGTGAACGGGGTGAAGTGGGGTCCATTATTATGACTAATTCGCCAATTTTTGGCTTACGGTGGGATTTGGGGGAGGATTTCTTCTCTTTATCTCTTAATGAGACAAGATAATCCATTTTCCATTTAGTCCAAAATGATTGGGATTTTTTGGAAATATTGTCCCAGAGGTCATTCAGGGACTGCATTGTACTTTGGGGAGCATATGAAGGAGGATTCGAAATTGAAAGGGAGGAAGGGAAATTATGGCCTAATGGCCGAATGAAATCGATGGGTCTGAGAGGACGTGGATCTGCCGAATTAGCAGAGTCAAAACTAATGGGACGGCAGTTAATAATGTTTTCTATTTCAGATAAAATAGTTTGGGCATAATCAAAGGTAAATTGTTTGGGGTGGATGCCGGCACAGAGCGAACGTCTCAAATGAGACTTAATAAGAGCGACGAAGCGCTCATAAAACCCATATTTCCAGGGAGCAAAAGGGGTTCTTAAGTGCCAAATAGGAGAAAGGGTGAGGAGGGATTTGTGAATGGCAATAAATGTTGGTGCCTGATCAGAATAAATGGAGGTCGGTTGACCATGTTTGGCACAAAACCGACGATAAGCCAGTAGAAACATGGGTGCGGATTGATTGGGTAGTAAGTCAAGGGAAATGCCACGGGTGATAAGGCAAACCCATAAAAGGATATAAAATTTTTGGGTTGTGGCTTTTTTATCAACAGGAAATGTGGGAAGCAACCGGAGGGGGCCACAAAAGTCCACCCCTACTGATGAAAACGGAGTTGCGGGTGTAACCCGGTCTTTTGGTAATTGTGGAAAGGGGGGTAAATTATAGGGTTGTGCCGAAAACCGGCGGCATGGAAGACAGGCTTTATAAATAATATGAGAAACGGAATGCTTGCCTCTAGGGATCCAATAATGACGGCGAATAAATGAAAGGGTTAAAAGCGGGCTAGCATGGAGGAAATTAAGATGAATTTCATAAGTTAAAAGAGATGTAAGTGGGGATTTGGAAGGAAGGAAAATTGGGTCTTGTGTATCAATGGGTAATTGGCTATTACCTAAACGACCCTTGGAACGAAGTAATTGGTTAGGGTCTAGGAATAGCCCAAGGGCTTGATTGTCCCTATCCTTGGGAGGGAGAAATTGTTGTTCTTGGCGAATAAGAAATGCCATTGAACGGTGTAATTCAGGAATGTTGATAAGAATAGAGTTTGGGATGGGAAGTGTTGAGGGTGAAAGAAATTGGGTATGGATATTTGGGCGAAGGCGGTATATGAATCGAAGAAAATAGGCAGTGATACGTAAAAGTTTGGGTAGCCGAGAAATTTTGTCAAATTTAATAATACGGTAAATGGGATTAAATTGAGTGGCATTATAGGTGAATAATGGCGAATTAGTTGGAGGGAAGGGTTTGGTTTTAAATCCATTTGAAAGAAAAGTGGGAAAATCAGGCCGTAAAGGTGGCCAATTTTGCTGAGGATGGGAAAGCCACTCTGGGCCATTCCACCAAATTGGAATGGATTCGAGGGCAGAAGGGGAATCAACACCATGTGTGCCTAAATCGGCAGGGTTTTCGGAACCCGGAATGTGGTTAATGGACATATTAGGAAAATCTCGAATGGCTTTTAAGCGATTAAATACAAAAATGTCGCGAATTTGAGTGGAGGAATTTAGCCAAGCGAGGGAAACTGCAGAATCAATCCACAGATTTAAAGGGAGGGAAATATTAATATGGGAAAGTTCATTTTGGACAAATTTCAATGCCCTTGTGCCCATAAGGGCTGCCATTAATTCCAGTTTGTGAATGGTTAAGTTGGCATTTTTGTAAGGTTTAACTTTGGTTTTACTGAAAATCAGAAAAACCTTGGATTTGGAATGTGATAGATGGGAGACACGCAAATAAACTGCAGCACACATAGCAGTTAATGATGCGTCGCTAAAACAATGTAATTCATAATGAAGATCGTTTGAAGGAAAGATAAAAGGGTGGCGGGGAACTGAAAGGATTGATTCTGGAGGCCATTTCTGGAACAATTTGGCCCAATTAACATTAGCTTCCTCAGTCAAAGGGTCTGTCCATTTCATTGATTGGGACCAAAGAGATTGAAAGAATGATTTAATTGGGAGAAGAATTGGACTGAGGAAGCCTGTGGGATCGAAATGGGAAGCCAAAAATGCCAAAACATCGCGTTTGGCTGGGATTTGAGAAAAGGAAGGTGGGGATAAATTGAAATAAAGTTGATCAGTTTGAGTGTTCCAATTAATGCCAAGGAATTTTTGATGAATTCCGGGAAGGCAAACATTTTCGGGAAGGTGAGATAAGATTTCTGAGGAATTAGATGCGAATTCCCTTAGCGGCATTTTTGCCTTGGAAAATAATTCAATAAGGTCAGAACATTTGGATTGTCCTTCGGCAATGGAATTTGCTGAGAGGAAGATATTGTCAACATAAATATTTTGATTAAGTTCAGGAGTGAGTGGGGAGGGATTTTGGGATAAATGAAATCGAATTGTGCCAGCCAAAAGAAAGGGAGAGCAGACATAGCCAAATAAAACACGTTGAAAACGCAAAATGCGTAAATTTTGTTGGGAAAGAGGGAGAGAGGGGTCCTTCAACCAGAGAAACCGTGTGGAATCTCTATGGGAAGGATGAATTGACACTTGAAGGAATGCCTTCTCGATG
Organism: Pratylenchus scribneri; assembly: GCA_030063045.1. Lineage (NCBI taxonomy): Eukaryota > Metazoa > Nematoda > Chromadorea > Rhabditida > Pratylenchidae > Pratylenchus > Pratylenchus scribneri. The sequence goes on from JAQSEB010000032.1 coordinate 3,730,986, forward strand.
TCACAAATGATGGAAAATGGAGGAATACGAAAACGGATTAGGCAACCGATCAGATTGGGGAGAATGACGGGGCCTGGTTCTAAACAATCATTAATGGACATTTCATTTCCAATTTTGGCCGATCCATCATAAACAATGCGGAGTTTATTTTTAATGGGATTAAAGACGGGATGATGTGGTACATAGTGTAAAGGGGGGTTATATTTAGAAGGATCTGGCACTTCTTCAGTGATGCCCAGATTGATTTGTTCCATGAGCAAATCATGGTAACGGGTAAAAAGGGTTGGATTTTTATTGAGGGCATTAATGGTCGATTTTAAGCGGCCCCAAGCTAAACCGTAGTTTGATGGTAATGGCAAGGAAAGGGGGTTAGATTTGAATGGGAGTTTGACCTCATAACGGTCATCTTGGACTCGAATATTTGAAATGAGGTCATTGTAAATTTCATCATTATTTTTCCCGAAGGAATCTTCATTTACACCCACTCCTTCGAGTGTAAAAAAATTAGGTGGGGGTTCAGGGGAGGATTGCATGCAAAAATAGGTGATGCGATTATTAATTGGAGTTTCACAATGGGAAATGGGAGAAGGAGGATTAGGGCCATAGGGCTTTCCGGCAATGGCCGGCCCAAGTAATGTATGGATGAGGGTATATCCAGATGGAAGGCGCTGAATTGGAGTTGGTTCCAACTCATAGTAATAGTCTGCGCCAAGCAAAACAATGGGAGAAACGATTTCAGTGGAATTAATTAATTCAGATTTGGAAGAGAGTAATTCGGGAGAGAATGGGATATAATGAGTGGGTTGTGTCATATGTTCCACAGTATTTGCTTTCACCACCAAAGTGCGACCGTTAGTAAGTTTCAGGCCAAATTCGGTGAAAAAAGATGGGGTGGATGTGCAATTGGGATTATTGAACACACCCAATTTTAAAGAAGTGGGGGTGAAAGATAATGACAGCTGTTTTGCACCTTTGGAAGAAATATAACTATGAGTGCTGCAATCATCAAAAACCAGAATCCCCTCAATACAATGATCTGGTAATTTGGGGTTAAAAATTTGAGTACGAAGACATTTGAAAAGGACTGGAGGGGTATCGGTCAGAAAATCTTTACGAAAAACAGATGAGGTGTTTGTTTGAGGAGGGGGGCCTTTTGGGTTTTGGCCATCCCCAGGAATATTAATAGAAACCACACTTTCGGGTGCTGCCATGGATTGAGGGGGAAGAGGTGTATATGGCGGATTGGATGGATTTGTGCCATAAAATTGGGGATAAAAAGCTGGATGAAATGTTGGCTGTGGAGTAGGAATGGGATAATATTGAGTGGGCTGGGTAACTGCAGCCGTTGGAGGAATAGGAGCCATTGAAGAATTTGATTGCGTGAAATTGGTGGACTGGGAACGATTAAATTTGGATTTATTTGGAGAAGGACACAATGCGCGTGAATGTCCACCAGAACAATTACTACATTTGAGGGAATTGGAATTGGGGCATTTGTTAGCGAAATGGCCTTCCTTCATGCATTTTAAGCACCTTTTAAGGGCTTTGAGGCGTTCAATTCGCGATTCTCGCGTTGTAAATTTAGGACAACTACTTGAAAAATGGCCACATTCCACGCAAAAGATGCAAGGAAGTTTGGGTTCAATTTTGGCCTTAGAAGATTGGGATGGTGGTTTTTGATTGGGGTTGTTTTGTGTATTAAAGGTGAGTGAAGAATTAGGTTGAGAAGGCTGTTCATGGGATTGAACATTAGGATAGGAAGAAGAGGAAGAAGAAGGATTTTGAGGTTTGCGGGACTCACGAATAGGATGGATTGATTGGATGTTCTCCTTCCGTTTCAAAATGGCCTTCAATTTGTGGCGAATGTCCTCCGTGGTCCATTCTTCGCCATCACCCAAATCTTCCTTGGCCTTATACAATTCTTCCAATATGAAGGCTGGGAGTTTGCCTTCAATCTCCATTTGAACATGGAGCGCATTTGAGTCGACATGCTGTTGATCAAACCGAATGCATATGCCTTCCAAAGCGTCAATCAATTTTGAAAGGTCGGGGCATAAGTGTTCGCCTTTGCGAACGATGGGAAGAGCCTTGAGGGATTGATGGAGGGTTCTTTCTATTTCATTTGGGTTATTGTATTTGGTTTCCAGCAATAACACGGCTGAGTCGTAAGAATCGTCCGTGAGTGGTAGTGATTCAATGAGGGATAATGGGGCTTGGGATAAACAGGTTTTGAGATAGGACAATTTGACTGCACCAGTCAGTCCTTCTAAATCGCCGACAGCGGCTTTGAACTGGGACCAGAAGGAAATAAAATCGGCACACTTGCCATTGAAAGTGGGAAGTTGCATTCTAGGAAGGTGGGCATGGGATTGAGTAGCAGCAATGGGAGGAGCAGCAACAACAAGAGGGGGTGGGGGAGGGGGTGGCTGGATAGGAACAATATTAGGTTGAGCCGCCTTAAGGGCTCGTAATTGGGTTTTGAGTCTACGGATATAGGTTTTACATTGGTCAATTGAGGCGGCATAAGGATTGTCGGCTATAAAAGCCTCATATAAAGGGGTATCGACAGTTCTCTCGGCACCTGTCATATTGTTTCTTAAGGACATCCATCGGTCAATGGGTTGAGTGAGGTCAAGAAGTCTTTCAATTGTTTCTTCCAAATGTTCCTCCAAATGGGATATAAGAGTGGGGATTTGGGCTAATTGTTCAGCAGGAGGAACTGGGAAATTTTGTTGATGGGCCAGAATTTGGTTGATATGTGGAAGGGCAAGGCGGATTTGCTCTCGGTAAGGAGCAGACATGGTGGGAATAGAAGTAAAATAAATGAAATGAAAAGGTTATAAATATTAGAATTGGAGCTCTCCACGGTTGAGCTGTCGCGTCGGCAGAAAAGGGTAATTTGGGGGAAATAGGAAAAGATGGGAAATTGGGCTCAATAGATTTGACCGACGTGAAGTTTACCAAAAAATTCGACTCTTTACCAAAATTTGACTCTTCAAATTCCAATTTGTTCAAAATTAACACCAAGTTATTATTCACTTTATTAAATTCTCCGGCAATGTGTAAAGGCGATGAAGAAGATTAACTGGGGGATTTATGGCTGTGGGAATCAGCAGAAAATGGGAATGAAGAAAAATCCGTCGGGAAAAGGCTTTTTAAAGCTCCCGGAAAGGTTGATATGAATCAACGGGGCGGAGGAGGAGGGAAATTGAAATTCGCATTTGAAAGATGCGACAGTTAGGTGAAAATGCCATGGACGAGGGAAAAGGCCAAATATAGGGGCGGGATAAAATAAAGACAAGACAACTCCATGAAAAAATGCTAATGAGCACAAGTGGATGAATGCTAGGAAAACTATGGGAGTGGCGTGGAATTAATAATAATATTGTTAGGTTAGTTTTATAGTAATTTTATTATCATCGTTCCCTTCGTTTTGCCCCATTCATTTTCAATTTGTATCAATTCGGAACGGCGGAATGAGGGAAATGGAATTGGTTTTGTTTTGTTCTCACATTTTGTCATCTTATTCATTCAAATGCACTTTAATATTGTTGACCTTAAAGATGACAACCATCTTTGGCCATTGAAAATATTCCGAGCCAAAATTTGCCTTTTAAATCCAAATAAAGTGTTTTGACGTATGGAATTTTTAGGATTTGGTTTTCTTTCATTTCTTCGTTTAATTCGATATTAAATGCCTTGTGGAATTTCAAATTTCTTCAGCAAAAACTCAGTTTTGTTTGGACAAAAAATATAACATAGAAAGTTGCAATAAAATTAAATTTTATTGTCCAGTTTAATTAATTTATTGCTTGGATTTTTAGTTTGGAACGGCGGACTTGGCATTGGCACTCATCAGCAGGATTGGGAGAAAATTCGATTAAGCATACTGTATTAAAAATATTTAAAATGACAAAATATCCAATCCTAAAGTGAAAAGTGCGAAGCGCCAAGCCTGCTCGGCTTTTCTTTTTTCATTTTTCATTGGTGATTTCGACTTTCGAGGTTCTAAGCTTCAAAGATTTAGGAAGTTCTTCAAGATTGAAGCATGATTTATTAATTATCATCAATTTTATTAACGCCTTAGCAAATTAAACCATCAAACACAAACTCATTCATTAGAATTTATTGAAATAATTTAAAATCAATTCCAATTTAATATTTCTGATCAAATTAAATAGATTAAAACCAAAAATATGGCAAATATTTTTAAAAATGCCTTGGTTGCGGCTGGCATTAAATCATCAAATGGTCCAGCAGGAAATACAAAACAAACAGAAAGGAAATTGAAGAACGAAGTCGCAAAATTAAATGGAAGCACTCACACAAGGCAGACGGAGTGGAAACCGACAAAATCGAAAAAACCACCAGGTTTTATTATACACATAAATATTTCTGAATGAAAACAATGAATTTTAGATGAGGCTAGAGCACAGAAAAACATGTTTAATTCGGCGATAAAACCGATTATGGCAGTGGCAGCCAGCAAATCAAATAGTAACACATCGGAACATTCAAACAAAAGTGAGCAGCAGTCGAACAAAATTCAGGAGAAAAAGCTCGAAGAAAATCACCAACAACAGCCGCAATCTTCACCCACTCTTCCATCAATTAAAGTAAATGAACCGGAAATTCCGAAACCAAACAAACAGCCAAAGAAAAACGCAGCAAAAAGAAGAAAAAGTCAATCGCCTCCACCGCCTCCGAAAAAGGCAGTTAGTGCGCCGAAAATCACTGCAACAAAAAGTCAATCGCCTCCACCACCTCCAAAAAAGGCAGTTAGCGCACCGAAAATCACTGCTGGAAAAGTTAGCAAATTGAAGAAGAATCATCAACGAAGAAGACAATTACAGCAACAGCAACCGGCATGTTCGCCTTCTCCCAAAACAACAAAAATCAAAACAAAATTGGAAGATGAACAACAAGAAGAAGAGAAGAAGCCGTTCCAATTGTCGCCATCGTCTCCACCTGAACACTACATTCCACCCGGCTCATCCAAATTGAATTCAACACCAAAAAATGCCTTAAATGAAAATAATGTGAAAAAAGTGGCCAGAAAGAAGATTAAACCACCAACACCAATTGAAGAACTGCCAATGCACGCAACACCAACCAAAACTCCACGCAGACAAATGGCATTGGACCGTTCAATGTAAACGCAAAATTAAAATAAATTTAATTACGAATTAATTTTAAGGTACATTGCACCATTCTTCACCAAAGCCTATGCCTTCAGCAATCATTTCCGGTGTTATTTTGATGTGGATGGTAAATAAATTAAACATAAATTTAAAATTAATTGATTAAATTCCAGGTCGTCGATATTCGTGCACCGAACAATTTTACATGTTCTACAAAGCCCGCGTGTTTGGGGACAAGCAAAGTGCCGCTGAAATAATGCGATGCGAGGAAGCAAGGTACAAAAAAATAAATATATTGGAATGGAATAAAATATTTTTAAAGGGATATGAAACGAATTGGGTCAAGTATTCGGCATTTTGACACAAAGAAATGGCGGCATGTTTCAATTTTGGTATAAATTAATTATTAAATTCAAAATTAATTTTGATTTTTAGGTAATGACAATTGGGAATATGGCAAAATATGTGCAGAATAAACAGCTGAGAAAATTGCTTTTTGAGACCGATGATGCAGTTTTGGTTGAGGCCAGTCCGGATGATACTTATTGGGGCGTTGGAATTGTATGGTTTTATTTTAAAAATAATCAAAATTTAATTTATTTATTTTCGCAGAGTTGCGATTCGGCATCAATTCGGGATGTTCCAAATTGGCTTGGGAAGAATGTGCTCGGCCGAATTTTGACAAGAATAAGGGAAGTGCTCAAAGAGAAGGAAGAATTCCGCGATGAATGGGAATCAATACGGGAAATAATGCGGCGCCGCCAAACAATTTGAATTATTTTATTCCAAATGAATATCCGCTTCCAACCAAAAAACCACTTCATTTTATTTTCATTTTGATTGAAAGCCAATTTTTCCAACTTTTTGATTTTTTTTTATTTTACCAAGCATGATAAAATTATAAAACTCCATTTAAATAATAATTTAAAAAATATTTGAATTTTTCATTATATTTTTAAATAATTGTGATTTTAATAAATTAATTTTAACTGAATTTAACAGAATGGTTCTCAAGGATTCAATTTCTTCATTTTTTGACCAAAAATTGCCGCAAGTTTCGGATGAAATTCGAGAATTTTTGACAGGTTTATTAATTTTTTTTATTAAATATTTGAATTAATCTATTTAATTATTAAGCTTTGCTAAAAGAAAATGAGGATGATTTTGGCACTGTGGAAGATATTTTCGAGGCAGTCGGCGATCACATTCTCGAACATGGCAACGGGCTGAGCAGGGAAGAAGTCAACGAAATTTGCAACAATTTATTCCTTCTCTTCAATGATGGGTTGGTCCTTTATCCTTTTAAAAATAAAATAAAAAGGATATATTTGATTTGGCAAACAAACAAATTATTGAAAATGGCAAAAAGATTGTAATTGTAACGATTCAATATTTATGTGTTATTTTCAAAATCACCTAAACCTATACCAAATCGGTAGATCTCATCAATTCTAGTCGAATGGTTTCAATTTGTCATGTTTTGTTTAAAATTATGGGTTTAAACCGTCTGAACCATCTAGGTTTTTGGTTCAAAAATTGCTTAAAAATGGTAAAGAAACTTAAACCAAATCATTATCAAAAGATGCTTATAAATATATCTCTCGATAGGGTTATGGTTTGGGGGTCCAGGACAAACCAATTAACCACTATGATTATTTACCATTTTAAATATTTCCCAATAAAAAAATATCAAATAATTTATTTAGGAAGGAAAAGAAACCGGCCACCCGAATATTGGAAGCGCGGAAATTGGAACAAACGGTTGATATGAGCAAACAAAATGAGACATTCAAATTGATGGACAATTTGTGGAAAATTACACCAAATGATGTTCCACTTCAGGTTTTTTGGATGTTTTTTTAGAAATTGAATATTTAATTTTAATAGGTGGACAAAAAGAAGTTGGCCAAAGCGGAGGACAAATTGAAGGAAAAATCACAAAAAGAAGCACCGCCAAAAAGGCAGAGACCGCATATTCAAGCGACGGCCAGTCAAGCGATGAATCGACGGGATGCCAAAACCACTGAGGTTAGCCTTAATTATTTTTGAATATTTTTTAAAAAAAAAATTGAAGGTTGGTGGCAATTTGGATATTCGCTTGGAGAATGTGGACATTTCATTTGGCAATAAACAATTGTTGACGGGCGCCGAACTTCAATTGGTTTATGGCCACAGATACGGGTTGGTTGGCCGAAATGGAATTGGCAAAACCACTTTGCTGAAAATGATATCCAGGTTTTGAACATTGTTTTAAAATAAATTAATTAAATGCAATTTAGTAAACAATTGATTATTCCATCGAATATCACATTTTTGAGTGTTGAACAGGAGGTGGAGGGCGATGACACGCCGGTCATTGATGCGGTTTTGGCGTCGGATAAAAATCGAGAAAGATTGCTGAGGGAAGAGAAGGAATTGCAGGCGAAAATTAATCAGTAAATTATTTTATTAAATTAATTTAAATACTTGTTAAATTTAGTCCGGAAACGACGGATGAACAACGAAGTCAATGTTCGGCCCAATTGGACGCAAATTATGCACAACAACAAAATTTACAAATTGACAAGGCACCGGCAAAGGCGGCAACAATTTTGTTTGGCCTCGGCTTTAAACCGGATGAACAGCGGAAACCAACAAAGTTTTTTGAGAAATTTATTTCTAAATAATTTTGAATATTTTCCAAAGGGAATTCTCCGGTGGTTGGCGAATGCGAGTTGCATTGGCCCGTGCACTGTTCATTAAACCGGATTTGCTTCTCCTCGATGAACCAACAAACATGGTAAAATGCTTAAAAAATTGATAAAAGTGAAATTAAATTGTGAATTTAGTTGGACATGAGAGCAGTTTATTGGTTGGAGAATCATTTGCAAGAATGGGATGGGACAATCCTCACCGTTTCGCATGATCGAAAATTCCTCAACACAGTTTGTACGGATGTTATTCATTTGCATTCGAAAAGGCTGGATGCATACAAAGGAAATTATGACAATTATGATAAGGTTTAAATTAGGCATTTTTAATAATTAAATAATTTAATTTTTTAGACAATGCGCGAAAAATTGACCCAGCAACAAAGGGATTTTGAATCACAGCAGCAATATAGGCAGCATGTCCAGGAATTCATCGACAAATTCCGGTACAATGCAAAACGGGCTTCGATGGTTCAGTCGAGGATAAAAATGCTCGAAAAATTGTTTGGATTTTTGTATTAAATTAATTAATTTAATAATTTTTAGGCCAGCTTTGCAACCAGTCGAATTTGAATCAGCCGTACATTTCCAATTTCCGGAATGTGAAAAATTAGGCAACCCGGTCCTTCAATTGGATGAAGTCGCATTTCGATACACAAAAGATGCTCCATTCATTTTTCAGGTAAATTCCATATATTAAATTAAACAAAAAAAATTTATTTAGAAAGTTTGCATTGGTTCCCGTTCCGATTCACGAATTTGCATTGTTGGCGAAAATGGGGCTGGCAAAACAACGTAAAAAATAATCAAAATTTAATTAAATTTAATTCCAATTTTAGTCTTCTCAAATTGCTTTTGGGTGAGCTGAGCCCAACATCCGGTGTTCGGAATGCAAATCGTCGATTGGCAATTGGCTATTTCACCCAACATCACGTTGACCAATTGGAAATGGACGAAACCCCATTGGAGCTGTTGGCCCAAAGATTTCCGGGAATGAACGAAGTAAATCAATTCAATTTTATTTATTTTTAAATCATTTTCTTATTCATAGGAGGATTATCGATCGGCGATGGGACGTTTCGGTCTGAGCGGGGATATCGCCTTTCAGCCAATTGTCACTTTATCCGGTAAGCCGACTCATTTTCATATGATTTTTTTGTCTTTTTTTTAAATGACGAATAAAACAAAAAAAAATGATTGTTCATTTTTTTTAGGTGGCCAAAAGTCCCGATTGGCATTCACCTGTCTTTCCCTTCAAACGTAATTTTTTTTGGATTTTTAAGGAGGAAATAAATTTATTTTAGGCCAAATTATTTGATCATGGATGAACCGACAAATCATTTGGACGTGGAAACGGTCGATGCCCTTGGAAAAGCATTAAATAATTTCAAAGTGAGGAAATTTCATTTATTATTTTATTAATTTTTCAATTATTTTTTTAGGGCGGAGTTGTCCTTGTTTCCCACGACGAACGACTGATTGAATTGGTTTGCAAGGAATTGTGGGTTTGCAAAGACAAAACGGTGACCCAATTGGATGGCGGATTGGAAGAATACAAAAAGCATGTTTATCGACAATTGGCCATTCAAGGATGAATTTTGAATTGATGAATGCCAATATGATGAATTATTCCCCCTCTCATTTTTTTGTTGAATTTTTTTGTGATTAAAATTCCAAAAATTCTCATTTAATTGTTTTGTTTTTTAAATTTTAATAAAAATTATCACAAAATGTTTATTACAAATTATTATTAATATTATTAATGGATGACTCAAAAATGGATGGACAATTATTGGATGAGGGGGAGGGTTAAAAAATAAAAACAATTGAAAATGAATTGTGCAATTCGGTCATTCAGCAGAAATATATGATATAAGAATGAATTTACCAATAAAATGCTAAAATTAAAATGATTTTAATTGGGAATGAAAGGCGAAATTATCGAGAAAAAAAAGTAGCACTTTTTCCGGATGCCTTCTTTTCGGTTAAATTTTTTCCATAAAGATTTTGCCCCATCTTTTCCGGAGAATTCTGATTTTCATTCCGGAAAGAATTCTGATTTTAATTCCGGAAAGAATTCTGATTTTCATTCCGGAAAGAATTCTGATTTTAATTCCGGAAAGAATTCTGATTTTAATTCCGGAAAGAGTTCTGATTTTCATTCCGGAAAGAATTCTGATTTTCATTCCGGAAAGAATTCTGATTTTCATTCCGGAAACAATTCTGATTTTCATTCCGGAAATAATTCTGATTTTCATTCCGGAAAGAATTCTGATTTTCATTCCGGAAACAATTCTGATTTTCATTCCGGAAACAATTCTGATTTTCATTCCGGAAAGAATTCTGATTTTCATTCCGGAAACAATTCTGATTTTCATTCCGGAAACAATTCTGATTTTCATTCCGGAAAGAATTCTGATTTTCATTCCGGAAACAATTCTGATTTTCATTCCGGAAACAATTCTGATTTTCATTCCGGAAAGAATTCTGATTTTCATTCCGGAAACAATTCTGATTTTCATTCCGGAAACAATTCTGATTTTCATTCCGGAAACAATTCTGATTTTCATTCCGGAAAGAATTCTGATTTTCATTCCGAAAACAATTCTGATTTTCATTCCGGAAACAATTCTGATTTTCATTCCGGAAACAATTCTGATTTTCATTCCGGAAAGAATTCTGATTTTCATTCCGGAAAGAATTCTGATTTTCATTCCGGAAAGAATTCTGATTTTCATTCCGGAAACAATTCTGATTTTCATTCCGGAAACAATTCTGATTTTCATTCCGGAAACAATTCTGATTTTCATTCCGGAAACAATTCTGATTTTCATTCCGGAAAGAATTCTGATTTTCATTCCGGAAAGAATTCTGATTTTCATTCCGGAAAGAATTCTGATTTTCATTCCGGAAAGAATTCTGATTTTCATTCCGGAAGGAATTCTGGTTTTCATTCCGGAAACAATTCTGATTTTCATTCCGGAAACAATTCTGATTTTCATTCCGGAAACAATTCTGATTTTCATTCCGGAAACAATTCTGATTTTAATTCCGGAAAGAATTCTGATTTTCATTCCGGAAAGAATTCTGATTTTCATTCCGGAAAGAAAAAATTTGCCCCTTTTTTCAGGAAAAATTTGCCCCATCTTTTCCGGAAAGAATTTTGCCTTTTTTCCATAATTAATGAGTAAAATTAATTTAAATAATTTTTATTTTGGGAGCATTTTGAATTGATATTTTTGAGATTTATTCCAAATGAATGAATTCATTCTTTTCCAGCAATTCTTTTTGATGGCACTTTTCTTTTTGTCTCAAAGATTGCCTAAATATCGGCCATTATGCTTCAAAAGGATTGTTGCTGTCCTTTGTTGTTGTTGTTGCTGTTGTTGTCCGGCACGCATCAATTCCTTCGTGTATTGTTCAACTAATGCGGCTTGTGCCAAATTTGGAGTGTTTTCCGCTGGTTCACCGCCTCCTATCCTCCTTTCCACGCTTCTTCTTTCCCTTCTCCGTCTTCGCATCATTTGTTCCCGGATTTGTTGTTCATCCGAATCCGCTGCCGTGCCTTCGCGCGATTTATTCCGAATTGTGGGCGATGCCGAGCCAATACCTTCATTTAATTGTTGATGAATTTTAATCATCTACACTCTCATTGCTGTCAATGCCTATTCCCATTTGTCCTACTGTATCCCCACTTTCTGCCTAATCGTCCCGTCACTCTATCAATCAAATATTACCCCAATCTGCCTTTTTAAACTCACCCTCTTTCCTCTTATTAATTCTTTTTTCACTTCATATTTTTATTTATCACATTTTCCTACACAAATAAATAAAAATCTAAAAGTCCCACTTATTTTTATTTCTATCCGGCCAAGGAGTGAGAGCAGGGCCTAGGCTCCCGCTCCATACCTTTCTAGCCCTAGATTCGAAATATAATATCCAATGAATGATATGACCAACCGGATGTGGCCGAAGTGTCCTCATTGTTGTTTGGATTGGCCGATAATTTGCCACTGCTTTTTATGCCCCCTTGATTCCCGATTGGAGTCAACACAATTGGATTATGATGATTTTGTCTACTTTTATTGCTGTCCCCACTCATTCCTCTTGACAACGATTTGGAACGGCCCGATTTGCTGGACATATTCAGCGAATTGAAACTCTACAAACAATTCAAATGTAATGAAAATTGCATAATTTTTTCCTTACATTGACCAAATTTTTGAAATGTGAAATCAAATTTGATCCTCCTCCCAACAAATCGCTTCCATCTCGACTGCTTCTCCTACTGCTGTTGGCCCCGGTCCCGGTGTCCTTTCCACCAATTCCCCCTCCGCCATTTTTGCTAATGAATGAATATTTTGGGTGTGGACTTTCCGCTGCGGGTTTTTGCCTTTCTTGTTGTTGATAAATGGCCGGTGAGCCAGCTGCCGCATATTTGTTCAGCCTTTCTCGGCTAGCCTCCCGGAGGACGGGAGTGGAAGGCGATTTTGAGGGACTGGCTGGCCCAACTGACTCTTTTTGGGCCAATTTTTGTGCTGCCGTTGGGAATGGCGGAATTGCGGCAATTTTGAGCATTGAAGGGTTGGAAGGGGAGGAATTGAGCTGTTGCAGTGATCCATGATGGAGGGGGAAATCCTTTTGTTGGCTGCCAAAACCTTTACAAAAATATTCCACATTTTCTGATTCAATTGCCCAATCCAACTTTGTTGGCCATTTGCAATTTGTCCGTTTGCAGCATTGGACAAAATGTTTATTGGGACACTTTTTTGTTGCTGTGTTGGCGTCGTTGGCTGCATACTTTCGGCCCTTCTTTCCGGCATTGTTTCCTTTTTCTCCTCCAAATTTGAAATTGAGCTGATGGCAAAATTTGCGGCAATTTTGCTTCCATTTTGATACCGTTTCCCTTTTCCAATTTGAACCTAACAAATTTTTTGAAATTCTTTTTGTAAAATTCTTTTCCCACTTTTACCGGTGAATTGCTGTGCACCTTTTTGAATCGCTCATTGACCACGTCGATGGATTTGCCCAATCCCAGCTGATTGATTTTGCCCAAATTTTGATTGATCTTCGGCCTGAAAATGTCAGTCTTTTGATTGGTTTTTTTACATCTTTTTGGCCTCAAAATGCAATTAGCCCTCAATTCCCCCTAATTCCATTCATCAACCAAAACAGTTGCTCCCCTCATTTTTCCTTCATTTTTTGTGCCCACCTCATAAATTCCTGTCGTTTGTACTTTGGCTTCACCTCTCCTCCCTTTCCCTCCTCATAATATGATCCATCGTGTTGGCCACCAACGCCCATATTCGGCCAATTTCCGGTTTGTTCATCGCAATCTTCACGGGTCATTTCCGACCCGGTCATTGGGGCTTGAGTGTCCAATCCCCGGTTACCGCCTTTTGCCCCATCCATTCCATTGTTTTCGCGGAATGCGGTTGTGTAGGAACGACCAATTTGTGAGGATTTTTGGCGGCCACCGTCCATTTGGCCCGGATTCGGTGAAACTTTGCAGCTCGGGTCCATAATGTAGGCATAGTTATTTTCCCAATCTAAACGAAGGTTTAATTGGATTGAAATGGCCTAAAGGTGAGAGTAGCCCTACTGGGACCAGGCCAGCTAGGAATAAAAACTCTATACAAAAGGAATTTCACTAAATTTGATATCAAATGAAAGAGCTAAATTAGATCTATCTAATGATGTAGAATTCACATTAATCGGTTTAAAATTCAAAGATTTATGGTCAAAAAAGTCCAAAAGTTATGAGAAAATGATGTCACACTTATTCTCAAAGTTATATTTTTGTAAAACTGGAACAATCTTTTTATATAATATACCATTCTATAGAGAAAACTTGATTCTTAATATGATAGTAAATTGAATGGAAACGGTTTAGTACTTCTAAAGTTATGATTCGTCAAACTTTCGCCTCATTCAGTTAGCCTTCGCCCAATTGAAGTGTACCCATTCTAATGTAAAGTAAACCTACCGAATGGATCATTTGGCCCAATGCCCAGCCTTTTCATGGCCACACAAAGACAATTCTCCAACAATTCATAGTCGGGGGTGTCCGGATATGTTAATCCCTTTAAATGGTCCGCAAAATGGTGCAATTCTGGTGGACTGTGGAAAATTCATTTATTCATAATAATTTTGGACAATCTTACTTTCCCTCGAGTAATTCCCGAATGTCGGCCTCCTCCTTCATCCTTCCCACCTCATCTTTGTCCTTTATTCGGCGCCAAGGCAGTGAACCGTTGAGGAATTCGACGAGCATATAAAAAAGGGACCACAGGTCATCTTGCCTTCCCATTTCCTTGTTTTTGTGTGCCGAAAGTGCCGCATACCGGACAGTTCCACGAAAACCGGCGGCTGACCCTAAAAACAAACAATAATTTGGCCTTTTTTATTCCTTTTTTTGGTTTTACTTGGTGTCCGAACTTCGCCTTTTGCATTCAAAAATAGTCGGGCCAATCCAAAATCCAACATGAAAATATTATGCTGGGAGGAAAGTGTTCGGCCAACGGCAAAATTTGATGGTTTGATGTCCCCTTTTGAAGGGAAAATTGGATTGGAAAAGGAAAAAGGGAAAAATTACTGTGGAGAAAACCAATGGAATGAATTTCCTTGATGGATTGCAGAATTTGTTGGGCAACTCGAAGTGCCGTTGAGGTGGAAAATCGTTGACTCGGCGATTCCCTATGGAAATTTATTCATCATTCCAATTCCATTTTCGACCAATTAGAATAGTCCAAAGTCGGTTTTACAAAAGTGTCAGATTTCAGTTTTAAAACCCGGTTTTCGGTTTTTGAAAAATGTCGGTTTTCGGTTTCTCCTATTTTCGGTTATTTTGGGTAAAATTTCCCAATTTCGGTTTGCAATTTTATCGAATTTCTCAAACCGAAACCGAATTTGGACTACTCTATTAATAATCCCACCTTCTCAAATCTGCCAAATTTTTGCCCTGAAGGCTCATCACCAAATAGTTGAATTTTTCATTTCGACCGCATCCGTAGAATTTGCAGGCATGTTTCTTCCCTAAAAATGCCATAATTTTGAACATTTTTTAGAATTAATTTTTGCCTTGAAGTCGCCGAAGGACGGCCACCTCCATTTTGAGGACTTGTTTTGTTGCCTAAAATAATGAATTAATTCAAATTTAAAATCAATTTTAATTTTTTTTACTTTGCTTGATTCAACTTTGATTGCCACCCGTTCATTGTGATTTTGAAGGTCCATCGCTTCGTAGATTTCACCAAATCCGCCGCCGCCCACTTTTTGTTTCTAAAAATGTTTAAAATTTCATTTCTTCTTTGAAAGGGAATTATTTTACAATTTTCCAACGGTCCCGGATAACTTGGGAAGGTTGCAGAATTTCGCATTCACTGGAACTTGTCATTATTTTGGTGAATATGGACGGATTGAATTGATGGACGGAATTGGCCAAAAAAAAAGAAAAGGCAAAATACTATTCCCTGCTGCTCCTTTAAAAATAGAATAAAAATCGAAAATGGCACACAAAAATGCAACAAAATTCGAATGAGGCCAATTTTTGGGGTAGAAATAAAGGATGGAAGCAAATTGGGGGAGGGGGGTGGATTTGGCGATAATTGACCTTATGGATTCGGTTGGAGCCTTCCCAAAAGGTTGACGGAGGGAATGGTGGAAGTGTGACTTTTATAGGAAATGGAAAGGATAAGGAAAATTGAAGGAAGTGGGAATTAGAGTTTATGGCCAAATTAATAAAATTGACTGATTTAAGGCCAAATTATAAATAAAATTTGCCACAAAATGGCCAAATCCCCAAAATGATGTGTGATGGATGCGCATCCTCTGCTCAACATTTTGAATCATTTCACGCAAATTTCAATTGGAAAATCAGCGGAAATGCGAGAAGAAGGGGCGAACTTTTAGTTGTTTTGTGTTGAGGAGAAGAAGAAAAGTGGATCGAAAAATGAACAAAAATGAAAGGGAAAAAGGAGGGAATTGGGGCTTGGGGGGGGGGGGCTGACGGGATTGAGGCAAGGAGGAGGGCTAATGAAAGGAAAGGTACGGAAGGGGAAGGGTTGGCCAAAAGCACGGGAAGAGACAAAAGGAAGGAGGATGAGGGCAGCCACCAACTCTCGTCGAAACAAGCAAAAGTCGATCCAACCGACGATCGGCGGAACCAGCGGCAGACGAAAAGGAGGCTAATGGCGGAAAGGGAGGAGGCCGACATATCCGCCGCAGATCGATGTTTGAGGATATTTGGGAGCCTCAAAATATCCGTTAATGTTGAGAGGAATGACAGCAGCCGGACTGGGTGGCAATAAAGATTGGAGGAAATGGCAATAATAAAAAGCTGAACAATATTTGAGGAAGAATTGGGTCAAAGCAACAAAATTCCTCCTTTTTTGGCCATCACACTTCATCCACATTCTCGACCCCCCACTCCCCTCCCTTTTGATGATGAGAAAAATCGAGAAGGGCAAAAGGCGAAAGGAAAAAAAAGGAAAGGGTGGAAGGGGCGTCGACACGGCCAAGCGCCTTGGCAAAAGCCCCTCTCATTCTCGTCTTTTTTTGCCGGTTGGTTTGAAGAGTATGGGGCCAAGGGGGACTCAACTTTCTGGCGCCCCTTCCCTTTTTCTTTGTGTGGCTGCTAAGAAAGTGAGGAGGGGAAAGGGGGCTCATCCCGGCTTAATGCCAGCTATCGATTTAAATTTGACGCATTTTAGGGTGGCGGGAGAAAATGGCCAAAACTGGGCCAAATCCCTACTCCTTTTTATGGAGAGAAGTGCCGAAGAATGCGATGGCCAATGAAGGGGGTAAATGGGGCACAAAAGGAGGTCATAATATTTTGAGGATGTGGCCAATAAATAAATGGCCATAAGAGGGTACAATCTGGAATAAATTTAATAAAATTATATTTTATGTTGAAAATGTGAACATGAATGAATGCAAAATGAATGATCTGCAGGATACAAAATTTAATAGAAAAGTGTGTTTTTTTTGTTTGCAAAGCGCAAAAAAATTAATTCCTCCATTATTCGAATGGGAGGGGCAGAAATGCGGGCGAAAAGAAATGCAAAAGGTGAATATGAAGAGAGAATTAGCCGAGAAGAATTGGGAGAGGGAAGGGGTTGCGCAATCCTCAACATTTTTGTTGTTTTTTGAATGGGCGAACGGAATTAAAAAGGGGTGAAACTTTTTTGTGAGCAGGAAAACAAAAGGAATAGAAATAATGTGAATGAAATTTACGGTACAAAAAATGAACTGGATGGGCTAATTTGTTTATTTATGCCTTTTTTCTGTCGAGCGCCCATTTGGGAATTGAAATGGCCAAAAATAGGGGGAATGAATGGACAACGGAAATGGGCGAATGATGACCAAAAAAGGAAGAAAACAAGAAATGCATTGGGCACATTTGAGGAGTGGCCAGCCATTGGCATTGGCACACATTCGCCGATTCTCCCATTCCATCTTGTTTTGATTGCCATTTTTGTTGGGTGGTTGCCAGGTAACAACGAAAAAGGGTGTGGAGCAGGGAAAAATGGCCAAATGAGTGGATTGGGAATTGGGGGATTGGCCATGGGGGTTTAAAATAAAGCCAATGTGGACTTTGGAATTAAATGGATATTCACTGGCTGATCCATCTTTTCTTTCTGATTCAGAATATTGGGCAAAGGAGTATTTTTGTGATTATCCCTCAAGCAAAGACTCCAAAAACAAATCCGCAACACACGAAGGAGCCAAAATGGCAGATGGCCACCGACTTTTCTTTGCTTGTTGGCGGCTAAAATATTTTCAAGCCAATTGGGCTAATTAATTTTCCGTCGGATCCTCCTTTCGTCCATCACTTGGCCATCAAAGTGATGCCCCTTCACCCCGCCAGGGATTATCCCACCATCCGACAAGCTAAATGGGAAAGCCAATTGGGTGAATAAAAGTCATCAAATGGAAGAAAATGAAAAGTAAAATTGGAAAAAGGAAGAAAATTGAAGCAGCCAACAGAGGAGGAATGGAGTTGTCCTATTTCCAAAAAAATGTTGCGTTTCCTAAAATGCAGAAAATAATGCTTTTAAAAGAAATTGAGAATTAGTTTAATTTTTATGAGAGAAGGATATTATATTCCGGAAAGTTTTAATAATCTAACTTCTTTCCGGTTGGATTCCGGAAAGTTTTAATCTAACTTCTTTCCGGTTGGATTCCGGAAAGTTTTAGTCTAACTTCTTTCCGGTTGGATTCCGGAAAGTTTTAATCTAACTTCTTTCCGGTTGATTTCCGGAGAGTTTTAATCTAACTTCTTTCCGGTTGGATTCCGGAAAGTTTTAGTCTAACTTCTTTCCGGTTGGATTCCGGAAAGTTTTAATCTAAGTTGTTTCCGGAAAGTTTTAATCTAACTTCTTTCCGGTTGGTTTCCGGAAAGTTTTAATCTAACTTCTTTCCGGTTGGTTTCCGGAAAGTTTTAATCTACTTCTTTCCGGTTGGTTTCCGGAAAGTTTTAATCTAACTTCTTTCCGGTTGGATTCCGGAAAGTTTTAATCTAACTTCTCTCCGGTTGGTTTTCAGAAAATTTATTCTTTCTAAATTTCTTATTAACGTAATTTTTATGAGCGCATAAATTAATCCTCTTCATTTTTGCCATGTTTTTAACACCAAAATGCCAACGGAAATTTGCCGTCTGTGTCGTCAGCAAACATTTTGCGGACCAAAAAGGATAAATTTCATATTATTATATAAATTTGAATTATTTCCTAATTTTTATGCAGTCAATGTACAATGTAAATGAAAAAAAACAATTTTATATTTACGTTATATTCTATTATTATTTTGATAAATTCCTTCCATTCTAAATATAATTTCATGCCACTGCCACATTTTTTCGAACATCCGGATTTTTTGTTGCGTATTCGGCCATTCGTCGTTCCAATTCTAAATTGGGGTGTTTTTGTACCAAATGAATTTGTATTTTCTTTGACCTGGTCTGAAATGCCGTATCAATCCTTGGACGGGCCAAGCCTGGAAATATTCCAAATTAAATTGATAAATTATTTTTTTGCTAACCGCTGCATCGCCCAATGCACAAATTGTGTGTCCTTCAATTTGTTTTGTCAGCTCCCAAATCATGTCAATTTCCTGTGGAACAGCTTTGCCTTGTACAAATCGCCACCTTAATTAAATTATATTTTTTTTGTTTTTAATTAATTAATGGACAAACATGATTTTATTAAGCCAGTTGCAACCTTCCCGGCACGGAGTACATTGACTAGCAAATTAATATTATTTTCAAATTAATTTTTAATTGAACTCACCCGCAAGATTCATGCTTATAAAACATGCTAAGCCGGGCGATGCATTTCACAATGTCGCACTTAAATTTTATAAAAAAAATATTAATTAATTTATTATTGGAAATTAACCTGTTTATTCATAACAATTACAGCAGCGGTGCCCAATCCAGAATTCACTTGGACTAGTGCATCGAAATCCATGAGAACATTGTCGCAAATACTTTAATTAAAATTTAATTAATTTTTATTGATTTAATATTTTTGTGTAACCTTTTTGGCAAAACCGGCACCGAGGAGCCACCAGGAATTATTCCCAACAAATTGTCCCAACCACCAATAACTCCGCCGGCATGTCTTTAATAGATAATCAAATTAAATTTTCAATCATTTTTTACCGTTCAATTAGATCCCGAAGTGGGATGGACATTTCCTCCTCCACGGTTGTTGGTTCATTCACGTGTCCAGAAATGCAAAATAGCTAAAATTTGATGGAATTAAAATAGAATTCATCGGAAAATATTTAACCTTAGTTCCGCGATTCCTTTCCCGTCCAAATCCAGCAAACCAACTTCCTCCACGACGACAAATTGTTGGGGCGACGGCCACTGTTTCGACCTTAAAAATGATATGAAAAATGGCAATTTTTCCCAAATTCCTAACATTTGTGACGGTAGTTGGGCATCCTTAAAATTTTTAATTAATTTAATTTTCAACTAATAAATTCAACCAACCAAATACGCCAACATCGGCGGGGAAAGGCGGTTTCAACCTCGGCTTCCCTTGCTTGCCTTCAATTGATTCAATCAATGCCTGGAAATTTTCTTGTTTAATTCAAAAATTTTTCAAATTTTAATTATACCGTTTCTTCGCCGCAAATATATGCACCCGCTCCTCGATGAACCTTTAAATTATATTTTAACTTTTAAAATAAAAACATTGAGCAAACGAAAATATCAAAATTGTATCCAGTTCCCAGGCAATCCTTGCCAATATAGCCAGCTTTATATGCCTCAAAAATGGCCTCTTGAAGAATGCATGCCTCGTTGTAGAATTCTCCCCGGATGTAAATATATGCCGCCCGGGCGCCCATTGCCACACCGGCGATCAGACAGCCTTCGACCAATTTGTGCGGATCATGCCTCTGATAATTTGGAAAATAATGAATGAAATGCATTCATCCAATAACCAACCATAATTTCACTAAAATTAAATTCATTAGAATATTCGTATCTGACAAATGACCCACCGATCTTTGCATGTTCCCGGCTCTCCCTCATCCGCATTCACCACCAAATATTTTGGCCGTCCATCAAATGGTTTGTTCATAAAGCCCCATTTCATTCCACTGGGAAAGCCGGCCCCTCCTCGCCCGCGCAGCCCAGAAACACTGATCTCATTGAGAATCCATTTTGCGTCTTTCAGAATGATTTCCTTTGTTTTGTACCAATCACCCTTTAAAATGAATGAATAAATTTAATAAATGTTGGTATAATAAAACCCTGTCCATTGCTCCCTTTAGTCGATAATCGTGCCTAAATTCAAATAAATTTTCAATCCAATTTTTTAATCTTGAAATTTTACCTGCCATACAAATTTGTGAATATTCTATCCTCATCTTTTAAATTGCCAAAACTCGTCTTCTCAGGCTTCTTTGTTTCTGTAGAAGTGGCGGAAAATGCTCGAAGAGAAGCTTAAAATTTAATTTAATAAATGAAATAATATTTTGATTTATTTACTTAATGAAGATCGTTGGGAAGCATTCCTCAAGCACATAATTACAAACATTCTGCTGCTAATGTAAATATATTAATTAATTCTAAATTTCGACTCAATCAAAGATATGAAATAAATTGCAATTAATTTTTAATATATTTATTTTATCTTTACATGAAACTAATTTATCGAAAATATATGTGAATGAAAATTGACAAATGGCGACCAAATTTAATATAATCAAAAGTTTCGTTTTTCATATGCAGGGTTTATATTTTAAAAAAAAACAATATGTGAAAAAGAAAAAAATACATATGAAAATTTAGAATTGGTCAAAGCAAAAAATGTGTGATTTAAGGTCATTTGACTATCGTTCTTCTTTCTCTATCGACATTGAGTAGACATCGGGATTAAGTCAAATAGAAGCTGTAGACATGCTCAAGGGCGACATCTATAAAAATAAACATTTTAATTTAAATTAGTAAGTTTAAAGTTTACCAAATCGGGCCAAAAACGTTTCGTATTTCTCATATGGGGGAATCTTTAACATAAATTGTTTATATTTTATTATTTTCTTTTAAATTACCTTCAAGTAATTATAGCAGGTCATGGCTGATGGCAATTCTTCCTCATTTTTCGCACACGAGGCCGTTTTCTTCACAACCGTCAATGGAGGGTTCAAACCACGGAATCCGCCAATCGGCTGTAATAAATTAATTGTTACATTTGAATAAGTAAGAGTGAATTTACCAAACGGGGAGAGCCAGTAACAAATTGCAGGAAACGTCGCCGCTAAATTTTTTTTTAATGAAGAAATTTATGATTAAAATTAAAACCTTTTCCTTGGAATATGTGGAAAGCATATTGATTAGCCATTTGATCTGATCGGAATCGTAGCTGTAACCGTGGTCCTAAAATAAAATGTATTTTTTTTTGTTTTAAATTTATTTTTACCGGCCGGAGTGCATTTTGCAAAATTGCCCTCGACCAATTTTTCTCATCATTGTCAGAACTGCCACCTAAAAATAATTTTATTGAATAAATATTAAATTGAAAACTTACAGAAAAGTAATTCCATTTCGTCGGAAGAGAAAATGCGCAGACAATCCTTGTTGATGACCAGTTGAAAACCCTTAAATAACATTTTTCAAAAATGAATTTAAAAAATAAAACTTACACGACGAACCGCCTCCATCTCTGAACGGACACCCTCGACCAATCGCCAATAGTAGACAAGCTATTAAATTGATATTCATTTTAAAATGTTTTAGTGTAATTTTTACCTGTGCGAATTGCTTGCAATTTGCTTTTGTGACTTTGATATTCTTTCCATTTTTGACCAATTCCGTCGTTTCCCCGGGATATGTGAAAAACTAAAATAGAATTTTTATTAATTTTGAATTTGTAAAATTTAAAACTGACCAATTCCAAATTTTCAAAATCATTTTCCGGTGTCTGAAGAATTGAACGTAATGAGCGGAAAATGACCGGTTCAAGTTTTTCAAAGTCCTTCATCCCAAGGGTTTCTTCTTCCCCAATAAGCCATTTGAAAAATGCAGGCGCAAGTGGCAAATCCAACTAAACAAAAAAATAAAAAATGGAATAAAATAAATAAAGAATACCATTCGATTGTCCAAAAGTGTCTGTCCCAAAAGTCGTCCAATGAATTCAAATCGTTTCATCCGCAAATCATTTTGTTTTGGACTCAAAATGCGAGAAGAGACCAACGGATAAAGCCCATTTGGTGCATACACGTAATCATCGTCGCCCGAGCCTAAATAAGAAGTTAATAAATCAACAAAATAAAAGTAAAAATTACCGTCGCTCTCCGCTTCCGGACATTTTTGAACCTTTCCATCCCAAATCCGCAACGAATATTTCTGCAAAGCTCGGCTCAATGTTGAGTAAAATTCAAGGGTTGGGCCAAATCCAGTTCCAACTTCGCCCTCAAAGCCGACTTCCAACATTGCTTTACTTGTATTCATTTGTGTGAATATTTGCTGGGCCTCCTTTAAATTTCATTTTCTTATTGTTTCAAATTAATTTACTCACCTTTAAGACGTTGTCGCGTTTGATCGATACTTTCCGGCGTTCCAAACGTGGTATGAGCCGAGATGTTGCCTCATGGTTCCCTCCTTCCTGCCCTTCATCCGTGTTACTTTCGCTCACCAAGTGCATTAATGCCCGGTCCCGTCCAAATGATGTGCAGAACAAAAAAGATCGACGGGCTGTGAAGGAAAAAATGAATGGGTAGGCATGCATAAGTTCAATCGTCCTTTAAATTTAACAATTAAATTTTAAAAAATGATTCAAAAATTACCATTTGGGAATTTGTTGCGTGGCCACAGTGAGGAAGTCAGAGAGTTGCCGGCTAACTTTCGAATTCAGTTTTGCACTCAAAAAAGCACTAAAAATAAATTATTTAAAAAAATAGATATGTAAAAGTAAACCTTTGGGAAATCAAAGGAGAATGTGTTGAGGGCGGGCAATTTTGCGCTTTGTCGGACACTTCGAATAGCTCCCACCAATAAGTGTTCAAGCCATAAAGAATATTCAGCAAAAAAAGACAATTCATTGATGGATCTTTCAGGTTCGCGTTCGCCGATGCCGAGTGCACTTTGAGATATGCGTCCAAATGTGAAACGGGATTTGGTAGTTTGCCAGCTGTAAAATATGTTTTAGTTTTATAATTAAACTATGATTTACCTTTCAAAATGTTGGTTAAACTCGTCGAAGATGATGCTGTCGATGCTTCACCCTTGTCCTTCTTCTTTGGATCCACTTTTTGATGATGATATTGCCGTGTCCTCCGTAAAGATGTAGCCGAAGGTGTTTCTTCCACTGCCGTTGAGGTGTCATTTTCAGTTGTTGGATTTTTTGATGTAGATGGGGCAGCCGCTGCATTGCTCGAACCCTCCGCATTGTCGTTACTCGGACTGCTAAAAAAATAATCAATTAATAATTAAACCAAAATAATCCATTACCTGTAATAAATTGTGTGTGCAGCCAACCAAATGCTTGATGGGATTGTTTCCATGTAATCGTCATCCTTTGGCAATGAATATTGTCGAATAGCCTGATTAGAATTTAACATTTAATTGGCAATAAAAAATTTTAAAAAACCTGGAGAATCGTCATGTCAGTTGGAAGCAATTGTTCACCAATGTAAAGTTCAATACGGCCATCATTTGAAAGCGCAGAAGAAAAACTCAAATCCTAAAATAAAAAATTAAATTTTCACTCAATAATTGAAATCAACCTGATCTTCATCACTAATTTCCGAGTCATCGTCAACATCTTCCTCGACATTTTGTTGTTGTTGTTGGCCCTGGCAAATCGTACCAATACCGCGTTCCAGCAAATATCTTTAAATGATTGTTATGAATTCAATTATAAATCGAATATTAATACCTCTCAATTGACGAAACCGATGTGAAAGGATCGACTTTTATTGAGCCTCGCCCGTGGCGCCATTCCCGAAGATTTTTGCATTTTGGCTAAATAAACGAATAAATTAATCAAATAATAAATTGAAAAAACATACGTGACGACGAAGATTAACGCGAATATGATGAGTTTGAAAGAAACGTAATGCCTAAAGATTAGTGGAATGAATAATATTGATTGATTGATTTATACCTGTGCCCCGCGAAGTGTGGTCGAAAACAAAGCAGCATGTGCGCCCGATCCACTCAACAATGCAGACTGGTAAGAAGCAAGACTGGAGCCATTCCCACTTGTAATTATGCCCGAAAGATTTGTGATTCGTACTGTTAAAATTATTAAACAATTATTAATAATAATAAAAAAAAATGTAAAAAAACCTTGGAATTGCTCAATCGTGCCAATTGTTTGCAGCAGCTTCGCCACTAATTTTTCAAATGCCACAGATTCATCATTTGCACCAATTAAATTCAAATTGGACGACTCCTCCTAAAAATTTTTATTAATTTTGGATGATAATGATATCAGCTCACATTTAAACCCATAAAAGTATTTGCAAATCGTTTGAGGCGAAGTTTACCTAAATTTTAGAATTAATGGAATTAATTTCATTTGGCATTTACGTTGTGGATGAATAAGTGTTGATGCATCAGTCAAATATGTAATCAGTGCCTCCGCAATTCCACTTTGATTAAATTGAAAAGAAGTGATCTCTTGATCCATCATCAAATGTTTCAACTCTTGTAAGGCCTCATTGCTTGCTTCCCGTCCATTGCGAATTTTTGCTGCCAACACCTCCAATTTCTCATATATTTTCTTTGCTCGTTGCGGCTCCTTGATATTGAATTTCCTCGCTGCCTGTTCTCCAGTGAATTTTTCAATAATTTGCTTGGCTTCTTTGCACACTAATTCTTGCTAAAAATATAAAAATTGAATATCGAACAGAATATTTCATTCAAACCTGTTGTTGAAGACTTTGCTGATGCGATTGGCCCCCATTGCCTTCATTGCCAAACAAAATTGGTGGAATTATAACGCGAACGCCCGAACTGCTTCCTCCTTGTGCATTGACCAATCCCTCCAAGATATGCTCTGCCATTGCGGTTCGTGAATTCTGCTGTGGTTTACGATCGATTGTCGGCGAATCAATTGGTTTTGTCAAGCGGTTCGATTCATGGAAGACACCTTAATGGCGAATATTAATTTAGAAATTTACAATAATTTACCTTCTGCCTCGAAAAGCGGCATGTAAAGTTGTGGCAATTTATCCAGTAATGCTCGGGAAAGTTGCAAACACGAAAGAAGAACACACAAATTCTTATTTGAAGTGAGCATTTGAGTAATATAAACAGCCAACGGAATATCACCTTAAAATATTTTTGTATATTATTGAAAATGTTAAAATAAATTACGAAGAATTGGTTCCAAATGTTCCGTTTTGTCCACCATTTTAAGCATTGAACGCATCACATTTAAGGATTCATTACGGAGTAGAGAGCATGTTGAATTACTTCCAATTTGAACGAGCAGAGGAAAAAGATGCAATAAAGAAATTACTTCTTCGCCACCTTTGGGAAGGTTCTCAATGATTTGACTAAAAATAAAATAGTATAAAGAGCAAAATAACATAAAACATACCCAACCAACGCAATTATTTCTTTCAACTGAACAGCCGGACGCGAATTGACCCCACCAACAATCTTCTCATTTGAATCAGCATTCATTGGCGGTGTATTTGTTTGATTTGATTCACGACTAGGTTCGGCGGCAATTAAAGTTCGAATTGTGTTGCCAAAATCCATTTGAACAAGTGCCAATGCAGCATCGGGACATCTTTATGTTTGGATCAGTGATGATTACTAAAATAGATGGACTTACTGTGAGGCAATATAACGCATTGATTTGATCAATGCAAGATATGTGTTCGATGTAATATTTGAAGGTTGTATTGCCAACAATTTTTGTACATTTTGCAAGAATTCATAATTTGCCCCGATTATTTGACGTAAACGTTCCGGATGTTGCCGCATATTTTCGATAATTCGATTGAAGAATATGCAAATTGATTCGATTGAGCGTTTGTCCTAAATTTAAGTTCAGTCAAATTAGAATAGAAATTTAAGTCATACATCGACATAAACCAATCTCTGTGTTAAATCTGGCAGACAATCCTTGACAAGTTGGAATTCATTGTGGGTCACGTAAATAGCACAGTTTGAGCTAAAAATAAAATATTATTAACTTGATATTTATTAAAATGGTGGTACGTATAGATTAACCAGGACCAGATAATTTTGAAGTGAAGGGTCCCCTCCTTCTTAAGGACATGGATGATTAGGTTAATTAACTAAAGACCCTAACCCAATACTGGATGATCAATGAGAGACCACCCATCATTCTATTTGCATAGTCTTTTTCTTCCAAGAACAACCTATATCCTATATGGGTGCTCTTCATCCTCCATGAACCGCCTAAATCCTATATGGGTGCTCTTCATCCTCCATGAACCGCCTAAATCCTATATGGGTGCTCTTCATCCTCCATGAACCGCCTAAATCCTATATGGGTGCTTTTCATCCTCCATGAACAACCTATATCCTATATGGGTGCTTTTCATCCTCCATGAACAACCTATATCCTATATGGGTGCTCTTCATCCTCCATGGACCGCCTAAATCCTATATGGGTGCTCTTCATCCTCCATGAACCGCCTAAATCCTATATGGGTGCTCTTCATCCTCCATGAACCGCCTAAATCCTATATGGGTGCTCTTCATCCTCCATGAACCGCCTAAATCCTATATGGGTGCTCTTCATCCTCCATGAACCGCCTAAATCCTATATGGGTGCTCTTCATCTTTTGAGAACCACCAAGTGTTTTAGCGTAACCTCCACTCTTTCCTACCCAAAAATCTAATCCTGAATAATTTATAAGTAAATAATAATATACCAAATTTGGTAACACAATCGCTGTGATGGCAATGAGAAGAAATCCACATGTGAAATTGTTGAACTTATCCCGCCTTGTAGCATGATCTGCTTTCCACTTCGCTTCGACATCACATCCAAAGCTATAAGCGATTGCTCTGCCACATCAATGTATTCAATTCTCTTCAGTTTTGCCAGTAGAAGTGGAATGGCCTCAGCTAAAAATGATTGGTATAAGTCAAATTGTTAAGGGAATAGTAAATCAAACCAATGACGGGAAGTGCACGAGGCAACGCTTCTTGCATATTCGTGATACAGCGAGCAGCGGTAAGCATCTGAAATAATATGTTAAAACTAAGAAAAATGCTTATATTCTTACCAATTCGAAATTATTGTCCTTCTGCAAAAGACCGCACAAGGCCTGCACAATCTCAACTATTGGCATATTTGGTAGACTCTCTTCATTGCCGAGGAGGAGCATTTCTGCAAGTTCTGCCGCTGCTTCCGACTGGCGAATCTCATTGCTCGATTTCAATCCTTCAACAAGCGAGAGCATTGCTGGAGCTGGAAAATATTTGAATATTATGTGAATAGGTATTATTGATTAATTACTTGTTGAATGTGTATGATGCGCCATGTAATGATAATGTGTGGCACCTTCAGTGATTGCTTCAGTTAAATTTCTTGCTGATATTGCCGAACCAGAATTTGATGTTGTATTATTCAACAAATGTTGCATGCGAGGTACAAGGTTGCTGAGAAAACCCGAACTTCGCTGATTCGATCTGAAATAATAATATTTAGAAATTGGATATTTTTATTTGTAAATTTTTGTAATGATTTATTTATAAATAGAATGAGATGAATGAGAATGAATGAATTATAGAGGTTAGAGTAGTCAATCTTGACTTCACACACTTGGCGGCTCCGACACCAAACATTGATGCCGCTCTGCTTTGCTGGTGATAATGGGCAAGTGAAGCTCGGTTTATACCGATCAATGATGATGTTGTCTCATCAGACTTATTATGTGATGTTTGGGATGTGTTGTTAAAAGGTCCCGTTGACACTACAACAAACATTAGTATTTTTTTTGAATTGAAAAAACCCGTAATAACTACCATTTCTTTTTTCGGTGGTTTCGGTTACGGTGCCTACGACCGTAGCAGCAGCTAACTGTGTAGCGAAACTTTCGACTAAATCATTAGCATTCGGAATGATATGCTGATGTTGGACTGTAGTCGAATTGACTGATAGTAGAGAACTACCAGCCAGTACCAAGGGAGAAGACATGAAATCAACACTCGCACCAATTTGGTCGAGCAAAAATCTTCCACCAATATTCTGAAGAAAAAATGGGAATAATTGTCCCTTACAAAAATAAATGATAACAGAAAAATAAAATTTTATTCTATTGAAAATTACATTTTGAAGTAAATTGTTGGCGGAGGCGAAGGAAGCAGATGTAGTATTATTGGTGGTTAAAAGTGATGAAGTATGTTGTAATGAAGAATTTGCGGAAATATTACTTTCATTCTCAAACATTAATGCATCCACGGTCGTTGACAAATGTGATGTTATCACTGTGTCGCTGTTGGGAATCGAGCTCAATGGTTCGCTGAATTTCACGCGAACGTGAATAATTTCCAATTTTCTTACGGATTGGATTATGACTAATGAGTTTGTATGGAAAGAATAGATAATATGAATATAAAGAAAAATGCTATTTTTCTATCCAAATTAGAAATCATTTAAGCTGGTTCTATTATTAAAAAATTTCTTACCCTGATGAGATTTGTGAAGATGTTGTGGACTTAGCTGCGGATGTCAATGCGGTTTGACTCTTTGGTTCATCGCTTTTTGATTGACTAAATGTATAATCATTATTGTTTAAACAATAATTTTAAATCATTAACCTTTCCAATGTTTGTGTTGAAGTCTGTGAAGATGACTTGGTTGCACTCCCACCGCTCTTATGCTTGCTTGGACCACTGCCATCATGTTTCGGCTTCTAAGTGTATAATAATTAGTCACTAAAAAACAATTAATTAACCTCTTGTTGTACGAGTGCCTTTGCTTTGGAACGAGTAAGACGAGCACCAGAGACTTGCTCTGGAAATGGCTGGATTAGTGATGACAATTCTCGAACACCGGCGGAACGTTTGCTGCTACTTGACGATTGTGTATTCGATGATGACCCAGCCGTTGCTTCTTTGCTGGACTCTTGACTTGGCTCAGTCTTAATGTAGAAATTTTATTTTATAGGAAAATTATTTCATACTTTGGATGTAGTCGTTGTAACCTTTCTCAACTTGCTGTATGATGCCGTCATTTCTGCGCCTTCCTGTTGCTGCGCACCTGCGGAGGTTCCAGCTGCAAATGGGTGGAATAATTAGTATTTCTCAATTAGTATTCAAATCAAACCTGTTCCTGATGATGCAGGATTGTTCGGAGAGTGGCGCTTTCTCAGTGAATGTTGCGAAGATGATCCCGTTGCTGTCGAAGTTTTTTCGCTATTTGAATTTGATTGTTTTTGATGACTCGACATGAGCTCTATTTTTAATTCATACAATTCTGAAAATTCTTAAATTAATTTGACACTGATGGGTTATTCAATGATATGCAAAGAAATAACTAAATACCATTCTTAAAACAGATTTAAAATTAAATGAAGAAGTTGAACCTATTGCAAAACTATTATGGCTGTGTTAGCTCTTAAACCTTCAAAACAACTTTAACATTTTAACTATTTTGGCTTATCAGCAATTTTTGGAACTTAAACTTAGGTATAATTTGTTGAATGTGGTTTTAATTGAGTAAAGAATGATGATTGATAATGAAAGATATTATACGTGTGTGCTTAGCTTATGCTTGTTATGTGTAGAACAAGATTATGATTTATGAATGAAGGGAAGAATAAAGAAAGTGAAGCGCTCAAGAGCTGCTTTTATATCAAAAATGTATACCGTATTAGGATGATTGTAAAAATCGATCGATAAAATTATTAGGCTATTTTTCTAACCTTTTAATAAGTTCTCATCAAGCAAAAACCAAGTTTTAGTAACTTCTAATCTCACAGAGCGGTCTTCTTTTTTAGTTTGTTAAACCAACCAAACCATTGTTTTATTCCCTTTCCTTTTTATGATCCTTTTTCCTTTCAAAAAAAACTGATTTTGGATTGGGTATCGGATAAAAAATTTGATATTGATAAGTGAGGTGGTGTGAAAATGTGAATAAAGTAAAAGTGAATTGGAGTGCGGATTGTGGAAAGTGGAATAGCGAGGAAGAGAAAAGTATTGATCGATTATTGATTTAATAGGACTTTTTGACATAATAATTTTTTAAAGAATTGGCATATCGCTGGCGTCTTTTTTCCAAAAGTAAAGGCATCCACTCACCAGACACCATGCACGCAACACACCACCCAATCCAAATCTCAAAATCCCAAAAATTGCAAATATAAATTAGGAAATTCTTCAACCTCCTACCTACACCTAATACTGTTGCATTAATTCTTATTAGAGATGTAATGTAGAAAGTAGAAAACGAAACCAGCAATATCAACACAACCACCAAATGATTATCCAAATCCATACTTGATTTTGACAATTTAATTTCTTTTTTTTTGCTATTTATTTGAACATAATGCTTTATAATTAAATAGATTAAAAGAATAGCGATTATTTATAGCAGAAATGGAAGACAATTCAAAGAAATTTAAAATAATATTCTGGCCTGATCAGGAATACCGAAAAATTCCACCTGACTTTGAAGGAAAAACGAGAGAAATTGTTGAGGTTTAATTTATTATAAGTTTTTAAAGTAATCATGCATTAGCAATTTCAGAATGCTCTGGCAGAAAACTACTTGATCAACAAGCTGCAGTTGAAAATCACAAAAGATGGGGATATGCAATATTTGGGAGAAGAAGAATTTGACGCACGCATTGAATACTCCATGAAGATGGAAGACAATACAACAAATGAACATCTCCTACATATGATCAACTTTTTCAATATTTTTCTGCAATATCATGTCAAAGCAGAACGGCAAACATTTACATGCGCAATTTTGCTATGTTCAAAGGAGTTCTTCACGGTTGATTTCAAGTTCGCTTTATTTCATTAAACTAAAATAAGCAAATCATCATTTTAGTTCGGCCAGTTCCGAAGTTCCAACGGAAAGCTGCACATTCGCCAATATGATTGATCGTTCAATTCCGTTATGCCATCGCAAATTGAAAATTGAACAAGACACTCGAGGAATTTTGAATCGATATTATGGAAAAAATGTTGGCTCGGCGATGATCACAGACTTTGAACATGACAGGCGCCAATTGGTTCTTCGATTCCCATTCAGCGAAAGACAAAGTTTATTTTTAACCAACAAAAAATTTTCTAACTTAAAAATTTAGACAAAGGCGAATTGGGCTTTGAAGATGCGGATTATGTTATTTCATTGACGGTGCGGTACAGGCAGATTCGACGTGTTTTGGCCAATCTTCAACACGACAGCCAAGAAAAACAATTTAATTTGTTTGTGAATTATCTGTCCTAAATTTAATACTAAATTTACTTTAAGGGAGCTCTACTTCCATTTGTCATCACCACCAATAATTCGACGTGTACGCCTCTATGAAAAGAAAGAACCAGGAAGCAACTTTTTGACAAAGCAAGGTGACCGATTTACTGCTTGGAATTTGCGCGACCCTTGGTTGGGAGCTGAAGTGAATGAATCGCCAATATTCCGAATCAAATTGTGCGACCTGAGCAACGATGAATACTGTCAAATTTTGAATCGACTTGCAATGAGCACCGAACGATTCATTGAATTCCGAACATTTACACAAGAAGAGACGATTTTCCCGTTCAGCAAATATCAACAATCGCCATTGGAAAATGAACAATGCAGACAAATCTGCGGGAACAATTACGAGCTGATGTACATGGTTGCGGCATTGCTATCAAGGGGGGCGGTGGTCAAAGACTACTTATTGGCATCGGAACAAATGCGCGATCTATTCATTGAACGGATCGCAAAGGATTTCAGACATGACAAAGCGGTTTCTTTTATAATCATTTTTGAAAAAAATAACTTAATTTTTAGCTCTGCTTGGAAGTGATGGAACAACTTTTGGCTGAAATTGACAAACGACTGGATAGGTTGTTTAATAATTAAAATAATAATTTATAAGTTTGACTTTTAAGTATTCAACCGCTGACAATTTACAAATGGGTTTACAATAGGATCAGCCGTAACGTTGAGGCAATGCGTCAAATTCATGACGAGATGAAACGCGAAGGATATGTCAGAGTTCGAAAGGTTTGAAATCTAAATAAATTTAGTAAATTACTTTTTAAGGTTGTTATTACTCCAACGCGAATGTTGTTTGTGGCACCCGAATTGCTGATGGGTAATCGGGTTTTGCGATTGGATGGTGACAAATATCCACTGGAGAGATTTTTACGTGTTGTATTCCGCGATGATGATGGGCAACCGGTTCATGCAACAAATGTTGGCGACAAACTTATTGAACGGTTCATCGGCCGAAAACTTGAACAAGGAATAAATGTAGCAGGTAATATTAAATTATGATTGTTATTTAATTCAATAATTATTTTTAGGACGCCCATTCAATTACTTTGGTTCATCGAATTCGCAAATGCGGGACAATGGCTGCTATTTCATCAATGCAACATTCCAAGAGATTGAGGACATTCGCAAACAACTTGGCTCATTCAAAATTCAATCGGCACCAAAAATGATGTCTCGAATTGCTCAATGCTTCACTCAAGCGAGGGTTTGTAATTCATATTAGTGCTCTCAATTCAATTAAATTTTAGGAGACTTCGATTCAATTGGACCGTCGCTATTATGGAACAGTGCACGATTATTTGGGCGGATTTGACAGCAAAAATGAACCATACAATTTCTCTGATGGCGTCGGCCGAATCAGCTATGAAACTGCTCGCGAACTTAGCAGAGAACTCAAATTGGAAGGATGTGTCCCATCTTGCTTCCAAATCCGCTTCCGAGGCTACAAAGGAGTGCTCACTGTGGACAAGCATCTTGATGAGATGCGAGAATGGGGAAAGCGCAACGGCATTGAGGACACAACAAATCCGGAGAAGCGAGACTGTTGGCTTGACCTGCGAATCCAATTTCGTCCATCACAAAAGAAGTTTAAAGCACCGCGGGCCAATCAAAAATTGGAAATAGTCAAATATTCATCGCCTGTGCCAATCAGCTTAAATCGTCCAGTGAACAATATTCTTGATCAGGTTTATTATTTTATTGTTCATTGTAATGCCAATAATAATTTAGGTCTCTGCTCTGCAAAGTAAGGCATCTCATCAACGAATTTGCAACCGTATTCATTGGCTGATGGATTTGCACTTGCATATGTTAACACGTTCGCTGATTGATGAAACCAAAGCACGAAATCGACTCGGCGAATTTCCAAAATTGGTAAAATATTTTATAGTTGCAATTTTGGTGCTGGAATGGAAAAAATATGATGAGATGAAGAAGATAATCATAATGCGGAGGACGATGAAGAAGTTCATCCTATTGATGAAGAGATGGAGAAGATCATCTTATTGAGTAGGGTGATAAATTTCATCTCTTCTTCTTCATCATCAACCTCATCCTTTTTCCTCATCCAGCACCTATGTACCTATTTAATCCGGTATAAATTTTAATTTTATTTAAGATTCTCTACGACCAATTGACTGACCTGAATTTGACCAAAGAACCTTTCTTTCGTTCGATGATCAGGGCATCCGTGCGTGCTTCATTGAGTAAGTTAAAAGTAAATTATTCGAGATAAAATTTTCTTTTTCTAGAGAAATTGCGAATCAAACTTCAAATTCCCATTCCAACATCAATGGGCAGAGCAATGTTCGGTGTGGTCGATGAGAGCGGGCAACTTCAATATGGTTTAAAATGCTAACTAAAATAAATATATTATTATGTGGTTTTAAGGTCAAGTCTTCATAAGGTATACAAAAAATTGTTCGCTGAAACTTCCTGGACCAACGGCGGAGCGTCAAGTTTTGGAAGGTAAATTTTTCCCATATAAAATTAATAATATTATTATTTAAGGGCCTGTGATGATCACAAAAAATCCCTCAATTGTTGCCGGTGATATTCGCATGTTCACCGCCGTTGACATTCCCGCATTGCACTATCTTTGTGATGTGGTCGTTTTCCCGCGATATGGGCCAAGACCTCATACGGACGAAATGGCTGGTTCCGATTTGGATGGCGATGAATATACGGTTGGTTTTCATGGTTAGATTTATTCTACCTAATACAAAAATTTAAGGTTATTTGGGATCAACAACTCTACTTGGACAGAAATGAAGAAGCATTTGATTACACTTGCAAGTAAGGAATATAAATTTCAATTATTAATATTTAATAAAATAATTTTACAGAGCCACCGAATCCGCAGCCATTACTGAAGAAGACTTGCGAGCGAAGATGGCAGAATTTTTTGTCAACTATATCAAGCAGGATTCTATTGGGCGGATTGCGAATGCATTTTTGGTCAATTCCGATCTTTATGGAATCAAAAGTGAAGTGTGCATGAGGGTAAATTACGCTTTAAAACCGAATTATATTCATTTTATATTTTATAGATTGCAGCCAAACACATGGAAGCCGTCGATTTTCCAAAAACCGGCAAACCACCGAAACCATTGACCAAAGATTGGACGGCGGCAAAAGAGGCAGATGAGGAAGGCCCAGCAACAAATGCAATTCCACCGGAGAGGGCAGAGCGGTCGCCGGATTTTATGGAGAAGAACAATGAACCAATGTACATTTCATCAAGACTGAATGGCCAATTGTACAGGTTTAAATCCTAATTTTGAATTAAAATTAATCACTTTAAATTTGAGACGTGCAAAAGAAATTGATGACATTTTGACGATTGCAACGGCGGATGAAGAAAATGCCATTGTTGAATTGGACCCATTGATCACTTGGAACGGATGCGATGATTTGGCACTGCGTGAATTGGTCCAACAAAGTTATGAGTCCTATTCAGCGAATATTCAAGTTTGTTTTATAAATAATTTAATTCCAAAATTAATATTAATTTTTAGAGCATTTTGGATACATACGGAATCAAAACTGAGGGTGAACTCTTTTCCGGTCATTTTGCCAGTTTGCGAAATCGTCTCAGTGACAAAGTAATAATTATTAGAAAATAAACTTTTAAAAACATTAATTTTTAGGATTCCGATGACATGAGCTTCTACAATACAACGAATGCAATTGAGCAGCAATTATTCAGCGTCTTCAGCCGTTTCAGACGTCTTTTCTTCGAGACATCCCTTAGCGGGCCTAAAAATCGTTATGAGGAAGTCACCGTGCCGCTCTATCGTTCTGCAAGAGTCGGTGGAACAAAAGTAAATTTTTATCCAAATAATAATTTTAAAATTAATTTTAAGGATGTGTTCCGACGAGTTTGCCTTGATCCATCGGATGATTAACAAATGTGCATACGGTAATTTGAATATAAATTATTTCATTTTTTATCCGATAAATTTAAGATTCCCGTTATCGGCATTTACTTTCATTCCCATGGCTCGCTTGGGATGTCATCAACATTGTGCGTCGAACAAATGCAATGAACAAACTCAGCCCTATGGAGCGCTTCTCATTCGATCCATTGAGCGACAAACTCTCTGAACACATCAACAATTATATCGACAAAAGGGCTAAACAATTCAGGTGATTTTATTGTCTTAAATTCATAAAAATGATGCAAATTTGTTTAGAACATTCCAAAAATTAATTTACAATCCAGCGAAAGCACCAGCGGAGGAACAATTGGCATATTCAAATATCCAAAAATATTGCCGACACTATGATGGTAATTTAATTTGATTTTTTTTAAAAGTTTGAATTGTTTAGGACTGGAAAAATTAATGTTTTATTGCGTGAAATGGGCCAAAATGGGACGCCTTCTCATTGATGAACAAGGGAATGGGACGCTCAACCAATTGCATGTTTGCATTTTGGTCATTCAATTCGGACTCAACCATTTGCCCTGCGAACAAATTGAAGCACATCCATGTTGGCTGGAGCAGGTTTTTATAATCAAAAATAAATTTTTATTTATCAAATATTTTTATTAGATCCAACAAAATAAACAACCACAATCTCGTTTGGACCTGGAAAAACAGCATGGAGGCTTAGGCAAAAAGTTCATCCGGTTCCTCGAATTCCTTTCATCACGTCAATTTCAATTGCTTCCTTTTGTGGATTTCAATGAACCCGAAATGGGCTTTCAATCCGTGTTGATGCAAAACCAACTTGGAATTGTTCATAAGGTAAAATTACATTTAAAAAGGTTCTTTTGGCCGATTGGTAAATGTGCTAGTTTTCCCAAAAAAATAGGTTCCTGGTTCGATTCTCTTATAGGGAAAGGACATTTTATTAAATTGAATTGAAGCCAATGATGCCTAAAATGCATGTATTAGTTGATTCTCCGTGAGAACTGACGATCGATACTGAGGCTTCATTATTCCAAAAAAAATTATATTTTTTTATTTAAGTTTAAAATTTTAATATTATTAAATTTTAGTACGCGGTGCAAGTCTTCCATAAAGTGGCCTTCACATTCCGCTTCGATTGCATTCCCAGTAATTCGGATCAACGCGCACGATGTGGAGCACCGGCGCCACAAGTCCGCGAGGGTGAACCATTCATCATTGAAGTGCCGGAAAGTCGTCACAAAAAGGTCATCCACAATCAGGAACTGCTGAACAAACTTTGCTATGCCACCGGCTGCAGCAATATTGTCTTCCGAGATTTGCCCAAATACAGAGGTATAATTTTTGGGGGAACAAACAATTTCAATTAATTATTTTTTAAGGCTATGATACGGTTCGCCTTTACGTCTCATCAATGGGCACTATGCAAGCATTGAACACTCTTCGTGAGCGGCTGGCTGTCACGGCACCATTGAATTTGGCCGGTGATTGTCGTCAAATATTCACACAAATGGCCGAACAACTTTATGATCGACTCATCAATTTGTGAACGAATGAAGTAAAAAGAAAATGATAAATGACCGATGAAATTATTGCCATTATTTATTTATACCCAGTTTTTTTTCTTTTTCGGGTATATAACATTTGCATAATGCATACTTTTGTTTTTGAATTTAAATGGATTTCACTTTAACTTTGATCTGATAAAGAAATAAAAAATCATTTGTAAAATATTCTTTTTAACATTATTCTCTCTTCAACGCACACGAATATATATAAATCAAATTAGCTCGAGGCCTATTCGTTTAGGATTTTATTTCCACAGCTTAGCATTACCAACGTATTTATCCTTTTTTGACTTTTTCATATAAATCAATTCTAAATTAGCTAGGTTATTTTACATCCTTTTAGTCATGGAAATTTGAGTCAAATTAGAAGAAATGGCATCAATTCACGCTCACGTTGTGTTGCCTTTCCAATCCATTCTGATTATACCCGCAGGCTATGCCAGAAATGGACCGGCATCAAAACTAGCCAATACCACTTTCTTCATTTTATCCGCTTCACCCAATTTACCCCTTTTTTGACCATTATAATCCTCCCAGAATTTCGACCACTCAACACTGGATTGACTACGGCCTTTTATCCCTCCAGCAGCAGTCCGATTCCCTTTGTGTCAGAAGCACAAAGACCTTCGTCGGCTTTTCCTCCATTGAATGAATTTTCAACAATGCCACGTCGTTTGTTTTCAAGTTGCTTTTCCCCCATGCCCCATCCTTCATCATCATCCACTGGTCATTTGGCACATTTGCTTCATCTTTTTTGGACATTTCATTTTTCAAGTCTAAAAGTACAGAAATTGGAAGAGCCCATGCCCATCCATTAATGCCCTTCAATTCCAAGTATTGAAGAATATCCATTTTCGGACAAAAACGATCCCTTTGATTAATGATGGAAAAGGCAGTGGGTTTTTGTCTGCTGAAATGGCTCCACTTTTTTGACGTCCCTCACCAAAAGGCGCCGCCGCCCAATTCCGCGCATATTTAATTCATGATAGCTCAGAACTAGCCAGCACCTAAACATAGCCAAAAAAAAATAGTCAAAATTGTCGATAATTTCCCAAACTTTTCATTTTTTGACCAATTTGTCTAGAATTGTTTCCGGAATGAAAATCAGAATTCTTTCCGAAATGAAAATCAGAATTGTTTCCGGAATGAAAATCAGAATTCTTTCCGGAATGAAAATCAGAATTCTTTCCGGAATGAAAATCAGAATTGTTTCCGGAATGAAAATCAGAATTCTTTCCGGAATTAAAATCAGAACTCTTTCCGGAATGAAAATCAGAATTGTTTCCGGAATGAAAATCAGAATTCTTTCCGGAATTAAAATCAGAACTCTTTCCGGAATGAAAATCAGAATTGTTTCCGGAATGAAAATCAGAATTCTTTCCGGAATGAAAATCAGAATTGTTTCCGGAATGAAAATCAGAACTCTTTCCGGAATTAAAATCAGAACTCTTTCCGGAATGAAAATCAGAATTGTTTCCGGAATGAAAATCAGAATTCTTTCCGGAATGAAAATCAGAATTGTTTCCGGAATGAAAATCAGAATTCTTTCCGGAATGAAAATCAGAATTGTTTCCGGAATTAAAATCAGAACTCTTTCCGGAATGAAAATCAGAATTGTTTCCGGAATGAAAATCAGAATTCTTTCCGGAATGAAAATCAGAATTCTTTCCGGAATGAAAATCAGAACTTTTTCCGGAATGAAAATCAGAATTGTTTCCGGAATGAAAATCAGAATTGTTTCCGGAATGAAAATCAGAATTGTTTCCGGAATGAAAATCAGAACTCTTTCCGGAAGTAAAATCAGAATTGTTTCCGGAATGAAAATCAGAATTCTTTCCGGAATGAAAATCAGAATTGTTTCCGGAATGAAAATCAGAATTCGTTTCCGGAAAGAACTTAAGAAAAATGAAGGTGGAAGTTAAATCAGCTTTTATTTCCCCCTTAATAACCATTAAAATGACTATTTAATAATTTAATAGGCGGTTCATTTCTCTTTAAATTTATCGAAAGGAAAATATTGTGCCCCACTTAATCTCCATTCTCACTTTGTTCACGGAAAAATTATGGCAAAAATTGCAACAACAATGGGCACCCTGAATTGGATGGGGATTGTCTGATGACTGAATGACACTCTCTTGAGTGAGGGGCAATTCCAACAAAAGAAGGGCTCTCTCACATTCCCCCTTTGCCAAATCGGTGCAACCTTTTTTTTGCCAATTCCATCCAATTCTTCGCAAAAACATTCTACTCATTCTGAAGAGGGTCGTCGGCCTCTCCATAAATCCATTGTCGGCCGAATAATCGAATATCCGGCAAAGGGGAATGGGACAGGCAAAGGCCAAAAGCCCCCATCATTGCCGCCATCGAAAGACGCCAGAGGCATTTTTGGACAGACCAACAAATTCCCACAAAAAAGAAGTGGCCACAACAAATCAGCCGTTGGCCATCATCATTTCCTCCACCAAATTGTCACTGCCTTCCAATTCAAATTCCAATCTGTCTCGCCTTTTATTTTTCCTCTCAATTTTGGTCATCAATTTTCTTTGCTCAACCAAAAGGTGAGCCAGATTATAGAGTTAATTAATTTTGGCCTGATGAGTGAAGCTAATTTATGGAAATAGCTTTTTTTTTGATAAGCCTCTTTTTGTAATAAAATTTTAACTAATCTAATTTAAAAAGCACTTTGGCCATAATGTCGCCGGCCAATGGCCAAATAAATGATCAAAATGAAGTGCAACCGAGGTTGGCGGTTTTCCGGGAAGTCGGCCATCGTCTTTCGGCTGAATCGGATGAGGATGCCATTTATGAGGAAGTGGAATATTATTTGGAGGAGGATGAGCCAACATTGCCTCCTTCCATTGAAAAGGAGGATTGGACCACAATGAAGAAATTAGTGGCCAATGAAGATGCCACAACATCAACAACAATGTGAGTTGGAACCGAAAATTCCCGAAAAAGAAGTCATTTCCTCTTTTTTTTGTCTTTTGAATGGATTTGAATGAATGTTGGCTGTAGAGGAAAAGGAAATTAATACAAAATTAATATAAAAGGAATGAATTAATATTAAAATTGAATACCCAATAATCCATCCAATTCTAATAAAATATGTTCACAATTTGCCCCTACCGAGACCAACATATTCATTCATTCGCATTCCTTCCATTCCATTCTTCATTCGCCCATTAGGCCAATTTATTTGTGTATTTGTTTGCTCGGCTTTTGCTTCGGATATTGCCCTCCAAAATTCCCTCTTTTCCAACGTGTACTTCATCTTCACTAAATTTTCCGAATTTTTCATTTTTTGACTTGACATTGATCAGCCTTCCCTCCATTGGGCCAATCCCCCAAGTGTTTGCCTTTTGCCCAATAGGTCGTCTTCGATCCATCCACTCATCCCCCATCCCCCCAAGTGCATTTATCCAAAGGTGGTTTTCATTCAAATTTCACATCGAATTTTTTCCTTGGATTGCCCTTTCCCCATTTTTGGGCCTTTCCTCCACAAATTAATATTTCACATGGGAATATCCAATATCCCCTTCAAAATTGACTGTTTTTATTTGTCCATCTGTTGCTTCCTTCCCAATTTTTGCTGTCATCTTCACAATTGTCCCAATCCTTCCTTTCCTCCACAAAATTCCCGCAAACCGTTTTTTTCTCCCCCATTTTCCCTCAATTCCACTTTTTCCACTGCCTCGAGAATAGTGCTAATTAGAGGGGAAAACCCTTTGCAGAGACTTCCTTTTTCAACCCATTTCTTCTCTAAAATTCCCTCGCGCTTCTGGCAACTTATTATTCACACCAACCGGCGGGCTTTTTTTGATTATTGTTTTGGTTTGGGTCATTCTCCTCCAACCACTTTTTTCCTTCCCCTTTTCTTCTTTTGCTTTTTCAAGTGCAAATTAATTTGGCTAATTTTTCCCTCTAAATTGGAATTCCCTTCCATTTTTCTTGGAAAAAACATCCATCGACCAAAATGGGGTTTAGCAGCGAAGCAATCTGCCAAATAGGTTCCCATTCTCACTCCCTCCAATTGGCCACCCTCATTTTAATGAATAATTTGGCGGAGGTCAAAAATGGGTGGCGCCATTTCGAGGCTATCCTTTTTTCGTTTGCCCGAAACTCATTTGAATGAATTCGCCCAAAGGCCAACCAATTCGAAAGAAAATAAAAAGGTGGAATTGAAAAGAGGATTTGGCCAGCACAAAGAGGGGAACAAAAGGAAAGAAATATTGGGGAATGATTTGGATTTGGCCAAAATTTGGTTGTTTTTATTCTTTTGACCCCAGCAGCAGAATGTGGCCCACTCAAAAGGACAAAGGTGGGCGAGAATGGCGCCACCACCAAATATTGTGCCCCTTCCAAATGGCCTACAAACATTGTCATTGCGCCCCTTTTTTGTTTTTGGCACGCCATCCTCCCCCCTTTCCCTGCATTGCCTTCAGATTGTGAAAGGGGTAGGGGAAGGCATTATTGGCAGCCGGTGGCCATTTATTAAAGACGCATTCGCATGGAAATGAAAATGGATTAATCTCGCCGGTTGGGGGCCCATTAATTAGCCAAAAACGGGGAAATTCTTTAAGCATCCACCCGCGTGAAAATAAAAAAAAATAAAATTTAACTCATGTTGAACATTTTCCCCAATTCCATTCAGCCAATAAAATATCAAATTTCCCCCATTTTGGAATAACTTACAATTTTTTAAAAATGTTCTTCCCCTTCTGGACATCTGTCAATCCACCCTAATTCATTTCCCCTCATTCTCAAATGGTTTTTAAAGTTGCTGAAGTATCATTTTCCACCTCTTCCCTTCCAAAATCCCTTTATCATCCATTTTTACCCAATGTGGGAGAATTATTTTTAAAAAAGGAAATGAGTGCCAAAATTCGATGCCATTTTGTACAAAATTGATCATCTCATCTCATCACATTGTCCAACCTTTCCCATGTCCCCCAACAAAATATATTCCCAAATGTACAAATTATTACGCACATTGCCCCCCAGCGCAGCAGAAAAGGTGCCAATTGGCGACAATTCCCTCAGGGCACATTATTCTCTCCACCAAAACATCAATGTCACCATTTTTTGTTTGATAATTGCCAGCTTGATGGTCAAAAATGCAGATTCCTTCCATTTTCAAATTATCCAATTTCATTTCACTTTCCCTCAATTTTCGATTAAGCCCAAATTCTTATGTGCCTAAAGCCTGATTCGACCTCTCATTCAAACAAATTTGACGTCTTTTCCAATTTTGGCATCATTCCTTTCCGAATTATTCGACGATTCCCAATAAATTGTCGTCAAATTTTTCTCATTCCCCTTCTCCTCCTTTTATTGGCCAAAATGGTCAGGACAAGGTAAAATGGAAATGAAGGCGGTGGGAGAAATGGAATAATTCCAAAATTGGACCCATTTTGGAAAATCAAAGATTCGAAAAGGAAACATTTTCAAAAATGTGTTTTAAAAAGGAACAAAAATGGAAATAAAAACG
Organism: Pratylenchus scribneri; assembly: GCA_030063045.1. NCBI lineage: Eukaryota > Metazoa > Nematoda > Chromadorea > Rhabditida > Pratylenchidae > Pratylenchus > Pratylenchus scribneri. The sequence continues at coordinate 3,773,732 of JAQSEB010000032.1, forward strand.
GAAATATAAATTGAAGGAGAAATGAATGGATGACAAATTTTGGTTTCCATTTTAGGAGCAGTCCAAGTTCTGATACGGAAATCCTCTCCCAACTGCTGAACAGAGGCTACGATTGGCGTGTTCGACCACCGGGCACAAACCTCACATTGCCTGGTTGGTGGATTAAAAAGATGCAAAAAAAACAAATTTTAAATCCCTGAAGGCGACCATGGACCGGTGGTGGTGAATATAAATATGCTAATAAGGAGGTTGGGGAGATGGGCTTAATATTTGGATGGAATTGAGGGAAAATTGGCATTAAAAAATGGAAAAATATTTTTGCAATTATTCCCCTCTTTTTAAAGTATTTCCAAAATTGATGATGTCAACATGGAATATAGGTTGGCTTTATCCACACAATTGTATCTTCTCACTCATCTATTTTAGTGCCCAATTAACTTTTCGAGAGGAATGGGTCGATGGGAGATTGGCCTTTGGATTGCCAAAGGACAATCGACCGGATCATATCATTTTAACGGCTGGTCAACAAATTTGGATGCCGGACACTTTTTTCCAAGTGATTTTCGCCGGAAGACGACAATTCAACTAAATTTTATTTTTACAGAATGAAAAGCAAGCAAGAAAACACGAAATTGACAAGCCAAATGTGCTAATTCGAATTTATAAAGTTTGTGCAAAACATTGATTACAATAAATAATTTTTTTAATAAATTTAGGATGGTCGCATTTTGTACAGTGTCCGAATTTCGTTGGTTCTTTCCTGCCCAATGTATTTACAATATTATCCAATGGATGTTCAAACTTGCCTCATTGATATGGCCTCATATGCGTATACGGACACGGATATTGGTAAAATCAGAATCCGAAATGAAAGGGAAAGGGAGTAATTTGAAATGAATTGAATTGTAGAATATCGATGGAAGGAGGAAAAACCAGTCCAATTGAAGGAAGGCCTCGAATCATCATTGCCCAGTTTCCAGCTCACAAATGTCACAACCGGTTACTGTACTTCAAAAACGAACACTGGAACATATTCGTATGTTTGGGGCTTCTCATTTCACTTGAAAGAAGCAAATATTTTTTAATGCTTATTAATTTATTAGTGCTTTTAAGGAATTGGAAAAACAAGCGGATTTATTCTTAGAAACAGACGGATTAAATTGGGGCAAATTAAACAGGCGGAATTATGTTGGGGCAAATAAAACAGGCGGAATTATTTTGGGGCAAATTGAACAGGCGGAATTATTTTGGGGCAAATTGAACAGGCGGAATTATTTTGGGGCAAATAAAACAGGCGGAATTATTTTGGGGCAAATAAAACAGGCAGAATTATGTTGGGACAAATTGAACAGGCGGAATTATTTTGGGGCAAATAAAACAAGCGGAATTATGTTTGGGGCAAATAAAACAGGCGGAATTATTTTGGGGCAAATAAAACAGGCGGAATTATGTTTGGGGCAAATTAAACAGGCGGAATTATTTTGGGGCAAATAAAATAGGCGGAATTATTTTGGGGCAAATTGAACAGGCGGAATTATTTGTAAGGGATAAATTCTAAATAAAATTATTGGATTATTTCGGGTCCACTTCCAATTTCAAATTGTCCATTTTTATTCACATTTCCCATTCTATCCAATATCCATAGATGCCTTCGAACTGTGCTCACTCTGAGGCGACAATTCAGCTATTATCTTCTCCAATTGTACATTCCCTCAAGCATGTTGGTCATCGTTTCGTGGGTAAATTATTAAATTAAATTCAAGTGAGCAATACAATGCATTTCTTTTGAAGGTCTCTTTTTGGCTCGATCGAACGGCTGTGCCCGCCCGAGTCACACTCGGCGTCACAACTTTGCTGACAATGACCACCCAAACTTCCGGCATAAATGCCAAATTGCCACCGGTCAGCTACAGTAAAGCAATTGACATTTGGTGTGGGGGTTTGTTTTACTATTCTGCCGAATCTAATGATTTGTCTTTCACTTTTTTAGCCTGTCTTGCCTTCATTTTTTCGGCATTGTTGGAATTTGCCTGCGTCACATACATTTCCTCACGAATGTTCTACAAAAGTCGAAGACGAAATAGTCGGATGATGGGAGGCAGATTGCCACTTCTCAACAATAATCGAGCACAACATTCATCATCGCCAAGACATCCATCCATTTGCCCACATTGCCATTATGAAATGCCAAGTGCCCAATTGTTGGCGCAAAGGCCCAGTCTCAGATATACGCCATTGTCCGCCCAACAATATATGGTCTACCCTAAATTTATTTTTACTAATAATTACACATTCAAAGGATGAGGAAACCGACGAAGTTTGGGTCCGTCGGAAGGAAGTGCCACCACTTTCACTGCCTCAATCGGGGAACCGAAAAACATCAATCTGCCTTCCGGCGACGGCGGTTGCCGACAAAGATTCTTTGATGGACCATGACATGAACAGGGTTTCAGTCTCCATTTCACCTTGTGGCCAGCCGAAAAATCCAAAGAATTCAAATTTTTTGATGGCATTTTTGAGGAGATTGCCCCCAATTCGATGGTTGCAAAGGAGGCTGGATGCAGAAGTGGATCCGGCCAAACGGGCGGACTATATTTCAAGTCGGTTGCCACATCCAATTTTGAATGCCAAATTCCACCAAATTTCAGGGATATTATTCCCATTGGTCTTTGCACTCTTCAATCTCGCCTATTGGTTCCGGTATTTGAAGCTTTGATGATGAAAAAGTCAATCAATAAATTTCCATCATATCTTTTTTCCATCTCCATTTTCCAACATTCTATTAGCTCCTTTTCCTATTTTGCTGCCACTTTTTTTTATAATAAATTAGGCAATGAAAAATAAATTTATACAACTTTGCTTTGATGAAATCTTATTAGAGAATGAATTGATGAATTTGATAAAATCACAAAAAATAATAGTGAAAAAAGAGGTAATATAGGCCAAAATCCAATAGATTCTTGTTTTTAGCCATAAATTTAAAATTTATGGTCAAATAAGTTTAATGGCCATATTGAATAGTAAAATTGAACAACATAAATTGCAAAAACAATTGAAAAGTTGCATTTTTATTAGCTTTTGCTTTTTGGATTACTGTATTGTAAAAATTCAAAAAAGTATTCTTCGCTATTTTTATGGCATTTTAATTTTAAATGACAATTTATCCACATTATTTTTATTTTTGTTTTCGAACTTTTTCCCCCATTCCATCCCATCATCCCCACTCCCCATCCCCACCCCCATTGTGTTTTGTTCTTGATTTACCCGAATTCATTTTTAATTAAAGTGTAATTCGGCATTTATGCTTTAAAATTGCTATGTGAAATGCGATTAAGCTTTTTATTTGAGTCTAAAATTGAATATAAATAAACTATTTCTTATTCTATTCAATTCCAGCTAATTATTCCATTTCCACAAACACAAAAAAATGTTCTCGCCTTCAATTGCCAGCAGCACCGAATCATCAGCAGAAATACGCTTTTTATATTCGGCAAATTCATCAGCAGGCAGAAGGACGAATCAACGGATGGTCGAAAATGTTGGCACCGGCGGCAGCAAATTGAATCGTTCAGTGACATTCGCAAAACCGTTGGTCAGCGATGTGCGCGAGGTCAGTTTAATTATTATTTTAGTCAACTATCTTATTTAATTAAAGATTGATCCATTGGATTCCACATCATCGCCAATCCTTGCCGGCCATCCAAACATGTATCCAAACCTAAACGGCGGCGGACCTGCGGTGTGCCGAATTTGCTACAGCAGCGAAAATTCAGGACCAAAAACGGGTGAACCATTGATATCGCCGTGCAATTGCAAAGGCACAATGGGACTATATCATCGAACTTGCCTGAACAAATGGTTGGCCGTCTCAAATAAGTAAGTATAATTAATAAATCGATAATTCAATTGAATATATTTTATTTTTTAAAGGAATTGCTGCGAAATTTGTCTGTTCAAATTCCAAATCAAAAGGTAAATAATAATTATTCTACATTTTTATAAATAATTTATTCAGAGTCAAACGCTCATTTTGGGAATACATTCGTGATGAGGATTCTCGGGCGGCAAGGCGCAGTTTGATCACCGATTTGCTCTGTTTTTTCCTGCTTACACCGCTCGTTTTGATCAGCTCCATAATTTGCTGCATTTCATCAATCCAATTGATCAATGAGGAGAAGGAAAATCGACAAAATGATGAAAATGGTGGAATGCGTTTCGAAATTGCAATCGGTTAAATTTCATTCCAAATTACATTTACTAATTTTTTAATATTTCTTCAGGACTTTTATTTCTCAGTGCAATTTTGCTGATCGCCTACGCCATTTGGATTGCCGTGACCATCACATTCCATCGGAAGGCATTTCACAGTTGGCAAAGCACTCATTGGGTTGGTTTAAGTTTTATTATTCTCTGGCCATTTTTGGTTTCACAAATAAAACTAGGTAGGATAAGATTAAGCTTATTAGGTTTTGATGAATAAACTAGATAAAGATGAGGATATTACTAAAAATCCTCTTCCATGAGCCCTTTTAGCCAAGTGGGTAACCCTCTACTCTTGCAACATTTAGGTCGCGGGTTCGAATCCGCTCCGAGGACAATAATTTTTTTCGAACTTTGTTGTCACTTTTAGACATTTTTACATAACCTACAATACGAAATACAATATTTCAAACCAAAAATCCTTACCACCAATGCCCTAATGTTACCTATTCAATTTATTTTAATTCAGACTCGCACCATTGTGGACCAATTAAGCCTGGAGGAGTCAATATTGGTGAATGGTTCTTCTTCTGCTTCTGCCGATGACAGCCGTGTCCGTGTTTGATCAACCAAAATGAATATTTTCACCCCAACCAATACAGAAAACATTTCTTCCAATTCCATATTTTCTTGTGTATTTATTATTATTATTATTGTGTAGGACTTCATTTGTTATTTTTCCTCCTAAACAAATTATCTGTGACCCTCACCAAAGACAATTAAATATTATTGTTCCATTTTAACATGCTAATTCTTAATTTATTTATTTTTAATTAATTATTAAAATGATTGAATAAACAAATAAAAAAATACAAAATGTACAAAATGGAAATGTTTTTAATTGTGAGGTTATTTTATTTTGGGTAATTTGGCTTTGTTTTAATCTAAATTGCGTCTTCTTCTGAGCACCAAATAAAAGCCCCAATAAAGACAATTGAAGAGGATGAATGCAATGGGGAAAAGAACACGTGAAGTTTTGTCAATGTTCAAAGCCCTTCTAGCCAACAATTGCGACACCTTTTTTAATAATTAAATTGAGAGCAGTATTTAAATTGGCGAAAAAAAAATTGAAAATGGAGAAAAGGTTGTAGCGTTTAATTGGTTGTACTAGACCCCAAAACCCTCTACCCAATCCATAGATCTATAATTTGCCATGGCTTGATCAAAGATTAGGGTTATTATTAAACGGTTCAAACCATTTAGGGTTCTTGATTCAAAAACTAATTTAAAATTGGTTAAATCAAAGCTAAATCTTTATCAAATGATGCGCTTCGAAGAGAGATCTATCCATTTGGTTATTTTGTTTGTTGATCTACTTCAGTCCGCTATACCGTAATCTTTTCGCCATGTTAAATATTTCTCTTAAGGGCAAATCATATTTCCTCCCTACCTCCAAATATTTGCAATAAAGTTGCGGATTTGGCTCCACTTTTTGCTCATTTTCTGGTGAATTCGGCCACAATAAATCTTCTTCGCCTTCTTTGTTGCCCTCCGGTTCCATTCCACCATTTTTTGGTGCTTCTTCCATTGCAAATGCCACCGAATTTGCCTTCCTACTTGGCACTTCATTTACTTTCCTCTTCACCGCCGTCCCATTCGGCAATTGTTCAACCAAAGTTTGCCGATCACTTCCTCTTTTTGCCGGATTCATTGAATGCATATTATCTGCTTTTTTGGGTGGATTATTCCCCTTCCCTAATTCACATTCCTGACCATAATATGACCCATTCAATCCTTCCATTATTTGCTCATTTTGTTGTTTTTGTCCCAAATTTCGGCCCATAAAATCCACATTTGGCCCCGGCTTTTTCCCATTTTCCCGTTTTCCACTTTTGCCGGATGCCTTCGATTGTTCCGTTGTATCTTCGCTCAAACTCAATGAAATATCCTCCCGGCTGCTGTCTTTTGTCAATTTTCGTCGATTCACAATTGGCGACGAGGCAAAATCTATCAAAATTCATTCATTTAAATCTTTCCCAATATCCACCGAAAAAATTGCTTTTCCTTCGCAATTTCATCATTTCCGCATAACTTTTGGCCAATTCCGACACAAAAATGGGCGACATTGTTAGCATATCCGTCGATGCCTTTCTTTTGTATTTATTCGCCAGCCTTTCGTATTTATCCGATCTTCGCATATACGAATTGACAAAAGCGAATTCAACGACGGCGGAGAACACAAAAAGCATACATCCTTTTGGGCAAAATTAAATGCCCAATCGACTATTTTCTATACCAACCTCCAAACCAAAAGTCAATCGCTTTTGCGTACGAAACCCGGGGCAATGCAAAACGCATTCCATTCCCAATGGTAATCATGGTCAAAAATGTGGTGAATGAAATCATCACTCGGCCGGGCACTGCCCTTCGATCAATCCAAAAGGAAACCTATTTGATTAGAAAATGGAAATTATGGACAAAATGGTTGGGCGAAGGACCCAGCTAATGATGACAATCAGCGCCGTTGGAATATAGGATTGGACCATGTTGAAGCCAATCCGTCGTCGAAGGTACAAATTACCCATCAAACAACTGAATCGATCTGTGAAAAGCCCAATTAAATTTGATTCCCTGCCCCACAAATTCACAACCAGTTTTTGAGGATTTATCCGTAACCGCATATCGATATGTCCCTAATGTATAGTTTATTTTTGTTCAATTTCCATTCATTTTACCATCACAATATTCGGCCCCAACATGGTCAATCTCGAATTCGGGCAAATCAATGTCCGGATTATACATTATGGGGGATTGACGAAACCAAGTGACATTCACAATTTTGGCAATATAAGCATCTGAGGTGGGACGTGATTTTGGTTCAAATGGATTTGAATAGAAACATGAAAGGACACGAATATGGCATTCTTGGTAGTCAATTGGGTAATCGACTAGGTCCAAATTGCAGGCAACATTCAGTGTGACACGTGAGGAATAGGCGATTGTGCCATCCGGCGAAATGAACAAATTGAAATTGGGCACAGTGACTTGGTGGAAATTGGCCTGACGGGCATTGGCAAAATACAGGTCCGGAAGCCTAAAATCAAAACATATTGGATTGGATGGATTGAGAAATGGCACCAAAGCTGTTTTCGGACAATGTCCTCATTGATCATCAACATATCCGGGCCAGGATGTTGCAGGGATGGATCCCTTCAAAAATGGATTGGGAAATGGAATGATGGCCCAAAACTGACTTCCAGCTCATATACATATATAAATCCACTTCAAATGACTAAATAAAAAGGCAAATTTACTAAAAATATGTAAATTGGACCATTTGAGTTTCGCGAAAATCGCCCAAACTTTCCAAATAAAATCCAAGTTTGACGGAAAGTGGCTGTTCCCTGTGTGAATTGCTGCCCAAAAGTGAGGGTGGCCTTTTCACTTTCTTTTGTAATTCTTTTGCATTTGCATATTGCCCGGAGGGCCCATTCATTGTTGTGGCTGGTTCCCCTCCTCCTCCCATTTTCGAATTCCAAATTTGATGATTTCTTCGCCGATATTGCTGTTGTTGTGCCGAATTGAAATCGGCCATCATTCGGGCATTGATCAGTGACCAACATATAAATTATTTTTTGATCGAACTAATTTGACTTACTGTCCAGCAAAATGTCCATCAATTGAGAATAAAATGGATAAAATTGAGAAAAATAACATCTCAAATGGAAATTAATGGAATTTTTGGGGAATTAATTGGTTAAATGCAACAAATTTTGGTGTCAATTCAAAATTTTTTGGGTTTAAGCCAATGGTGGAAGAAACCGATTGGTTGGTGGGAAGGTCACCCACACACACCCATCCATTGCAACCAGACTCAAATTTTTTCGAAACAAATGTCTTCCAAAAGTCAAAAGGCCACTTCCTCCCTCCTCCCATTTTGATTTGATGGAAACAGCTGTGCCCTCAATTTTTCCAGATAATTAATAAGTGCAGCCGTAAAAAGTGGAAAGAGGAGGAAAAGGATTTGGTGGGTGAATGAAAATGTTATGCAGTTTTGAGGGGCAATGAATTTTGGCTGTGGCTGACTCGTTGATTTTGAATGAAAATTGTCCGAATTATTGACATCAATCCATTCAAAAACGAATTCAGGTGACAAATTATGAACAATTTTAAATAATTCAAAATGATCAAATTTATTCAAAAAATGCAAAAAAGACTCCGATCAAGATTCACTTCACTCATTAGAATTGTGGCCCTAAAGAGGGCCGTTTGGGTTAAAGGTTTTTTGTTGTTCAAGTGCTTTTCCGCCTTCAATCTTCCTCCACCTTCTTATGTTCGCTCTCCGCGGATCCGGCGTGCCAATTGGATGTCTATAAATTTGAATTTGATTGGAAATTGCCAAAAATGCCTCACCCTTTGGCATGATGGTGACTCGTTTGGCGTGGATTGCGCACAAGTTAGTGTCTTCGAAAAGGCCAACCAAATACGCTTCCGATGCCTCTTGCAAAGCCAAAACGGCGCTTGACTGAAAAATTCCCAAAAATTAGAACAAATATTAGCCTAAAAAGGACCTGGAAACGCAGATCAGTTTTGAAGTCCTGTGCAATTTCACGGACAAGACGCTGGAATGGCAATTTGCGGATGAGCAATTCCGTGGACTTTTGATAGCGCCGAATTTCACGGAGGGCGACGGTTCCTAAACACAATTTGTTGTGAATTGTTGGAATTAATTTGAAGTAATTAAAACTAGCCTGGACGGTAACGATGTGGTTTTTTCACGCCTCCGGTGGCCGGCGCGGATTTTCGGGCCGCTTTGGTGGCCAGTTGTTTGCGAGGGGCCTTGCCTCCGGTGGATTTTCGTGCCGTTTGCTTGGTTCGTGCCATTTCTTATTTTCTTACTAGTTTTTTTGCTTGAAAGAAGAGCTGAAGGATGCGATGGTCACTTTGGAATGTGAGATGGGAATGAATGGACGGAGGGACAGTATATATTGGGCCAATTGGGTCCGCCCATCAACCACCAAATTGGCGCCAACCAAAAATGATGGTGGCTTGGGGGCATTTTTGGGTTTTGGGAAAGAAAAATTGGCGCCAAACAAAAATTGTGGGTTGGGAACAATTGGGTTGAGGAGAATAATTTTGGCCCGCCCATCTTTCTCCGTGACTATTTAGGCCATCTTTCCATCCAATTCCCCATCACAAGCGAAATCATCTTCTAGCTTTCTTCAATTTTCAAAACAACTCAACAAAAAGCGAATAAAATGTCTGGACGAGGCAAAGGCGGAAAAGCAAAAACCGGAGGAAAAGCAAAATCGCGCTCTTCACGTGCCGGACTCCAATTCCCGGTTGGACGTCTTCATCGTCTTTTGCGCAAAGGTAAATTTAATTTGGATCAAAAAATTCAATTCATTTGAACTAATTCTAGGCCATTACGCTGAACGTGTTGGTGCCGGTGCCCCAGTCTATTTGGCTGCCGTTTTGGAGTATTTGGCCGCGGAAGTGCTCGAGTTGGCCGGCAATGCCGCCCGCGACAACAAGAAAACTCGCATCAACCCACGCCATCTCCAATTGGCCGTCCGAAACGACGAGGAGTTGAACAAGGTCAAAAATGCTTAAATTTGCCTTAAAATATCCCTTTTCTCAATTTCAGCTTCTCTCCGGTGTCACCATCGCCCAAGGCGGAGTTTTGCCGAACATCCATGCAATCCTCCTGCCAAAGAAGACCCACACCGACACTCAATGAGAGAAAGTTGGCGGATGTGATCCAAAACAAAAACCCTAACCCAAACGGCCCTCTTTAGGGCCACAAATCCAATGAGTCAAGTGAAATTTGATCGAGTCTTTTTCCTCATCATTTTTTGAATAAATTTGATATGTAATTTTTTCCATTTGATTTTTATTTTTTAAATCAAAATTCTAATTTTATGTTATTTTTTATCCAAGTTGTTGAAAGGAAAAGACTTATAACTGGAATTTTGCTTCAGAATTTTTGAAATTTGCTTTGGGCAAATTTATCATTATCTTTTCATACTACTATGGTCTATGAGAGACAAAAATTGACAACTTGAATTCTAAATTCTAAAAGTGGAATTTGTAATGGAAAAAGGTTATTGCCGAAAGATTATAACATTTTTATGAATCTTAGATCTTATGAACCTTATACCATTCTTAATGAGCTAGTAAAGTTTATAGTTTGTCACGGCTTGGTCATCAAAATTAGTGTTAACATCCAAATTATATGTAATTTTTGGTTCATAACTCTTTAAATTTAGTTTAAACTCCCAAAATCTTTGCACCAATCGACAAATCACACATCTCGACGAACTCTATTGAATAGTTTAAAGGATCTAAGATCAAGTATTAATAAGTTTTCGGCAAAAGAACTGATCTTTCGACAAGAAAATCGGCAACCATTTTTAATTTCCAAATTAAAAAGTGATAATCATTAGCATTCGGTGGCCAGATATCTACAAGAAATATCAGCTAATTGTAAAAAGCCTGATAAATATATTTTCAAGTGTTTTGTGTACGCCGAATGAGAGGAAAATCATATTTTGCGATAAAAATCCCGCTATTTTCTCAATTTTATTTTCCAGCTTTCCAATTTTCTTCCCTCCATTTTTAATTTTTTCCCCTCCATTTTCCACACTCATTATTTTTCGTGAGGACCATTTACATTCACCGACTCAACCCACAAACCAAACAAATTTGAGAGTGGCTTGGATTGTTGTCTGGGTCAAAATTGGCGGCAAAATTTTTGGCGCGCAACGCCGCGCATTCGTCGAGGCAACAGTCAACAGATTGGGACACATTTTTGAATATTTGGATTGGAATGGGAAAATGTCTTATAGGGCAGAATATGAAGGAGGAATGAATAGAAAGGATTTACTGTAAGTTGAGGATGGCCCTGAGCAATGTGAAAATAAAAATGGATGAAGGGACAAAGACAAAGAATATTTGAATAAAAAGAATTTTTGTTGGGGATTTGAGGTCATCGCCAAATTTTCCCAAAACTAACTTTTACATCAATCAAATCTTTTGTTGAATTGCTTTTCTTTTGATTGAAAGGGAAAGGGACCAAAGAGAAAAATAAAAGTGAAATTGCCTCAGGCTATGTAAATATACTGTATGCGAATAACAAAGTTTTTTGGAAAAGATTTCATTCTATTCACTTATTTATCGAAAAGTATTAATTTTTAAATGGGATGGAATAACATTTTGTCAAGCGGAATTAAAAATGTTTGGGGCAAATAAAACAAGCGGAATTATTTTGGTGCAAATAAAACAGGCGGAATTATGTTTGGGGCAAATAAAACAGGCGGAATTATGTTTGGGGCAAATAAAACAGGCGGAATTATGTTTGGGGCAAATAAAAAGGCGGAATTATGTTTGGGGCAAATAAAACAGGCGGAATTATGTTTGGGGCAAATAAAACAGGCGGAATTATGTTTGGGGCAAATAAAACAGGCGGAATTATGTTTGGGGCAAATAAAACAGGCGGAATTATGTTTGGGGCAAATAAAACAGGCGGAATTATGTTTGGGGCAAATAAAACAGGCGCAATTATGTTTGGGGCAAATAAAACAGGCGGAATTATTTTGGTGCAAATAAAACAGGCGGAATTATTTTGGTGCAAATAAAACAGGCGGAATTATTTTGGTGCAAAACAGGCGGAATTATTTTGGTGCAAATAAAACAGGCGGAATTATTTTGGTGCAAATAAAACAGGCGGAATTATTTTGGTGCAAATAAAACAGGCGGAATTATTTTGGTGCAAATAAAACAGGCGGAATTATTTTGGGGCAAATAAAACAGGCGGAATTATTTTGGTGCAAATAAAACAGGCGGAATTATTTTGGTGCAAATAAAACAGGCGGAATTATTTTGGTGCAAATAAAACAGGCGGAATTATTTTGGTGCAAATAAAACAGGCGGAATTATTTTGGGGCAAATAAAACAGGCGGAATTAAAGTTAAGGCTAACAAAACGACAATTAGTTTGCGCAATTTCAATATTCTCATTTCCTAAGCATTATATTATTCGATAATTGAAAATTGAATGAATAATTTTAGCAATTAAAAATCAATCAAACCAATAAGAATGAGTGATTAAAATTCAAATCAATCAAACCTTTTGTCGGAATTGCTTTTCTTTTGATTGAAAGGGAAAGGGACCAAAGAGAAAATTAAAAGTAAAATGGTATCAAGCTATGTAAATATACTGTATGCGAATAAAAAATTTATGGAAAAAGATTTCATTTCATTAATTAATTATTTATTTATTTAAAAATATATTCTTTAATTCTAATTGGCTAACATTTTGTCATAGCATTTTAGCTAAGTACAAATATTTCCATCTCATTGTTGAATTTTGACAATTAACCTCCACAATTTTCATATTCAATCATTTGAAATTAAATTGAATTAATTATTATTTTGAAACCAAATAAAAATGAATGAAAAATTAAAAAGAATGTACAAATAAAAATTTATTTATCAATTCAATCAAAAATCGTCCGAGAATAATTTCACTTCACTCATTATGATTGTGGCCCTAAAGAGGGCCGTTTGGGTTAAAGTTTTTTTGTGAAGGCGATGTTGTGCCGTTCTCTTTCTTCCTTCCTCTAGCCGCCAAAACCGTACAGGGTACGTCCTTGACGCTTCAGGGCATAGACGACGTCCATGGCCGTGACAGTCTTTCGCTTGGCATGTTCGCAGTATGTGACCTTAAATTTTGTGGGAATTTGAATAATTTGGGCAAAAATAAACTCACAGCATCACGGATGACATTCTCAAGGAAGACCTTGAGGACACCGCGAGTTTCCTCGTAGATCTAGAATTCGAGAAAATTTGAATTTTTCGATTGCCAAATTTTCCACTCACCAATCCGGAAATTCGTTTGACACCGCCACGACGGGCAAGACGCCGGATTGCAGGCTTGGTAATGCCTTGGATGTTGTCACGAAGAACCTTTCGATGGCGTTTTGCGCCTCCCTTTCCAAGTCCTAAATTATTTTGGCAAATTTATTTGGGCATTCCAATTTTGGCAATTATTTTACCTTTTCCACCTTTGCCTCGACCAGACATTTTTATTTGCTTTTTGTTGAGTTGTTAAGCTTTGAGAAAGAATGAAGAAGATTTTTTTGAAATGAGGAATTTGTGGAGAATTTGGCTGTATTTATGGGGGAGGGATTATATTTGAGCGACCGGTGGACCTCTCCCAAAACCCAATTTCCCGCCAACTTGCCCCAAGCAACATTCCTCGGACCCAACAAATTTGCCCGCCATTTTTCCCATTCATAAAATTTTTTACTGTGGGCGGTCCAATAGGAATTGAGGAATATAAATTCAGTCCAATTCCCACAGTCACCATACCCAGCATCCATTCATTTTCAAAAGCCAACAAACAACCAAGCTTATTCCAATATAAACTGAAAAAATGGCGCCACCAAAACCATCCGGAAAAGGAGCGAAAAAGGCCGTCAAGTCGGTGAAATCGGCAAAAACCGGCGACAAGAAGCGCCGTAAGACGCGCAAGGAGTCCTACTCGGTCAGTTACCCAAAATAATTCCATTTTATAATGAAATTTGCCATTGAAGGTGTACATCTACCGAGTGCTGAAGCAGGTGCACCCAGACACCGGAATTTCGTCCAAAGCGATGAGCATCATGAACTCGTAATAAATTCCACATTTAAATAATTTAATTTTCATTGCCCCTTTTGTGCCCCTAAGGTTCGTCAACGATGTTTTTGAGCGAATTGCCGCGGAGGCTTCCCGTCTGGCCCATTACAACAAACGTTCGACCATCTCATCACGCGAAGTGCAAACTGCCGTCCGATTGATCCTTCCTGGCGAGCTGGCCAAACACGCCGTCTCCGAAGGCACCAAGGCTGTCACCAAATACACTTCGTCCAAGTGAATTGGCGGCAATCAGATGCTGATTGGAGGCAAAAACATCGCCTTCAACAAACAAAAAAACCTTTAACCCAAACGGCCCTCTTTAGGGCCACAATCAACAATGAGTGAAGTGAAATTATTTTTGAGAGTCTTTTTTTCATTTTTTTCGAATAAATTTGTATTTTTTTTATTTATACAATTGTTTTTAAACTCGATGTGTGGTCACCGCCTCAAATTGCCTCAATTCCGTGTAGTCCTTCATTGCAATGTGGCCAAGTCTTTTAATAATATTTTTAAGTCTGCCTTTTTTTGAATAATTCACCTGTCCGATATCCACCTTCCGTTCATTCCCGGAATTCTCGCCGTTGGTTTTCCCCAACTAAAAACAAATATTTTCCATTTTTGCCATTTCAAAAATGACCTCAAACTTTTGTACAACAAAATTTCATCCGTGTCCGACCAAAAGGAGAAAACATATTCGGCCTCCCTTGATGGGTCTCGGTTTAATTTCTCCAAAAATGCCGAATAATTGACTTGTTCACACGGCGTTGAGGTATATGCGCATAATAATTGATCCTCGCAGGAATAGCCCGGATATAGGCCCTATAAAATGGGAATTTACCCTAATAAATATATCCGATTTATACGTCCAATGCATTGCACCATGCAGGCACAGTTTGTGCCAATTGACAAACACAAAGTCCATAATTGGGACCGGAAATTCCTTTAAAAAAATTTGAATAAAATAATATTCGAGGGTTTATTATTGCCAAGGAATGTGTCAATTCGATCGGACAAAGGACGGCCTAGAAATTCAAAATCTTAGAATATTTTCCCTAATTTTTGTACCAAGTGAACAATTTCCGTCGGTTGCAATCAACTGGCCTCCCTTTATCGCTTTCCTGGCCATAACAACGCCCATTGAATGGGCAATAATGTCCACTTTTGGGGACCCAGTATAGGCGAGAACGGCTTCGAAGAAGCGTCTAATGGAATTTTGGAATTAATTTAATTAATTTTGGTTTGCCTCAAATTGATTAAATATGAGCAAGTGTGCACCGTATTGTAGCCATCTGCACAATTTATTAACTTTAAATGATATTATATTTTGCTTGCCAAAAATATTTCCAGTTCCCCAAGTGTCCCCCCATGTTGTTGCATATCTGTGCCCAATTTTGGGGAATATTTTTCACAAAATTTACAATCAATTCTCTCACAATTCTGCCGTTGTATACTGTAAATAAAGAATGGATAGTTAATTTATTAGGGAAATAATTTGGTACATTTTGTTCCATAAAATATTGGATTGATCGGCTCCATCCTAAATATAATTAATTAAAATTTCCTTTCCCAAATTCCAATTTATTTTTTGCCTGTTGCCTGAGGCGATTGAGTGTGAAGTGCGGCATCGCCCTTTAAATTCAAATTATTTAAATAATTTATTTTTGCTCACAGTTCCATGCACAAAAATAACCGGTTCCCTTTGGATCTGTCCATCAAAATATTATTCCACCCTAAAATTCATGTTTTTACCTGTTGGGCTGCATTCAATTTTCCCCCAAAACTTCCACTTGGCCCAATGTCCGGTCGATCAAAACTGTCCCCTTCATAACCATTCGAGACTAACCAACTGACAAAATTTTCGCTCAATGGTCCAAGAATGTTGAGTTGGGCCGAATTGGATGGGAGGAAAAGGAAAAGAAGGAGAATTGAGGCAATGAAATGAATTGGCATTTTAGAATTGAATAAAGGACAAAGGGGATTTTTGGGATTAATGCGCGCGGACAAATGGATCAATTAGAGGGGATTTGGGGGATGATGATGATTAGGCAGAAGCTTGCCTCCAACCATAAAAAGCGCCTTTTCTCGTCACCACAAAAAGCCAATCAACAAAATGGCACCAGTCAGTCGGCGAGGCTTCTTCCCCTCTTTGCTTACGAGAAGGACCGGTTTAATTGTTATTAAAAGGGAGAAGCATCAACAAATCAAAATTGGGAATTGGAAAGGAAGATCAACATAATGAGTTCCAAAACATTTTTGGCATTATAATTATTTATAATTAGAAAATTTAATGGACAAAAGTGCAAATTGCAAAATGAATTCCGGAAAAGTGTATGGATGATTTATAAATCAAATTCATTAATTTTTCAACAGTTTATCGAATTGGAAGAATTTATAATTCCAAAAAAACTTCAATCATTTATTTCCAATTTCATAAATCTAATTTGAATTGAAGCACACCACAAATTAAATCATCAAACCAAAGCAGAGGAAATGATCGAGAGGGAGGAAGGGAGGAAGTGGGCCGATGGGAATTGGCATTGGCACAAAATGGCAAATTTAATTTATTAAAAATTGAATTAATTTGGTATCATTTTGCCCATACTAAAGAGGCAATAAATTGTGCACATTTTCCCATATGCCATTTTATTTAAGTATTTTCCCATTCATTCTCTCCAATTTTTCATTTCCCGAGGCAATATTTCCCAAAACAACTTTTTTTCTAAAATTATATGGCAAAATCAGTTAGCCTAGAACCATAAGTAGGTATTTTGTTTTCAGATAATAAAAAATTAAAATTCAGCCGTGTTTGTGGGAGCGGGAAGAAATATTTGACCAAAACATGAGGCAAAACATTCATTCAATATTCGATATCATTGGCATTATTTTTTATTAGATACCATAAACTTATCCAATTGAAGGATATTAATTTTAAAGTCTAGAGTCCAGCAGCCCACTCATTAAACTCATTTGTGAATTTTTGCAACCTTTTTCAAAAAATTAAAAAAAAATAATATAAAATTCCCACTCATTTTCCTATCCAAATTTCAAATCCAATTCTTCCCCTCAATTTCATAGTTTCATTTCCGCTGGGAATTTTTCGAATAAACGACGTTTTGTTTGACATTTTCGCATACAAATTCCAATCATTTGGCCATGAATTTCCCTCATTATTCTTTCCTGTCCAAACTAAAATCAATTTATTAGCTAATTCCTCGCAGATAATATTTACGAAAATATGTCCGGCTATCTACCAAATTTGGTTGAATTTTCAATCGCTTTTCTTCTCCATTTCCTTGCCCTCATCCGAATTGGCCTCATTTTTTGGTACAAAATCAAAAGTCAAAAGGAGATTGCTCCATTTTTGATTGCCTTACTTCTGAATTGGACCGTTGTTTGTGTCCTCATCATTCCCTATGAACTTTATGGGATTGCTGTGTGGAGACCCATTGATGGTTAGTTCATCATTTTTGACCCCTATCATTTCATTCCGCACAGAACTTAAACATAATGGCCAAGTCCTTTTCTTCATGGCCCTTCCTTGCCACATTTTCCTTGCCATGATCCCAGTTTCAGTATTTTTCCTCACCCTCGATCGCATTTTGATCATCCGTTTTGCCTATAATTATGGTCAAAGGGCCAAAAGGATGGTAATGTACGGCTACGTTTTAATCCTTTTCCTCTGCTTCATCGTTTGTATGTTCGCATTCCTTAAGGCTTTGCCCGTTGAAAAAGAAACAAGTCAGTCAAAGGGGGAATATTTTGTAAATTTATATTTAAATATTCGGACAGAATGTGAAATTTATGGATGCATTCTTGGCGAATCAGTCGAAATTTATTTAGGCTGGCGTGCATTTTGCTCAATTTTTAATTTCACAAGTGGAATTGCATTTTTCATAATTCTTTATAAATCCAGTCAAAAATTGGCCATTCAACAGCAAGCATTCGCCGGGACAGGTGAAAAAGATTCAATTAAATGTTTACAATTTCCCATTAAAATTTACAGAAAATAATAAAGAATGGAAAAAACAACAAAGCAAGGTAAAAAACATAAAAATCACAATTTTAATAATTTATTTTCATTTTTCCAGAACAACAAAATGACTGTTTTGGCCATTATCAACGAATTCTTCCTCTCATTTTTACCTCATTTTGGTCCATTCATTTGGGAAAAAGTCTGTAAATCCCAAAAATGACCAATCACAAATTTCCCCAAACAGATTAATGGACCCGGTTCATCCATGGGCACTGGCCCATTGTCTGAAATAATGTCCTCTGTAGAAGTACTCATTTTTGCCTCCGTTTATTCCCAAGTTCTCAAATCGAATGCACAAAATTCATCAATTTTGAGTGGAGCCGCAAGCCATAATAGAATGGCCAATCATCGTCCTTCACGAATTGCCTCCTCAAATGTGGCACAAATCATTTCGACCTCAAGGGCATCACAAAGTCATCCAAATTTCCGACAAAATTATTGATGAATATGAATATTTCATTCGAAATTTCTCAACTAATATAAATATTTAATTTGTGAATTTGCTTACGTCAAATATTATAAAATTCCCAGGGATTCAATAAAATGTTTTGCAGGCCATTTCCGCATATTTTTCAACGTTTGATGAAAATTTCATCAAATATCAAAATTTATATTTATTATGATTTTTCCAAAATATTTTCACATTGATTCCACCAGTTTTTGCACTTTCTAATTTCATGTGTTTAAATTCCGCCTGTTTTGCACTAAATAATTCCGCCTGTTTGCACTAAATAATTCCGCCTATTTGCACTAAATAATTCCGCCTGTTTGCACTAAATAATTCCGCCTATTTTGCACTAAATAATTCCGCCTGTTTGCACTAAATAATTCCGCCTGTTTTGCACTAAATAATTCCGCCTGTTTTGCACTAAATAATTCCGCCTATTTGCACTAAATAATTCCGCCTGTTTGCACTAAATAATTCCGCCTGTTTTGCACTAAATAATTCCGCCTGTTTGCACTAAATAATTCCGCCTGTTTTGCATTAAATAATTCCGCCTATTTTGCACTAAATAATTCCGCCTATTTTGCACTAAATAATTCCGTCTGTTTTGCACTAAATAATTCCGCCTATTTTGCACTAAATAATTCCGCATATTTGCCCTAAAATTACCCGTTTGTTTCCTCAAAATTTAATTGATTAATGGAATCATTATTGATATTGATGAATAAAATGACTTCGATTTAAATAGAAATCGTCAAAAAGATAGAAATCCATTCAAAAGTTTGAGAATTAAACTAAGATATGTTTGAAATGAAATTTCGTAATCATTTTCATTTATTTTTTGTTGCTAAATGAATGTTTGCAGCTCGATTTCCCTCTGCCATCGATGATTCATCCTTCCATTCTTTTCTTATTTTTTCTGATGAATTAGCAATGTTCGCGTCATCCTTCAATGTCGAGAATTTTGGAGAATAATCGCCTTTCCATTCTCCACACCTTTGGCTGTTTTTTCCATTCCATTTTCCAAATATTTTATCATTCATATCAAATAAAATTCTCTATAGGGGTGTGCCTTTTTTTTTGAATATTTAGTCTCCCTTAAAAATATTTTTTCAATTTCAGTTAATTTTTATCCAAGTTCCAATTTTCATTTCTTATACTTTCATCCAGAATGCATTCCATCGAGAATCCGGTAAGCCTCCACAAATTATACCAATCATTTTGTGCCCCCTTTTCTTTCCTCATCAGCCAATGCCATTCAATTTTCCAATCAATGGAGGAATGCAAACTGGCTCGGAGTTAATTTTCCACGGGGCCACATACAATGGACAACAAAAACGTTTTCACATAAATTTGATGGGCCAAGGCGAGGATATTGTTCTCCATTTCAATCCTCGTTTCAAATTCTTTGAGGACACAATCGTGTTGAACAGTCGAACATATGCTGGATGGGGCACGGAGGAAAGACATCGGAATCGGATGAATGTGGGCGACACATTCCGAATTCGCCTCGTTTGCCATCATTCCCATTTCCTTGTGATGGTCAACGAGAAGGAGGCAATTCATTCATTCAAATTGCGGCATTTTAATTATCCCAAATCTTTTAGATTTGCCATTATGAACATCGCCTTTCGCCCCAAATGGTCCGAGGCATGGAAATCGTGGGCGATGTGATGATGCATCGAATTCAGATGATCAATTTCCCCCAATGTACAAATCTCAAATTTAATTCTTTATCCGTAATATTCGTGTGTCAATTTCAGATGCCCCATCCTATGCCCCGCAGCCACCATCATTCCCTTCGGCCCCTCCACAGTATCCTCCGTTGGGTCCTCAACAAAACAGCTATCCTCCACCAAATGATTATGGATATGGATTCACCAGTGGGCCAGTCCAAAATCATCCAACTCCCCATAATCATCCTCATGGACATCATCATTATCCCCATTAAAAAATTAGAATTGAAAAATGGAATAATTGGAAATGGGGAAAAATGTTTTTTTTTAATTGAATAAAATGTTTAATTGAATTGTTTAGAAATGCGAATAAATTTTATAAAAATTTTATCCATTTTTGTTTCATCCATTTCTTTCAATTTTACTCTTGAATTCGAATTTCCACTCGCAATGGTTTCAAAACATCATTGCCCACCAAAATAGGTTCATCCTTTAAAAATAAGTGAGAAAAAAAGTTGAACATTTTTTGCCTGATTTTCCAAAGAAATTAATTTGAATCGGCCACAAATTTTGGACAATGCCATTTTGAGGAAAATCAAAGCCAATTCTGAGCCAATGCATTTCCTTGGGCCCATTCCAAAGGAAAAATGATCGCAGGGTCCATTAAGCCAACTTAAAAAAAAATAAAATATTTTCCAAGTTTTTAAATTTACCGATTTGGTTGGAATTCGCCAGCATTTTGGCCCCATATTTTCGGATCTCTTCCAAATGAGAAAATGTCCGCTTCGAATGTGTCCATTTTGTTGATTTTCACTCCATTTGAGAGAATTGTTGATGAAGTGCAAAGACGGGAATTTGCGCTGAAAATGTCCGGAAATTATTATGGAAATTATTTCTGGTATTTACAATGCCACAATTGGACAAAGTCGAAGTGTTTCCTGAATAATGGCCTTCAAAAGAGGCGAATCTTGGCCAAAATTGTGGATATCATTGCGAATTTGTTGTTGGAGTGAAGGACGGGCCGAAATGAAATGTACGGCACATGCCAATGCAAATGTGACCGTCTCAATTCTATTTAATTTATTAATTTTGATGACATATTTCCCTTTTGAACTCACCCAACGGCCTTCATACTTCCATCCAACAAAATTTTCCCCAATTCACTTTCAACTCTTTCTTCATCTTTAGGCGGCATCATTTCATTGCCATTTCCCATTTCGCTGATCATTTCCGAGTATATTTTCCCGAATACATCCACTTTTTTGCCACTTTTCATTCCGAATAATTTTTTCCAAATTGTTCTCTCCATTTTGGCCTTTTCCTTTTCCTTCAATAATTCCTCGGCCCTTTTCACATATTTCGGTTGAAAATTGCCAAAATCGCAATTGGGGAAGGCCGTGAAAAAGGCAATTCTCGAAAGGAAGGCGGCGAACAACAAATTGGAATACATAAAATAAATTGGGAAATAGAAAATATATTTTATGGGCTAAACTGACTCCATAAAATTGAATTGGACATTCCCTTTTGTGGCCATCCCATCCAACATATCCTGGATTGAAGCGGTCATAATTGGTTCTAACTGAAAATGAACAAATAATTTGCATAAATTCAGTCCAAACCGAACGAAGTTTCCTCTGGGAGAAAAGCTTTGATGTCTTTTTGCGCAATTCCTTCCATCGGTCTCCGCTGGCCACAAAAATATGACGACGATTTGGGGCCAATTCCGTTGGATCCTAATATTATAATATTTAATTAATTTTTTCTGTTAAATTTGCCTTTCTTTCCCCAAAATGCTCAAATTGTTCACGGCCAAAAACTTCGGCCAAAATGGAAGAATCACTCGAAATGAAATTGCGGCGAAAAAAGCCATTAAAAGTGATGAAGAATTGGCCATGAATTTTGGTCCATTCCATTAATTGTTTGTGCCGATTTGGCACGGGGAAAATATCAAAAAAGGAGGCCAATGGGAAGGCGGGAAGGCGAAAAAGAAAGAAACTGAATGAGCCAATGAGGTGAATTTGAGGGGAGGAATTAGTATTTTTGACATACGTGAATTTAATGGCAAAAAGGCAGAAAATTAGAATTAAAATGGCCAAGGCAAACAACATTATTGGATTATATCTTATTAGGGTGAAAATGAAAATGATGAAAAATGAATGGACAATGGGTGGGGGTGATGGGGAAGAAGATGTGTGAAATATTTTGACAACAATTCTTTCCATATTTAAAGGATCAAAATCCACAAACAAGTTGGCCATGTTCTTTTACTATGTGTATTATTATTTGGCCAATATATTTTGTTGTTTGAAAATGTTGACTGATTTTTAATTATTGACCATCAAACAAAATGGCCAATGGAAGGAATATGGCAAAATAAATGGTGGATTTGTGAATGGAACAAAAATAAAAAATATGTCCAAATTCTGCTTGGTGGCCTTTTCAATATCCCATTCAGTCAGCCAATTCATTCATAAGGATTGCTTTCCTTTTTTCAGATTAAATAAACCTTATTTTTTGCATATCCCACCAGCAGTGCTTTTCCGCATTCATTCAATTGACTTTCAAGTTTCAACCCAATTTAAGTTGATGTTGACCCAACTGTTTAAAAACCAATTAATTTTAATCCATTCCAACAATGACTCATCCCCCTTTCATAATTAATTAAAAAAATTTCCCAAAATGTCCATTAATATTTCCAATTTCATGGATTTCTCCATCCATCCTAATCATCAAATCGATTCAACATTGCTGCAACTGATTGGATTTATTGAGGCTGGCTGATGACTGGCTATGGCTGGAAGAAGAATGATCGCGTTTCGCCTTTTCGACCGTCGCGCACGCCCAATTCAACTGCCCCTTTCCACCCTTCAATTCCACGCAAATCCATCCCAAAATTCCACCACAATTTCCCCCCCCCCCCTTTTCCACAATTTCGGCAGCTGCACCAAAATTCGCCATTGCTTTTTCGAAGGGAATTGCCGCCGCCATCAGCCAGTATCCCTTCCGGCAATAAAGGGAACAAATAACCAAAAAGAAGGGAAAATCATTGGATTTGGATTGTGTGGAGGCGTTGAGCGGAAAAAATGTTGTCCGATTGGAGATGGACAAAAATCGACATTCATTTTGCATTTTTATTATTCCTCATTTTTGCCATCATTCCCAATCAAATTGCCGGTGAAGATCGTGCCCAAGTGGACATTCGTGTTTCCGGGGCATGCAGTCCAAGTTTGGCTAATCATTTTGGGATGGGTGAATTCCATTCATTTTCAGTTTATTTGTCAAGGAGGGGCATTGAATTGAGCAAATATCGGCCTTTAATTCGATTCAATCCGGACAAAATCCAATTAATCCCAAAAAATCCGGTCATCCCGGGATGCGTTAAAATCAAGGCTGAAGGCGTGGAAATTCTGAAGCCAATTCGAAATTTGCTTGCCGAAGTTGAAATGAGAATTGGGGGAACACCGGATCCGAACAATCCAACGCTGCCTTGCTCCAAAAAAATCGATGATAAAGTCAATCAATGTCCATGCGCAAAAACGGAAGGATCATGGTCAGTTTTATTGATTTATTCATTTTATGGGATATGCCCTCCAAAAATATTCATTAATATTTTGACATTTTATTTTCAGTGTTTTTTGTGATTTTTGCCGCCAAATGCGAGCTCAACAAACAAAAGTTTCATTAATGGAATCGGCAAAATCATCGTCCGCCACAGCAGGTGGGGGCACATCAATGGAATCATTGGAGGAACAATGCAAATGCGAAACAATGGTATAAATAAAATAAGAATTGAATATATTTAATTTGATTAAAAACATTTACTAAATAAATTAAATTCTAATTTTTCACAGCAACCTGGATTGTACGACATCGAGACGGAAATGTGCACCCCGGAATTGGACGATGCCAAACAATTTATTCCACCGGAATTGCAGAATAACATTTTGGACAAAACACCGGTAAATATATTTTGTCCCTTTTCATATTATTCCAAATGTCATAGATTTCAATGTTCATTACGGTGTATTTGATGGATTTACAAACGCATCCAAATGAATCATATTTATCGGCATTTGGCCGAGCAATTTTGCAACGTCGAATGGCGCAAAGTACGGTTGCCTGTTTTTTGATGGGTTTGGATGTGACATTGGCCACAGGGCAACAACAAACAACAGCAACCGAGGAATAAAATAAATACTTCAAATTTTGTTTTTTATTTTCCATTTTGAACAATCCAAATAAAATAAAAAATATGATTTGTAAATTTTTCATCAAAATGGTTCCGGACTCTTTCGAATGTTGTTGTTTATATTTTCCTTTTCGCATCCCACAAAATGTGCATCGCCCGTATGCCCAAGTAGCCAAAATGTTTCCATCACGCCTTTTCCCTAAATTGGACCAAAATTAAATTGGCCAATTCCCCTCCCAACTTTTATGATCACTTCGCCCCTTGGTTCAGTCACATATCCGCCTAAAATGTTCAGTAAATAATGATTTGCCGTGGTAGAAATGTGAATTCGGCCGGCTGAAATATTGAATTAAGTCCAGAGAATTCTATTTTATGGACACCTCTTCCATTTGATTCCATTCGGCTGGCCGTATTCACAGTGTCTCCAAAAAGACAATATCTGGGCATAGTCAGCCCAACAACGCCAGCAACCGCGGGACCTAAAATAAAGGTACAGTTCTATTTTATAAAAAAAGCAAAATGTTTTATTTCCTAAAATGCAGAAATAAAGGACAAGATTTAATCATTTCCGGAAAGTTTTAATCTAACTTCTTTCCGGTTGTTTTCCGGAAAGTTTTAATCTAACTTCTTTCCGGTTGGTTTCCGGAAAGTTTTAATCTAACTTCTTTCCGGTTGGTTTCCGGAAAGTTTTAATCTAACTTCTTTCCGGTTGGTTTCCGGAAAGTTTTAATCTAACTTCTTTCCGGTTGGTTTCCGGAAAGTTTTAATCTAACTTCTTTCCGGTTGGTTTCCGGAAAGTTTTAATCTAACTTCTTTCCGGTTGGTTTCCGGAAAGTTTTAATCTAACTTCTTTCCGGTTGGATTCCGGAAAGTTTTAGTCTAACTTCTTTCCGGTTGGTTTCCGGAAAGTTTTAATCTAATTTCTTTCCGGTTGGTTTCCGGAAAGTTTTAATCTAACTTCTTTCCGGTTGGTTTCCGGAAAGTTTTAATCTAACTTCTTTCCGGTTGGTTTCCGGAAAGTTTTAATCTAACTTCTTTCCGGTTGGATTCCGGAAAGTTTTAATCTAACTTCTTTCCGGTTGGTTTCCGGAAAGTTTTAATCTAACTTCTTTCCGGTTGGTTTCCAGAAAGATTTAATTAAAGACTAACTTTTCCGGAGATTTAATTAAAAACTAAATCCTGTAATTAAAGACAAAAATTTAATTCACGATTTTTTTAATTCAAATAATTCAAGGTTTACATTTTTCTAGTAAATGCAACATTTTTTATTTTAGATAAAGCAATAATTTATAAAATTTTTAAGAAATTTAAATGTACAAAATTAAAAAAATTAAATTCTATTTTATGAGGGTACAATTACAGAAGGATATCAACACAAACAAACCAGAATGGAATCCAATGCGTAAATTGACGCGTTCCATTGGCAAATGATCAATTCGAAAATTGGAAACAGTGCGCAAAAATGCAAATGAAAGTTCGGCAATTTCTTTTGCATGATTGTCGCCATTTCGACGTGGAATGCCAGAAACGCACAAATAACCATCACCAATCGTTTCTAAAGTATTTGCATAATTTGCCCCGAGGCAATATTCATTCCCATTTCATTACTTACCCACTTTGTAGACATCATGGCTAATAATTGTAAATTTTAATTAATTTTAGAATTAATTTGTTCCCTTGTCACCCACCTATCAATTATTCCATCAAATGCCGTATAAAGACCATTCAACAAATTGACCACCTGTGAATATTTATGAATCGATCAAATTGTTAAATAAATTAATTTGACTTGAAGCGGTGAACATTTGCTGGCCAATGTGGTGAATGAGACAACATCGGAGAAGAAAATTGTGGCAGCATTGAATTGTTCCGGCTCAACCGATTCCCCCAATTTCAATTTTTCTGCCACTTGTCTTGGCAACATTCGATAGAGGAGAATATCACTTCAATTAATCCATTGTAAATTCGTCAAATATTCCACCCACCTTTTGCGCTTTTCCTCCACCAATTCTTTGGTTCTTTCCTCCACCTCCTGCTCCAATGAACTCGCATATTGTTCCAACATTCCAAACACATAATCCATCAAATTTTGGTTCCCATCTCGGACCATTTGCTTCAACGATGTCCTCACCATGTCCATTTTTGGCCTCTCCGATGGCTTCTCTGTCCAACAATCTCGAATCAAATGTAACTGGAATAAATGGTATTTTGCCATTCCTCTCCCTTCTACTATATTTGGATTGATCTCCTCACGAGGATGCAATTGTGGCCGATGTGGTATTGCTGTATTCGTCCTTCTCAAACGATATAAGATTTCTGCATTCAAATTCAATTAATTCATAATTATTCCCCATTCCCATTATCAAAACTGACCATCCACTTCATCCTCCCTTTCCACTCCATTCCATACGGTTTCCCTGTTCACCAATTCCGTGCAAATTATCCCAAAACTGTACACATCCCCTTCCTTTGTCCCCGCACGATTATTGTCCCGAAGCAATTCCGGGGCAGTCCAAAGTAATTCTAAACAAAAATTACAAAAATAGGTTTGAGGATGGAAATAAACTTTTCTTGGCAAATGTTTGACTCTCTCTGATCATATTCAGCCCAAAATCGCTTATTTTGACCTGCCATCGATCATTGATCAAACAATTTTCGGAGGTTAACATTCCATGGGCGGAGAAAGAGGATTGGTGGATTGCGATGAGTCCATTTGTGATATCCCGCATTAAAGCGGACATCACGAATGAATCGGCCACATATTGTTCTTTGGCAATCAAATCCTAACATAAATGAACAATTCCATCATAAAATGTTTGTATGCATTTCCACCTTTAAACTGCCTCTTTGACAATGTTTCCAAATAGCATAGAGAATTGGGGCATCTGTGCAAATTCCATAGAATTTATTCAAATTATCATTGTCCAATTGACGAAGCTGAAAATAGCCATAAATTTCGGCCGTATTCGATGGACTTGCCCTTCTCAATGAGACAAGATCATCCGACATTATTCGAACACGCTCATGATATTTTACGCCAAAAACAATTTCACGATTATAAACAAAATGGGAATATGCTTCCGTTTCCAGCACTTTACTGTCCATACTTGTCAATTTTGTGCTTCCTTTTCAAATTCACACAAATTCATTCCAAATAAAATCCACCATTAAATTTACCTCCTCCACCCGAAAGGCTGGATTGTAGGCTTTTCATACTTTTGCTGGACTCCAAATTTTTCAATTCATCTGCACTTTTCATTTCCTTCAAATTGCGCAATTCCATAAATGGAATTAGGCATTCCCGTGTTAGCCGTGCTTTCTCTCGCATTTTCTCCCTGATGAATTCCAAAAAATTGAATTGAAAAATTGACCCACCGAATGGCATAACCAATGCCGGAAAATGTAGCAACCAACAAAAGACAAATCAGTCCAGCCCCAATTAGAACATAAGTTGTCACATTTTGTGGACATTCTGTTCCTGTGTAGCCACAAATTGGTTTATACGATGGCCGTTGGCCGCCTCGATTCGCCCACAGGAATGCTTCATTCGTGTATTTAATTTGTGCCGTCTTTTATGAGAATTTTTAATGGAATTTATTGTAAATTGTGGCTGACCACAACAAGATTAATGATTGAAATGGACATAATGACAAAAGGTTGATCCGATGGATCCATCATTGTGGCGAAAAATGTGGGCTGCCTATTTCCGTTTTGATCCAATATTACATTCCCGGTTTCGCCTTAAATCGTCAATTTTAAATGAAATTATTTCCCTTTTCTACCAGTGAATTGCCCTTGAGACATTGAATTTACGATGGTTCCATTTCGGGCCAATTCCTTGTTTAAATATCCATATTTTTCCATTGTTTGATTCAATGCCCTCAAATATGCATATGTGGTGTCATGCAAGGAGCGGGAATATGTTGAAGGCTTTAATTAATATTTAATCATTAAAATTGATGATAATTCAAACATTCTGTTCATCCGGCATTCCCATACAACTTCCATTGCAATAAAATGGGGGATTGCCAAATTCGGCACGCATTTTTGACATAAAATTGTCAATTCGGGCAAAGGAGGTGTTTTCCAAATCGACCTTCATTTTTAATTAATTATTAATTCTGATTTTCATTGCGGAAAATTCTAACGGAAGCAATTTTATTTTCATTCCGGATAGAATTCTGATTTTCATTCCGGAAAGAATTCTGATTTTCATTCCGGAAAGAATTCTGATTTTCATTCCGGAAGCAATTTTATTTTCATTCCGGATAGAATTCTGATTTTCATTCCGGAAAGAATTCTGATTTTCATTCCGGAAAGAATTCTGATTTTCATTCCGGAAACAATTCTGATTTTCATTCCGGATAGAATTCTGATTTTCATTCCGGAAAGAATTCTGATTTTCATTCCGGAAAGAATTCTGATTTTCATTCCGGATAGAATTCTGATTTTCATTCCGGATAGAATTCTGATTTTCATTCCGGATAGAATTCTGATTTTCATTCCGGATAGAATTCTGATTTTCATTCCGGATAGAATTCTGATTTTCATTCCGGATAGAATTCTGATTTTCATTCCGGAAAGAATTCTGATTTTCATTCCGGAAAGAGTTCTGATTTTCATTCCGGAAAGAGTTCTGATTTTCATTCCGGAAAGAGTTCTGATTTTCATTCCGGATAGAATTCTGATTTTCATTCCGGAAAGAGTTTTGAATTTCATTCCGGAAAGTGTTCTGATTTTCATTCCGGAAAGTGTTCTGATTTTCATTCCGGAAAGAGTTCTGATTTTCATTCCGGAAAGAGTTCTGATTTTCATTCCGGATAGAATTCTGATTTTCATTCCGGAAAGAGTTTTGAATTTCATTCCGGAAAGTGTTCTGATTTTCATTCCGGAAAGTGTTCTGATTTTCATTCCGGAAAGAATTCTGATTTTCATTCCGGAAAGAGTTCTGATTTTCATTCCGGAAAGAATTCTAATTTTTTATCCATTTCCATTCACCCACAATAATTGTTCTCCTCGCCGCCCTTTTCGCATCTTCATCCCTTCCATCATTGGTCGCATTTTGATCAACCCAAAAATTATCGTATTTTGTGCCATTTGTACTCGCAACTGTCGCAGATACAAAAATGGAATTTTATTATTCAAAAATTGGGGGAGGGAATTCGCCTTGTTGAAGCATTCCTTGACTGCGCAATGCTCCAATGATGAACACAAATTCATTGCTATCGGCCAAGCCCAAATCGGTTATGGTTAAAAGGAAATTGCGACGATCATCCTCTTGGTCAAAACAGCCAACAACAACTTAATTTAATAATGCCCAATGTCTATTTTTTTTAATTGACCCACTTCTGGCCCTTGTTTTCAATTGATTCAGTGTATCCCGCATTGAATTCAAACTTGAATCCATTTTCTTCTTGAATACAATTGTCAAATTCGGATTAGAATTGACCACACTTTCAAAATCTCCAGGCATATATTGGCAAACCCTAATTTGAACATAAATTCCCTAATAAAATGAATATTTTTTGCCTTCTGGTATCATCCGGAATGTAAACAATGGCAACTTCGTACCAATTAAATTGCATCAAAATTGATTGAATGGCCAATGAGACCATATAAGTATTCACATTTACATTGGCCACGGTGGGATAAATGGTGGAATTTGTGAGGTCCGAAGAAACGGTGGCACCCCAAAGAAAAGCAGGAAAATTGTAAAAAGTGGCACCGTAACCGGCCACCAATGCAGCTGACAATGAATGAAATAATTTGGACATTTAATAAAAATGCCAAATTACAAGTGACGCAAGGTGGTCCAATAATGGCATCCACATTCTGCTCCAGAAAAAGTTGATTGGTGTAGCCGGTGGTCAAAGCTTGATCACAATCGCAAAAAAGCCAGGAAAAACTATGTGAAAATGAATACTTCAGATTGGGGGAAGGAGGTGAGGGATTTGCGTACGTCAAATTCACATTATCCACCAAATGTTCGGATTTGGCCCGATTTATGGCCAAAGTGATGGCTGGCGCATTTTGACCAAACCCAAACAATGTTCGCAGTGCTGGAGAATATTTTTTGTGAATTAATTTAATTTTGTTTATTACATTTTGTTGAATTGCCAAAAAGAAGGCCAATTTTGAGTTGCAATTGAGGAAGGGGGCCAATTGCCAAAGGGGAAATTGTTGAGGACGAATTTTGGGCCAAAGGAGAGTGAAAATAGAGGAATAAAAGGTAAAAGGTGAAGAAAAGTAAGAATTTAATTTTGGACTTGGATAACATTTTTCATAGATATTCAGAAAGTGAGATTTTTAGACTAAATTTTGAGGCAAAAAAAGACTTTGTATAAATAAGAATGAAGCCAAAAAAATGCTAAGATTTCGCCATTTTTAAAGTACACCAAAGGAGGAATGCCGCCGAAACCTCTCAAATTGTAAAATATTTTAAATTTTTAATCCCTTTTTAAGGCCATTCAAAGGTGTGAATTCATCATTCGGCATTTTGGGCCATTCAATTCAGTCAGAATTAATCCTTTCCCTTTCCAATTCGGTATACGGTAATCCATACGCCCCTCTATTTTTGAATTGGCCGTTAGATTCAATAGTGAAAGGTTTCTTTGAACAATTTCAATTTATTCAAATAAATTTATTCAAAAATTTTTTGATAAAATAAATTTATAAAAACAAATGGAATGTTTTTGGCAGAATTATTTTTCCTTCAATTTATATTTGAGTTTCTTTTCTCATTACCAATAATTCTCGAGGAAGTTTAGTAATATGCATTTTGTGTTGACCTGTTATTTTAAAATAAATAGATTTTTGAAGAATTAAATAAATAAATAAATAAATTATTTTAAATTCGTTCGATTATTAAATATTCAAATAAATAAATTTATTCACAAAAGCATTGTTTTATCTTTATGAGAATAATAAATGAATGAATGAGGTAAAATATATAAGGAATTAATGTAATATTGAAAGATTGGACATAATTTTATCCAATGAAGGACCATTTTGAATTGCTGGCTTCTTGGTTTTTTGGTCAAGGCATTCCAAATATTTGGCCAATTCCACCGTCGGTGAATGCAAATTATCCAATCCATCATCGCATTCCGAAAATATTTCCAAAGGCAAATTTCGTAGGGTTCGGCCACTCATTCGTCCACCAATGCTAAAAAATTAATAATTAATTATTTAAATGAATTTGATTTGGATTACTTTTTTGCAATTTGCCGACATTTATTTTGCATAATTTCCCCATCCATCGATCCTCTCAATAATCCAGTATTGATTAATTCTCGAATTGATTCCATCAAAATTGTGAAAATGGCCTCTTCGCCCGGGTGGCCAATGTGCCGAATCAAACCAACTCGATCGATGAATGCCGTGTCCAATGCTTTTTCAATGTTTGATGTGCAAAGAATGAACACATTTTTGAATCTAAATTAAATTAAATAAATAAATTTAATTATTTATTTTTGTACCTTTTTGTTTTGTCTAATTGAGTGAGAACGGCATTCACCGCCCGGACCGAATCGGTTGGATCATTCCCCGAAATTGATGCCTCTCTGCCCATTGTTAAACTTTCAATCTTAAATATTTAATTAAATTAATTATTTTTAATAATAAAATTACTTCATCAATGAGCACAAAAATAAGCCAATCCTCGCGTTCGGCCAATTCTTGAATTCGAGTGAATAATTTTTGAATGAGTTTTCCGCTCTGAAAATTACCCGAAATTAGTTTTAAATGTGGAAATAACCAAAACCAACTTCGCTGAACCATTTTGAGAAAAGACTGTGGCTGTTCACTTCAACAAAATGCACTTTTTTGTATTTGGTAAATGGCATTCGAATTGCAATCTTCTGAGCCACCGCCTTGCAAAGTGTGGTTTTCCCCGTTCCAGGTGGTCCTTTAAAATGTTTTTCGATTATTTTAAACATTCCAAAAGAATAAACCTTTCAATAGAATGAGTCGATTTTGGGTAATAATTGCCGGATTCACATTGGCATTCACCATTTTCATTGTTGTTTTTATGAATTTGAGCATCTATTTTGTGAAAGGAATTAGTAATTATAAATGAATCGCATAGGATAGCTAACCTCCTCTTTTGGACATTTATTATCATAAACCAAACTTTGCCATAAATCTTCGAATTCAATTGTTGGCAATTCCCATTGATATGAGCCAATTGCGGCATCATCCCCTCCTCCTCCATCATTTCCGGTGTTGATTTCCTCTGCCATTGGCCCATAATTTGTTGTTGTGTACAAAAAATAATTTGCCAATTCCCAATCCTCAGGTTTGCATTGAATTGGCTAAATTAAATATATTTATTAGTGCGCAATAAATTTAAGTATATTTTCTTACTTTTTCCTTTTGTTCTCCGGTAAAGTAGCAAATTATTCGGTCGACTTTTTCACAAAGATATTCTCTGAGAGGTGGTTGCCAATAATCCTTTCCATTTGTAATATTATATTCATCTATTTCGGACATAGCCTTCTTAATTTCCGCAATCAGTTCTTCTTTATTATTTGCTGGTTTTTTGAGCCGTACTTCCACATTAATTTTATTATTTTTATTCATTTTAGGTATTCTGGAATGTGAATATTAAAAAAAGTTTAGAATATCATTATAACAATAAGTTTTCATCTTCAAAATTAGGCTTTTAGCGTTTAGGTTTAATTCTCCAAATTTTTAATACACATGGCCTGCGGCGTTAAAAAATAAATTTAAATAATAATTTTCCGCCATTCAGCATAACAGAGACAGAGTATACGAAACGAAATGAAAAAATAAAAGAAAGAATCGAGTCTTGATTCTGAGTTTAGCATTTATAATTTTTTAAAACTGGGTTTAACTGTTTTCCAACACGTTAAATCTAAAATCATCATTAGCTTGTTGGTTTAATCTCTCGAAATAGTCGAAAACCAATTTGAAACACGCTAGCACCATTGAAAAAATCAAAATTGAAATGAAATTATTTTTTATCATTTTGTAATTTTGTATATATAATATAATAATGTCTTTCGTTCAAAACAAATTAAATTCCGATGCTATGCCTTCTCCTTGGTCTGGCACAAACGCCAATCATTCGGCATATTTGTTGGGAGATTCTTGGCACAAATGTACTCATTTGAATATTCTGACCATCCAAAGAGGCAGTCCCATTAGCAGAAAAACAAGAAACTGCTTTGCTATGAATTCCCATCAAAAATATTCGATCCGTTTCCGCCAAATTGGCCTGCAAAGCTGCGCCACTATCGCCCTAAATTCCAATAAAAATGATTTTATGAAATGAATTAATGAATTGATTAACTGGGCAAACTCCGGAAAGTGAATGTTGATTAGAATTGTTAGTCACCACAAAATTGCCGCCCATTGATGAGCCAATTTGTTTGACCGCAAAACCCATCATTTTTGAACGGAAAAAACGCAGTTTTGCACTTGTTTTGGCTGAAATTTACATTATCAAAATAATTATTTTCATTTTATTATACATACGCTTTTTTAATGTTCCTCCAGATAAGCCCCAGCCCAAATCAATCAAAGTGTGGTCATCGGGGGAAATTGTGAGGATTTCGGAAGGAGGCATACAAATTGGCATTGTTTCTTGATTAAACTATTCAACAATTAAAATTGTACCAATTTTCGATCCAACCTCCAATTCCTGTTCCAATTCCATTATGGCATAGTCGAGACCGGTTACGAAATTACATTCCCCACTCAAAAATCCGAAAGGAAGTGCAATTTTGACAATTTTGACTTCTTTCATGTCCACTTTTGGGCATCCTTCTTCCACATTTTTTCGTAGACAAATTCCACCGTACCAAATTCGCATTTTTCTCAATTGTTCGCCCAATTCAAATCGAATTGCCCTTGGGAATTAATCAAATGAATGGAATGCAGTCAATATGAATAATGCCTAGTAAGAGCCTTTCCTACTGTTCATCCTACTGTACCGTGTACCTCCATTTTATTGCCTAATCGCCCTGTCACCCTATCAATCAAATATTGCCTCAATCGTCAATCTGCTTTTTTAAAACCACCCTTTTTCCTATCCTGCATTTGGCTGCGCCTTTGTAGAAGAGAAATATTCTTATAAAGGAAAATCTATAAAAAATTTGTGGGATCAATTCAAAAGGAAACATCTAGATAAAATTGGACAAAAAAAACCATTGAGATTAAATCGATCAATAATTTTTCACTATTTTTTCCTAAAATAAAAATTTTTGTATCTTTTTCTAAAAAAATTTCAATCCCCGAAAAACCCGAAACCCCGACCCGAAATTTTTGAGAACCCGAATACCCCGAAAACTCCTCCCCGAAAATTTACACCCCGAAAAAACCACCCCGAAAAAAACCCCGAGACCGGGGCTACAACCCTATCTGAATCCTTTTTCCTTCACATCATATTTTCCCCTCAATTAAAAAATAATTTAGTTGGTTTGCTTCTAATCCCTATCCCATTCATTGGGCCTATGGGGGCTTATTAGGTCTCCGGCGAAGACTCAGAGCGAGAGCCTAGGCCCAATTCTGGAGCCAAACAACTTTATTAGCCCTAGATTAGGACTAAATAAATGCATTGCAAACTTGCACGGATGTGAATTATTTTGGTTCTGAAGAAAACAATGGGCAGCCGTAAGGACATGCCGACGGCTAATCAAAGTGCCACCGCATTTATTCCTCCCATTCAATTTATGCACGTAGGAAACGGCCCAAGGGAATTGGCCTACGGTGGCATATTCACCACCAATTATTTTGAATTCTCTTTTGCCTAATTAATTCATAAATTAATAAGGGGATAGGAAAAAATTACTCGTTGTCGTTGTCTTCCCACAAATTTTCTTCAAATATTCACTTTCATTTGCAGAAATTGGCTTCAAAAATCGTTCATCTGTTGGGAAATAATTAATATCCCAATTTTTGGTTGGCCAATAAACCGGATTTTGTTGAGAAAATGGCAAAGAATTCTTCTCGGCAATAAATTTTTAGAAAAATATCAAAAAATATAAAATAAAATAATAAATTGGACATTTTTAATCATCGGGATTCACGGAGAATTAATGAATTTATATAATTTTGGGGTTTTCCAATTAAAAATCATTTGAAAAAGAATGATTAATCACATAATTTGAACAAAAATATTAAAATAAAATGAAAGCCACAAAATGATGATGGGATAAAATAAAAAGGAAAAGGCCAAATTCGAGTGAGGAGGGCCACAATATGCACAGAAAAATTAATTTTTTTTTTGAAAAGTAGATGTGGGGACCAATAGAGGGAAAGAAGGGGAAGAAGGCGAGATTTTCCGTATCAAAAATGTGCATTGGAAATTAAAATCGCCGGGTTTGAGTCAAATTTGGGTCATATTGGCCATTTGGCGCCGTACGAGGAAATCCTCCGGTTCCGTATTGTTGATAGGTTGGCCTAGTGTATAATGCACCTCCTCCGGGACCACCAACCTAAAAAATTTTATTTAAAAACAATATAATAAAAAGGGTAATTCACCTCGGATCCAACTCGACTTTGTTGGTAAATTTCCTTTTCGACCCTCCTTTGCCGGCTTTTTGTCCTCTGGTAGCAAATTATGATAGCCAAAGTGCCACAACAAAAAACAGCCAACACAAAAATGAGCAAAATGATCAGACCAGTCATCCTAAAATTCATAAATTCAATAATAATTGAGAGAAAATGAGGGTTTAAAACCAGAATTGGTCTTTGGGGCAGCATCCGGTTACGCAGCAACCTTCCATCTTCTCACAAAGAAGAGTGACCGTATTGCCGCCTTGATTCTTGGCATTATAGACGCAACGGATGAAGCCGGAATCAACGCCTAATTTTTTAAATTTATAATTATGACAATTACACATCCAAATTACCTTCCAAAGAGGATCCAATAAAATCACCTAAATTCGGGTCAAAATTATTCTCAAAATGAAATCGAACCAATTGAGCCGTGCTGTGCCACTTCCTGCAATTGGATTCCGGGTGCAGGCGGAGGCAAGCCCGTGTTGTCCCCAAAGCGAACAGTTTCGCCCATTACATGGGCCAATTAGGCTTTTTTAATGATTTTGAATAAGCTTCCAGCGACTTTACGAGTTTTTGGGCGATAATTTTATTGAGAGGATGGAGAGGAGAGGGAGGGAACAGGTGGAAGGAAAATCGATTTGCGCGATCACGAGCGAGAAGGAAAAAAGGTGGAATGGCCAAGGAAGTCAGCCAGGGACCGGGCCAAGGACTGGGCAAACATAGCAGCGGCAAAGGACTGGATCGGCTGCAGTAGGCCGGACATTGGCGACAACCGACACCCCATTCCCCCTTCATTTTCTATTTTCTTGTCTTTCCCTCATTCCCATTCCCTCCTTCTCAATATCCCATCAATTTGCCTTTTGTACTCCTTCAAAGGTGGATCAAGTTAATCCGCTTTTCATGATCCCAGGGTCGAGGAGGGCAACAAGAATAAATGAATGGAATGAAAGAGAGGGGATGGGGCAAATGGAAGGGAAAACGGAAAATAAAGCTTATTTGGTTGATAAATATTTGGGGAAAATTTGGACTAAATTTAAAGTGAGATCTGCTGCTTGGCTCAAAAATAATTTTTTGATGAAAAAAGAATTCATGGATGGAATTGAATTAATTGAACAAAATTTGCTCACCGAATTTTATGCATTAAATCAAATTTTCAATAATATTCATTATGCGCAATATATGACTTACTAACTTGCTTTCTTTAAATCAACAAAAAATTCTTTAATTATTTTGGGGGAACCATTCTCTAAATTTGTAAATTTATCAAATTTCTTCAAAAAAGAAAAATATTTATAAAAAAGAATTGTTTTGATTAATTTTAGAAGAATGAAGTAGTATGGTATTAAGGAAGGGAAATGGTAGGAAAAAAAGTAGAATTTATAAGCAAAACAGACGGAATTATTTAGTGCAAAATAGGCGGAATTATTTAGTGCAAAATAGACGGAATTATTTAATGCAAAATAGGCGGAATTATTTAATGCAAAATAGGCGGAATTATTTAGTGCAAAACAGGCGGAATTATTTAGTGCAAATAGGCGGAATTATTTAGTGCAAAATAGGCGGAATTATTTAGTGCAAAATAGGCGGAATTATTTAGTGCAAAACAGGCGGAATTATTTAGTGCAAATAGGCGGAATTATTTAGTGCAAAATAGGCGGAATTATTTAGTGCAAAATAGGCGGAATTATTTAGTGCAAATAGGCGGAATTATTTAGTGCAAAACAGGCGGAATTATTTAGTGCAAAACAGGCGGAATTATTTAGTGCAAATAGGCGCAATTATTTAGTGCAAAACAGGCGGAATTATTTAGTGCAAAACAGGCGGAATTATTTAGTGCAAAATAGGCGGAATTATTTAGTGCAAAATAGGCGGAATTATTTAGTGCAAAATAGGCGGAATTATTTAGTGCAAAATAGGCGGAATTATTTAGTGCAAAATAGGCGGAATTATTTAGTGCAAAATAGGCGGAATTATTTAGTGCAAAATAGGCGCAATTATTTAGTGCAAAATAGGCGGAATTATTTAGTGCAAAATAGGCGGAATTATTTAGTGCAAAATAGGCGGAATTATTTAGTGCAAAATAGGCGGAATTATTTAGTGCAAAATAGGCGGAATTATTTAGTGCAAAATAGGCGCAATTATTTAGTGCAAAATAGGCGGAATTATTTAGTGCAAAATAGGCGGAATTATTTAGTGCAAAATAGGCGGAATTATTTAGTGCAAATAGGCGGAATTATTTAGTGCAAAACAGGCGGAATTATTTAGTGCAAAATAGGCGGAATTATTTAGTGCAAAATAGGCGGAATTATTTAGTGCAAAATAGGCGGAATTATTTAGTGCAAATAGGCGGAATTATTTAGTGCAAAACAGGCGGAATTATTTAGTGCAAAATAGGCGGAATTATTTAGTGCAAAATAGGCGGAATTATTTAGTGCAAAATAGGCGGAATTATTTAGTGCAAAATAGGCGGAATTATTTAGTGCAAAACAGGCGGAATTATTTAGTGCAAAATAGGCGGAATTATTTAGTGCAAAACAGGCGGAATTATTTAGTGCAAATAGGCGGAATTATTTAGTGCAAAATAGGCGGAATTATTTAGTGCAAAATAGGCGGAATTATTTAGTGCAAAATAGGCGGAATTATTTAGTGCAAAATAGGCGGAATTATTTAGTGCAAAATAGGCGGAATTATTTAGTGCAAAATAGGCAGAATTATTTAGTGCAAAATAGGCGGAATTATTTAGTGCAAAATAGGCGGAATTATTTAGTGCAAAATAGGCGGAATTATTTAGTGCAAAATAGGCGGAATTATTTAGTGCAAAATAGGCGGAATTATTTAGTGCAAAATAGGCGGAATTATTTAGTGCAAAATAGGCGGAATTATTTAGTGCAAAACAGGCGGAATTATTTAGTGCAAATAGGCGGAATTATTTAGTGCAAAATAGGCGGAATTATTTAGTGCAAAATAGGCGGAATTATTTAGTGCAAAACAGGCGGAATTATTTAGTGCAAATAGGCGGAATTATTTAGTGCAAAATAGGCGGAATTATTTAGTGCAAAATAGGCGGAATTATTTAGTGCAAATAGGCGGAATTATTTAGTGCAAAACAGGCGGAATTATTTAGTGCAAATAGGCGCAATTATTTAGTGCAAAACAGGCGGAATTATTTAGTGCAAAATAGGCGGAATTATTTAGTGCAAAATAGGCGGAATTATTTAGTGCAAAATAGGCGGAATTATTTAGTGCAAAATAGGCGGAATTATTTAGTGCAAAATAGGCGGAATTATTTAGTGCAAAATAGGCGGAATTATTTAGTGCAAAATAGGCGCAATTATTTAGTGCAAAATAGGCGGAATTATTTAGTGCAAAATAGGCGGAATTATTTAGTGCAAAATAGGCGGAATTATTTAGTGCAAAATAGGCGGAATTATTTAGTGCAAAACAGGCGCAATTATTTAGTGCAAAATAGGCGGAATTAAAAATGTTGGGCAAACATAATAAGCGGAATTAAAAATGTTGGGCAAACAAAATAAGCGGAATTAAAAATGTTGGGCAAACAAAATAAGCGGAATTAAAAATGTTGGGCAAACAAAATAAGCGGAATTAAAAATGTTGGGCAAACAAAATAAGCGGAATTAAAAATGTTGGGCAAACAAAATAAGCGGAATTAAAAATGTTGGGCAAACAAAATAGGCGGAATTAAAAATGTTGGGCAAACAAAATAAGCGGAATTAAAAATGTTGGGCAAACAAAATAGGCGGAATTAAAAATATTTGGGGCAAACAAAATAAGCGGAATTTAAAATATTTGGGGCAAACAAAATAGGCGAAATTAAAAGTTGTGGCAAGCAAGGGAATGACTTATTTGTTTGTTTGGAATTTTTCAAATTAATATTAGTGATTCAGAAAATTCAGTAAATTACTATTTTAGAGCCTAATTTGAGGTGAGTTAATCAATGAAAGAATTGTGAATTTAATAAAAAATTACATTGCCAAAGCGCAAATTTGACTAAAATCGGAAAATTTCTTTTTGTTTAGCCATAATTTTTGGCAAATTATATTTGTCCTATAATTTTCGATGCTCTTATTGATACCTGGCTTGAATGATTCTGCGACTGCGATACATATTTCTTATTTACAGTGTGAAAAATTCATGTAACCAGCAGCGGAATCAAATAAATATAATAATTTTTATTAAAAATGTTAATATTTTAAAGAGATGGATTAATAAAGAATAATCAAAATTATTGCCAAATTCTTCATTGTCTCAAAATTAAATCCATTTTAAAGAGAATTAATTGC
Organism: Pratylenchus scribneri; assembly: GCA_030063045.1. Taxonomy (NCBI): domain Eukaryota; kingdom Metazoa; phylum Nematoda; class Chromadorea; order Rhabditida; family Pratylenchidae; genus Pratylenchus; species Pratylenchus scribneri. The sequence continues at coordinate 3,813,780 of JAQSEB010000032.1, forward strand.
CCAAGGAAATGTAAGAAATCCTCTTCAGCGGCAGTTCATTTTTGCCTTCATCCCCGTCAATGTCAATCCATTCGCCCCCCATCAATGCGCAACCCGCGCAATAATCATCCTCTCATTCCATCCGCCGTCTAAATAACTTCTCCCCCACAGCGAAATATAATCTGCACGGCCAATTCCCTTCCTTCCACCCTTTGATGCGCACAATTGTTTTCACCAAATTGGGCGAACACAATTCTACCACAAATAAATTATTAATCTTTTTCCATAATAAAATCGATCCAAAATGCCGGCCAGTGATGAGAATATGATGGGTAAATTAGAATTAATTACAATTAATGAATGGCAGCCTGATGATTTTGAACATTTTTAGGCCGTTGGGGTGCCACTTCCTACATTGTGGGAAATATCATCGGTCCAATTAATTAAATGCACATAATTCATCCACGCAAATTCCAATAATTTTAGGGTCTGGCATTTTCATTACTCCCACATCAATTCTGAATAACGTGACTTCGGTTGGAGCATCACTTCTCGTCTGGGTGGCCGCCGGCATCATCGCCACATTGGGCGCATTTTGCTACGTTGAATTGGGAACTTCCATTCGAAAATCGGGTGGCGATTTTGCCTACCTTCGTCATATGCGATGGTCCTTCATTATTAGAGTAGTCCAAAATCGGTTTAGAAAAATATTAGTTTTAAATTATGGTTTTGAGTTTTCGAAAAAAGTCAGTTTTCGGTTTCGGTTCACCTATTTTCGGTTTTAAATTTCATTGATTTTCTGAAAACGAAACCGACTTTTGACTATTCTACTTGTTATCTAATATATTCATTCATTCAATTCCCAATAAATAGGACGGCCATTGCCTTTTCATTTATGACTTGTGCCTGTATTTTCACCAATCCCGGCACAATGGCAATTCAAATGGAAACATTCTCGGAATATGTTGTACAGGGACTGAATGTAAATAAATCATAGCAATAAATTTATCCTCCAAATTCAGATTGAATTTTGCAGTCGAACTACTCGTTTTCTCGTTAATAAATTGATCTCATTCAGCCTAATCAGTCCGTCTCATTCACAAAATTCTAAGAATTTTAGTTTTCACATTTCAGTGCTTCTTCTTTTCCTCAACTTTTTCTCCGTCCGTGCTGTCGTTGCCCGATTTCAAATGATCGCCATGATTGCCAAAATTGTGGCTGCCTCCATCATTGTCATTACTGGACTTCTTGTTTGGCTTTTTAAGGGTTTTCATTTGCCCTTTTTCCAATGTACATTCATTAAGGTGTTCAATCCGACAATTTCAAGGAGCCTTTTGCCAATAGCACATTTTATCCTGGCAAAGTTGCCTTGGCCCTTTTTGCTGGCCTATTCAGCTACGATGGATGGGATATTCTGAATTACGGGGCCGAGGATGTGAAAAGGCCGCATCGGTCAATGCCTTTTGCCATCATTGTTGGCATGTCCACCGTTGCTTTACTCTATATTTGTATGAATCTTTCCTATTTTGTTGTCCTCTCCGTCGCCGAAGTCCAAAAGTCGGATGCGGTGGCCATGGTTTGGCCAAAATTTATGCAATTTCCTCCATTATTTCTTCCCTCGATTCCTTCTAGACTTTCGCCGGCAAAACATTGGGCACAACTTTACAATATGCAATGCCATTTTTGGTTTGTATCGTCCTTGTCGGGTTAATTTATTTATTTCCATTTATATATTCCTTCAATTTTAATAGTTCATTGAATGCCACACTTTTTTCGGGTAGTCGTTACATTTGGGCAGCTGCAAGAGAGCGCAACTTTCCCTCATTCATTTCCTGCATTAATCGAAAATATGATAGTCCCCGTGCCGCCCTTATTGTTCATGTTGGATATTTTTCCATTTAAATTATATTTTTTGAAGGTTTTATTGTCCATGGCCTTCTCATTTCTCGGCAATTTGGAAGTAAACCACCATCTAAATAATTATTCTAATACAAATATATTTCACAGGAATTAATCAGCTATGTTGCCTTCACTCATTGGGTCGAATTTATCATTTAATTTTATATATTTTTATTTCTCAAAATGTAGATCATTCGTTCCTTTACCATGATGGCACTTTTGTCCATCCGATTGGGCATTGCCAAAAGGGAAATCCATGAGAAGGCCATCCAAGTGCCGTTGATTCTTCCCATTCTTTTCCTCATTGTTTGCCTTTCCCTTGTCCTTGTCACCATCGTTCAAAGTTTCTCGGCCTCCGTTGTTGGTTTACTCATTTTGGCCATTGGATTGGCTGTATATTTTCTGTTCATTTGGGAAAAAACTTTGCAACGTTTTGGATGGTATCGACAAATAATGCATCAAATAAATGGTAAAAAATTCACAAAAGTTGTATTAGAAATGTTTTAAATTCCACCCTCATAGATGGGACATGCGTAATGGCCCAAATTGCGTTGAATGGGAACATTGAATTGGTGAATGAGGAGGAGAAGCAAAGGGAAAAGCCCAATCCACCATCAATGATTGCTAATGGGCAAGGGGAAGATACGGAGGAGATTGAGAGGAGTAGAAAAAGAAGAAATGGTTCAACGGTTTATCCGACAGAGAATTGAAAAGAATTTGGCCAATTTAAGTGGAATTTCCCAGTGATAATATTAAATTGTTCCTTATTTTGTATTTTTTTTTTTTGTCTTTTTTTGGCATCAAAATAACGGAAGTAAAATAAAATAAGCAGTCAAACACCACATTATTCATTACTCAACCAAATTTACACGGTCATTTATCATCGCGCAAAACATTCCCCGAAAATGTGGGGAAACAACCATTCATTCATTTTCCACCATTAATCAGTGGGGCGCATAAATTCGCCTCATTGATTTTGGCCTGCATTCCCACAACCACCAAAAATGTTGTTCAACACCATCCCAAAAATGTCCAATGCGTCCTCCTTTTGCAATTGGCCTTTTACTCCTCCTTTTCGGTTTTGGCCGTCTTTTGTTGATCATCTTTTTTGTTCTCCTCATTTCCACTTTCCATATTTGTCCTATCGATTCGAAGCCGGAACAATTTCGAGTTCATTTTCTAAGGAGTCCAGGTAATTCTCAAAATTCCCTCCATCATATTTCCATCATTTTTAGACGGAAAATGGCTTTCTCTGCTGAATTTGCGTGTTGTCTTCCAAAGCCCAGATTTTGTTGATATTGATGAGGAGATCATCGAGGAGCCGGTGGATTTTGACGACAATGACGATTGGACAATAATCACCATTGACCCAATTCCGATTAGGCCACAATTGAATTGGACTGGAAAATTACTTGGTGAATTGACCGAGACCGAGAAAATTTATGGGGAAAATGAGGAAAAAGCCACGGAAAAGACGATGCGCGAGGATGGAATGAAGAAAATGGAAAGGAAGGAAGAAGAAATAAAAAAGAAGAAAGAGGAAACGGTAAGTAAGGAAATAGAGGAAAAGGAAGAGGAAAAGGGAGTGGAGGAAATGCCAAAATTGGTTGTGCCTGAATTGGATTTGCTCAAAGAAATGCTCCCTTGGATTCCACATTTGCTTAGAAAACATCATAAAAGTCGGAGAACGAAGAGATTTAATCAAAGAAAATGTTAATTTTAGCAAATAAACAAAGAATTCACCTTGAGGACATTTTAATGGGAAAATCGACAACAATTGGAATCGGAGGAGGAATGGAGGAGGAAACAACAATGAAAGTTGAGGAGGAGAAATCAACAACGGAAATTGCAACGGAAATTGGAAGTAGCACAATTGAAGAAGGTACCTAAAAATGCAAAATGTTGTGTTTGCAAAAAAGTGAATAAATAAAATAAAGGGGGAATTGATTTGAATTTTATGAGAAAATGAGATCGAATTATAGAAAAAATTTAATTTTTATTTCATGTCTATGATTCCTAGTTTTAATTAAGATTAAATTTTACGGAAAGATTTAATTAAAAACTAAGTTTTCCGGAAAGTTTTAATCTAAGTTCTTTCCGGAAAGTTTTAATCTAAGTTCTTTTCGGAAAGTTTTAATCTAAGTTTTCTTTCCGGAAAGTTTTAATCTAAGTTTTCTTTCCGGAAAGTTTTAATCTGAGTTTTCTTTCCGGAAAGTTTTAATTAAAATCTAATTTTCCTGGAAATATAAATATTTAAAGACTAATAATGAAATTGAAATAATTTTGACCGAAATTTCAGAGGAAATATTGACAACAACAGAGGAGCCCCAATTGGAGCCAATAAACGAGGAAGAATTGGCACTGAATTTGCACGAAGATTCGTTGCATCGAAATGAATCGACCCTCCGACAAATGTTGAATGGGACTTCATTGGATGATGGTGGCACAATTCGTAAGGATGGAGAGGCATTCCGCGATTTGGGTAGCAGTTTCATCCTTCCACTGTTGAAGGAGATCAAATATGACAATAAAAGCATTCCACTCGTCTTTGCTGGTTTCCATCAAATAATTTGAAAAAAATTATCCAATTCTTTTATAGATGAATCCCTGAAAGTAACACTCTCTTTGGAAGTACTCCATTTGGGCAATTTTGATAATTTCCAAATGGAATATGAATTGGATGTACTTTTCCATTTGCAATGGTACGATGTGAGATTGGCCAACAATTTCACGAAAGCAGTTCGCATCAAAGAGCAATCCATCATCGATCGAATTTGGAAGCCGGATTCATTGTTTTTCAACTCCAAATTTTCCTATTTCCATTTGGTTTCATTTCCCAATTTTCGAATGCGCATTCAACCCGATGGCCATATTACATATACCTCAAGGCAATTTATGATGCTGTGTCTTAAATTCATTCAATTCATTTTAGAGTCACTCTTTTGCCGGATTGCCAAATGAATTTTTGTAATTTTCCCCATGACACCCAGCGGTGCGATCTTTTGATCAGTTCAAGTGAGTTAAATAAGCCTAAAATCCATCTATTTCTCTCCATCTTTTTTAGTTGCCCATCCAAAAGCAATGCTCGAATATCATTGGGATCCGGTGCAGCCAATTTTATTCTCAAAAAAGATTTCATTGCCCGATTTGGACATCAAAAATATTAGCACGGAACAATGCCGAATTGGTGGCAAATTGAGTGAGTTTGAGTTGGCAAAATAAAAATTTGTAAATTAAATTGAAAGTTCCCTCCTCATGTTTGACCCTCTCTTTGGTGCTTCAAAGGGAAAGTGCCCGCTATATTGCGGAAAAATATTTGCCAAGCACATTGGCCATGATTTTCTCATGGGTGGCACCGTAAGTCCAAAAAGTTAATAAAAATAAACAAATAACATTCACAGATATGTCCCATACAATTATGAGGAAGTGCGAATTATAACGCCAATTACGGTTGGAATTGATCGTAAATTATTAAATTTATATGAATTTAATTAATAGGTCCTTTTGACATTGGTCCAAATGGAAAAAGGCAATCAAGAGGTGAATGAAATGAATTAAAACAATTGTAATTTTGAATTTTAAGGTGATCACTTCATATTTGACTTCATTGGACATTTGGTTGGTTCCAAAAATTATTACAAACCAAAACAAAACCCCAAAGGTTTGTTGTCATCAAAGCATTCACTGTGCTTTCATTGATCGAAAGTTTGACCGTAATGGCCTATATAAAAAGGGCCCGTGCCATTGTAAATTTACATCCATATTTTTGAGGAATATTTTTCACTTTTTTACAGGAAAAACAAGCACAAAGGGCATCAAATGAATATCAAAAAGATTTACTTCAGGCTGAGGCCAAGCGAATTGTTCGACTTTATCATCGGCTCGACCATTTTTCGAGAGTATTTTTTCCGGTTGCCTTTTGTTGTTTTCTGATATTCTATTTGGGATTCATTGCCCAAAGGGATGAACATCAATGCCAGGAACAAAAGATTGACTTTGATAAATTGGAATCCGTTGTATAGTCCAAAAATCCCAAAATTTCCTCCTTTTTTTAATTTTATGAAATAAAGCGCTCAATATTAATTCATATTTTTTAATGATTATTTATACATTTAAAACTGGTTAAAAAATAATTTAAAAGAATTTTGGCAAAAAATTTTAAACCAATAAACAAAGAAAATGAAGAAATCTCTGAAAGGAATTGTTAAAAGATCTAGCATTTATTTGTTTCAAATTGCAAAAAAAAGCAAGCATAAAAAATTATTTAGATTTCCCAAATTATTATAAATATCAAATTATAAAATTTCGTGTCATAATTTTATGATTAATTTTGATTAGATAATCGTTTTGATATGTTCGGAAAAGAGATTAATTTAATGACATAAGTTTTAGTTTTATTAATTTGACTGTGGTATTGCCCAAAATTCGAGAATTGAAAATTAAAGCCCTTTTAAATCATAAATATTTATTAATGGACTATTTTTTCTATTAAAATTTGAGAATATTCCGCTCTACAAAATTATACTAAGATAAGGTTGTGATTGTGATTGGAGGGAGGAAGTTATGAATAATTTGGGGCAACATGTCACATGTCACATCTCTCATATGCCCTAAAAGAAGGAACACAGCACAGAAAACGGTAAAAGAGAGAAGGAAGGAAGGAGCACTTTTCTTTCCCTTCCATCAAATCGAGGGAACACAATTTTTCCCTTCTTGAGAGAAGAAAGGGAGAATACGGTAGAGAATACGGTATTCGAACCACCAACAATGTTGCCCCGTTTCCTTTTAATATTTCCACATTCATAACTCCCTTCGATCCTAACCATTTTTAATGATCTTTATATGATTTTGTAGAGCGAAAAATTCTCTATCTATTCATATAAAAATAAAAAATGTTCATAAATTTTTAAATTATTTATTTTAGTATATTTTATGATTATTCCCTCAGGGTATTTCCAATCCAAATGAATAATTTCGGTCATTTTATTTAAATTTTTTGACATTTGCCAAATTATTTTTACTATTTACTTATATTTAATTGCTATGGCGAATACTGCAAAGGGAATAATATGTGTGGGGTTAGCGTTGGTTGGAAGGTTTTTGAGAGCACACATTTTCTTCGCTATATATTTGCTGTTGGCTGTAGTGGTTGGGGTGGGGGAGGTGGTTGAGGGGAGTATTCCTCGCCAATCCCCTTTACTCTCTCAACCGCCAATTCCCTCCACCCTTACTCTATAGTATTGATTCAATTCTTCATTTTAGCCAAAGGTTTTTACTTTTACTACTCCACCCTAAATTCATTCATTCACCATTAAAAATATTAAAAAAGAATATTTGATGGAATTTTTGAAACACGAAATAAATTCCTTCCAAAATGAGCCGGATGAGGCTGGAATTCGGCGTAGTGCCATCCAATTTATGGGCTCACCAATATTCCAAGAGGATTTGGAGGAAATCACCCGACAACGTCTAATATTCACGGCAATCCTTGTCGACCATTCCAACGTGCTTTTTGGCACATCCAATGAACGGGGCCCACTTTGGGAGGAAATTCGGCAATTCATGGTTGAGCAAGGAGCATCCACTTTGGTGGACAAAGATTGGAAATATGTGGCCAGTTGTTATTGGCAGAACATTCGGAAGGTGAGGCAGAGGAATTGAATAAATTTGAGGGTTCTTTTTGAGGATTCAATTCGGCGTATGGCCAAAATGCGTGTGGGCACAATTCCGAATAAACAAATGCGCGCCGGCATCCAAGAATTGGACAGATTGGTCGGAGAGGTTATCAACAAACGAGGACCCGGATCAGCATCGGTGAGACCAAAAGGAGGAATTGAAATAAATTAAATGGCATTTATTCCAGTTGGAAACACTCATTTGCAACTATGCCCGAAATTACACGGATGAAGAGGAACCGGCTGGCAGCAATGAAGGTGGAGAGGGAAATATGGACAATCTACTGAATAATCGATTGGATGAAGAATCGAATTCTACGGCCAATGGTTGGTTTAAATTCCCAAAATTCATTTCCAAAATATTGATTTATTTGTAGATGAACACAATAATGTGCCGTCCACTCAAAACAATGTCGTTGTCGTTGAATACCATCAAAGCCGAAACAATAAAAACACACAAAATCATCCGGCCACCTCCACTGCCCATGCCATCAATGTGAATGCGGCAAATCTGCCAAAAATATTCTCAGCCAAAACAACGACAAAATCCACCACCATTGCCGATGATGGGGCCATAATAAATGAAAATTTGTCCATTCAATTGGGCAATTCAATTGCCAAAACTCATTCACAATTGGTGGCCGGCGATTATGTGGAAAAAGCAATGGAATTTGAGCGAAATTTGAAGCAAATGGTGAATGGCTATAAGGCATGGATGTTCGATCAAATTTTTGGCCAAGACAATGCGAATATTGAGGAGGAAGAAGAAGGCCAAGGGGCCGGACATTCACATCAAACAAAGAGGATGAAATATTAAATCGAATTGAATTTATTTATTCTTCATTCCATTTTCTTTTTTTGAATAAAATTTGCGACAATTTGTTGATTCATTGGTCGATTTGATTGCAAAAATTGAGAGGAATAAATTTGTTCAATTCCAAAACGATTTTTTGGATTTAATTGAATGCATCCGGCCACCAATTCATTGAATTCATTTGGCATTGAAATTAGGGTTGGATCATTCAAAAGAAGGGCAATATTTTCGGGCGAAAAGCAAAATGAATCCATCAATGGAATTTTTGGATCATTGGCCGATTTGAATGGGAATCGGCCCAATGCCATTTCGGCCAACGATAATCCAAGGCTCCAAACATCGCTGGCAACGCTGAATATTTTGACAATTTTCCTCAATATTTTCCATTCCATTTTTACTTGTAAATTCCGCCTCCAATCCTTTCTGGGGCCATATAAACTTTTGTGCCAACATATGACCAGGCAATGGATTGGGCCATTTGCTTTGAAACACCAAAATCGGCCAATTTCACTTGGCCATTGGAATTGACCAAAAAATTTGATGGTTTAATGTCGCGGTGAATGATTGAACGGCCCCAAAGATGGACTAGGCCATCGACAATGGCCACAGAGACGGCACCCAAAACTGGGGAGGGAATTGCGCCATAGAGGTCCAGGGAGAGGGCATCCATTAATTCCTTTAAATTAATTAAATAAATATAGATTGGCCAAAAGGGGGAAATACATACCATGCAAATGAGTAATTGATTCTCCACAAAAAGGGCAGCATAGAAGGCAACAATGTTTGGATGAGTGCATTTCTATGATAATTAGCCAAAAGTGGATTAAATTAATGCCCAAAATGATTACCCTTAAAATGGCAATTTCATTCAAAAGTCCTTGTCGAGTGCCACTTGAATTGTCAATGCCAATGCATTTTACGGCCATTAGTCGGTCTTGCTTCACGTCCAATGCCCTTTAAATTACCTACATATACTGAATTTATCCTTGATATTGCCCCGGGGCTATTATTTTCAGAATATTTCAAGAGGGCAAAAAATTTAACTTTTTCTGCCTTTTTCTCTTTAAAAATCCTTAAAAGGAGGCTATTATTAGAGAGAGGGGGCTTCTATTTTTCATTCCCAAATCCCAGGGGGGTACTATATTGTAGAGGAGGCTTCTATAAAAGAGGGGGCTAACTAGGAAAAATATGCGATTTTTCCCGATATAATCCACTTGTAAACTGTTCCAAATTGGCCATCCGAAAGTCGTTCAACCAATTGCAAATCTTCAGGACTGATTTTCCAATTCATTTCCATTCCATTTTGGATTTCTGTCTCATTTTGTTGGCTGTTCGATGGAAAATGTCCCAAAATGAATTCATCGGATTCATCAAAACTGATTTGTTGGCGCATCAAAGAATGCGATGATCCTTTTTTGGGGAAAATATTGGCAATAAATTGGGCCAATAAAATCAAACTTAAACGTATTTCCAATGGAATTCCATTGTTGGAAATGCTCATTTCACCCAAAAATGTTTCCAATTCCTCATCCGTTCTCACCGAAAGGCTGTCCCCATCTTCATCGGCATCTTAAAAATTATATTTAAAAAATAATAAAGTATTTGAATTTGTGAACATTCAAAAAAGTCAAAATTTGTCCGTTTTCCGGGGAATGCAGAATTTAAGCTGGCCTGAATATTTTAATTAACCACAAAATATATAAATTTCAGTGAAAATTGACCATCAATGTGTCGAAAAACATCAAGGTCACATCGTCCAATTCCAATTCGCGGCATTCCCCTTCGGCATTGGCCAAGATGCGTAAAGGCATTGATAACGAAAGGAGGGGAACAATTGTTTGATGACAAAGAGAAAACCCCGTTTTTTCCTTTTTCAAATAATGTGCGGTGGTAAGGGGAAGAACCCTTATGGGTTCGTCTTCCACTCCAAATTCATCCATCCTTTCAGCCAGCCGTCCCCCTTTTCTGGTTCAATTCAACCCCCGCATTCCCCCATTCTCCCCTTCTTTCGCCCCCAATGTCAACAGCCGCATTCCAATCGCGCCTTCCCCTTCTTTTTTAGTCCATTTTTGGTGATTGTCGTCACGCAATTTACCCCCTTCCACCCCCCCCCCCCCCTCTCGGTATTCGGTAGGGGATTCAGTACCGCCATTTCAATACCTTGACCGTTCTTTTTGCCATAGCTCGAGAAAGAACTAACCAATTGGGGAAGGCGATATGCCATTTGAAAGCCCTAAAAGTCTTCTGAAAAGTGGCATATTTTATTTCAATGAAATCGAACTTTAGAAATAGTTACATGCCTTTAAGTGTGTTAAACCCGAATATTTGGAGGAAAAGCCGCTTATTTTATAAATTATTTTAAATTTTCAATGAATTATTTAGCCACTTTTTAGAGGGCATTTAGGACTTTAGAATGGCATATTCCCTTTCCGAATTGATTATTGCCTCTTTGAGATATGGCCAAAAGAATGATTCAAGTACTGAAACGAACTAAAAGCTCCAGTTCAGCCTTTTTTTAAATTATTTTCCGCATCAAAATTTGCATTTATTTTCCTAGAATTTTAATAATCCACCAATTATTTTCATCAAAACAATTCCCCCATTTCCCCTTCCCATTCAAAATCATCCATTTTCCCCCAATAATCAACCGTCGTCCCTCAATTAATTTCTTATCAGTCTTTAGAGGCCCTTCTTTGAGAAAAGCAAACTCCAAACTCCGCAAAAATATATTTGGGAATGTGAATGGAAGGGAATAGGGTTTATTAGAGAGAATGAGAATATGGTGGAATTGTACTTTGGAGGGAAAATAAAATAGTCAGTGGTTGTTTGGCTATGGAGACATAATGTGCCCTTGGGCCCCATTCATTCCCCTCATCAGTCAGTCAACTTTGCTTTTCGCCATCGACCTCAATCGATTTCCTTTCAATTTTTGCTGAAAAAATATAAAAATATATTTTAGCTTTTTTTTTAAATAAAATTAAATATTTAAAATGGGTCCAGCCCGTCTGGTGCAGATTGGCTTGAGCCTATTTCTGTTGGCCAGTTCCGTTTATCTTTATTTGGTATTTTTAATAAATCCAAAATAATTTGCAATATTTCCATTTTGGTTTGTGCCCGATTGGTGGATTTATGGGACAATTTGTGTGGCAGCTGGCATTTTGAATGCATTCAGCTATCCCACCTGCCCATTTTGGCGCTTTTTTGCCAGCACAGTTATTGTGCTCGGCACAATCCAAACGTTTGCCTAATTTTGAATATTTTAAACCTCAAAATATATTTTTCAGACTTTTCCTTGTCTGGTCCATTCGGTAAGGGTTTAATTCAAAATATCAAAATGAACTGGGTTTGCCTGAATTACTTAAAAGCGAAAAAATTGAAACTAAAAATTTGAGAAATGATATATAAAGAAAAGAGCCCTCAGGCAACAATTTTTAATTGAATTGAAAAGAGAAGGGGAGTAGCCCTATTTGGCGCAGGATAATACGAAAAGTACTAAAGCAATTTAACTAAATTTGGTATCAAATGAAAGAGCTAAATTAGCTCTATCGAATGATGTAGAATTCATATTAGTCGGTTTAAAATTCAAATAGCTATGGTCAAAAAAATTCCAAAATATTCCGAAAAATGTTGTCAACTTATTCTCAATGTCATATTTTCGAAAATACTGAATCAATCTTTTTAAATAATATAGAATTTGATAGATAAAACTTGGCTCTTTAATTTGATATTAAATTGGTTGGAAATGGTTTAGTACTTCTAAAGTTATGATGCATCAAACTTTCTCGCACCTAATTGGCCTGCTAAGAGTAGAGGCTTATTGCAGAATGAAACGTTTAAATTTACTTAATTAAGAGAAAAAATATTTGTTGAATTATTTTTAATGAGCAATATCTAACCTTCCTTTTTTGGTAATTAATAACTGTGGGGATGATATAAAAATAATTTGCATTTAATTTAATCAAATATCCAACCCTTAAACATTTATTCTTTAATTCACAGCCTCGTGGAACAATCCTCCATCTTCACGGCCAACTATTCTGCCCGTGATGAATTATTCGAAGGCCGATTAATTCTCCTCCCTGCATTGGCCACATTTTTGACAATTTCAACCCGACTTGGCACTGCCAAACATCAAGGATTGTTGGACGCATTTCGGACACTTATGCTCCTCATTTTCATGATGGCATTGCTGCCTGCATTTGCATATTCCCTCACATTTTTCATTCCCGCCCTTTCCAATGTGGTCACCCATGCCATTGAGCAAATTCCACAATTGAATGCATTTTGAACCGAATTATATTTTTATTTTTTTAATGCAATTAAAATAAATTCACTTCATTTTTAAAAATTTAGTTTTCCAATAAATTTGAATAAAATAACCGAAAATGGGATTTAAAAAGGGAAGAAAAAAGATAAATTAGGGCCAAAGAGCAGTCAAAAAGTGAGGGAATTGACCAAATATCGGACTTTTCTTTTCTACTCATTTGGCCATCGACTTGAAGTGCCATTGAATGGAGGGGGAAGGACCAGTTAATTACCCCATTTTTGGCCAACCCAATTCCATTGCCTTCAAAAATGTCCCCTGCAGCGAGTCAATGCCAAAAAAGGAAGAGGGCATGAAAAGCACATAAAGGCCAAATATTTGGCTAAAGCACATTTTGATGCGCATATTTGTATATGGCCATAATATTCATCCATTGCCAAATTGGCACGGTTTATTCTTTCCCTTTCCTTCATGGCTCATTCTTTCGTTCTTTTGTGTCCAATGAATGCCCTCCCATCTGGGAACTAATCCACTTGATTGCACCAAGCGCATGCGCATTTTGGCCAAATCCAATTTGTTCATCTAACACACTTCATCAGCCACCAATATAATTGGCTCCCATCCATTTCCTTTGCCAAATATGAACCGAAAAATGGCAACATTGTCCCAAATTTAGCAAATTCCTTGGCCAAATTTGGCCATTTCATTCCCCTACCCATTTTATCCATGGATATTCGGCCATTCCCTGTGGCCACTTCATTTTCAATTTTTGCTGACATTCATCGTCCCAATGCCATCCCCTTTTCCCTTCCGAATGACTTCAAATTGGATTTTGTGTTGGCCATTAGAGTGTGTTGGACATTCATTCATGTCATCTTCTAAAGCGGATAAACCCCGCGGGGGAATGGCCATCTCCTCTCCGTCGGTCGCTTCTGCCGCTTGTCTTTTTCCACTTCGGCACTTTTGTGTCCACTTTCAATTTTCCGTCCAACCAGCTTCACCCTTTCTCTATTTGGCATGCAAAATTTCAAATTCTCCCCATCCCGTCCAATTTTAGTGGGGGCAACAAGCATACTCGCACCTCTTCTTTTCTCCCATAAATCCTCGCCTTCTTTCCCTCCAGCGATTTTCACGCTTTTGCCTTTTCAATACCGCCTTCCCCTCCCCTCCTCCCTCAATTCCACAGCAACTATACAAAACTTGTCCTCCTCCTCCGACGATTTCCTACAAATTGAAAGGGCGAAAGGGGGGGGGGGGGGGGAGGAGGCGACAGAATTTTTAATGGGCTACTGCTGGCCCCTTGGGGGATGTTGTCGGGGTGGGCACTGGGGAGGAGAAGGTGTTGTGGACTTTGTTTGGAGGGTGGAGGCGAATTTTGAGGGTGGAAGATGGAGGCGACAAAAATTGCATTTTTCCTTTACCTCCCTCCTCCCGATTTAGCAATTGTCCCTTTTGGTGATGGAGGGATTGAATTGCATGCTCGGAACATAATGCTCAAATAAGCACACAAATATCCCTTGCAACAATGCCCCAAATTTCTCCTTTTTGAGAAGCTGGAAAAGAGGGAAAAGTAGGCGGATATAAAAAACCAATGGCAACCTTAAAAAGGAGAAAGAGGCTTAAAATTGGTTTAGCTCACGTGAGAATTGGCCATTCTTCTTCTTTTCTTTCAAAATGTTGAGGGCTATATATAATCCATTTTATGCCACAATATTATGCCTCTTTCAAAATATCATTTTCAAATATTTTATAATTCAAAATGGCAAAAAAGGTGCCAATTATATGGTCCGGGGAATGTATCCATCTATCCTCTTCGGATCATTGCCCCTCAATCCCATTTTGGCTGAATGAATTGTTGCATGGAATGGAATATCCCCTATCAATTCAAAAATATAATAATCCCCTCCATTCCCACCCACATCAAATTCCATTATCTCATGAATTTAGGTAATTGTCATTTTCTGTTTATTTTTGGCATTATCTTCTTTCCTTTATATCCCATATTTTGCCTTTTCCATGGCCAATTCCCTACCCCACATTTCATTCTTTCTTTTCTTTGGAGCTCAATATGGATTTGCATTTATCGTCGTTCGGCATCTCCACCAAATGCCTTTCTTTTCTTCTTTGTGCGGGCAAAATGTGCGCGTGATTAATTTCCCTTCTTCCCCCACATATCGGCCAGTGGTCATCACCCATGGAAAGGAGGGAATTAAAATGGACTGAATAGCCGAAAGGGGCACATCAAATCCATTCCCATCCCATTCCCCCTTCCATATTTTCCATATTCTCCTTTTAAAGTCACCGCTTCCAAGAAAATGGGCAAAAGATAACACCAACCCAAAATTCATTTGGCCCAAAACATGTTGAACACCGCCAAAGGGACCGATGGGAAAAATTTCATTGGTACTGGGAAAGATAAACTGAATAGATCAAAAAGTAGGGAATAACCCCAAAACCGAATCATTTGATTTTAGTTCCAAAAAATTACTTCTCATTTACAAACATTTAATTCCATTCCTCCTGTTTTACTTGCCCCAAATAATTCTGCCTGTTTTATTTGCCCCAAATAATTCCGCCTGTTTTATTTGCCCCAAATAATTCCGCCTGTTTTATTTGCCCCAAATAATTCCGCCTGTTTTATTTGCCCCAAATAATTCCGCCTGTTTTATTTGCCCCAAATAATTCCGCCTGTTTTATTTGCCCCAAATAATTCTGCCTGTTTTATTTGCCCCAAATAATTCCGCCTGTTTTATTTGCCCCAAATAATTCCGCCTGTTTTATTTGCCCCAAATAATTCCGCCTGTTTTATTTGCCCCAAATAATTCCGCCTGTTTTATTTGCCCCAAATAATTCCGCCTATTTTATTTGCACCAAAATAATTCCGCCTGTTTTATTTGCCCCAAAATAATTCCGCCTGTTTTATTTGCCCCAAAATAATTCCGCCTGTTTTATTTGCCCCAAAATAATTCCGCCTGTTTTATTTGCCCCAAATAATTCCGCCTGTTTTATTTGCCCCAAATAATTCCGCCTGTTTTATTTGCCCCAAATAATTCCGCCTGTTTTATTTGCCCCAAATAATTCCGCCTGTTTTATTTGCCCCAAATAATTCCGCCTGTTTTATTTGCCCCAAATAATTCTGCCTGTTTTATTTGCCCCAAATAATTCCGCCTGTTTTATTTGCCCCAAATAATTCCGCCTGTTTTATTTGCCCCAAATAATTCCGCCTGTTTTATTTGCCCCAAAATAATTCCGCCTGCTTTATTTGCCCCAAACATTTTTAATTCCGCCTCTTTGCACCAACATTTATTCCATTAATTTTTAAATAAATTCTGCATATTTTGCAAGAATATTTAATTGAATTTATTATACAATAATTAATTCTAATCGTTTTCTCAATTCACTGTAAAATTACAACAATTATCAATTTTATCTGATCATTTTTTCTACATTCTCAATTATTTTCTCACCAAATCCAATCATCTCATTTCCGCCTTCTCCCTTAGATTTTATTCAATCAAACTTTATTTTCAATTATGTCTCCATTCCAAATTCATTCTTCGCCATTTTGGTACAATCCCTCCATCCAATAATCCGCCATCACCCAAATGCCCATCCATTAATCCAGCTGTGGCCCCATCCAACAGTCAATCCACCATCCCATCCTCCAATCCCATTCTCGGCTCCATTTTGGCCACAAATTTATTTCCCCCATTTCTCTGACAATTTTCCGCATGAAATGACCAGCTGCTGGGCAAATGATGAAGGGAATTGAGAGTGTTGCGCATCCATCCATTGGGATTATCGCCAATTAAAATCTCCAAATTGGGAAAGGCCACAATTAAATTCCAATTTCTAAAATGTTATTTTGACCAAAAAATCACATCATATTCAAAGTCAAAATACTTTCTATCCGAAAATGGCAAACCCGACTATTTTTGCTTAATCCTCAAAAAGTATTCATTTACATGGGACAATTTGAAATGGAAAAGCCGTTTCTTCTTTTCTTAAATACTTTTCCAGAATGAATGCCGTAAATTCAAACAAAAAGGGTTGATGTTGGCCAAGTAGGCCTACACCAAATAATTATTCGGCCTCATTCCCTTCCCCTCCCCAAATACTGGCATTCGGTTCCCCTCTCATTTTCTCAGGGGAATTCCTCCGGTGGGGCCATCTTCCTCTTACCAAACCCTTTCCATTTCCATTCCACATTTTCATTCCATCCATTCTCGACCATCATTCCCCTTTTCTCGGTCCATTGCCGAACCGGCTTGTGCCATTTTCGCCAGCTCGTCAAAAATTGTTCGCCTCTCCGCAATTCAATCCGCTTTTCAGTCTTTTTTATCCTCAAAATAATCCTCTCGAAAATATTCAATGAAAATACAAATATTTCCCTAATAAAAATATCCAACAAAAAGGCAACACGCAAAACCATTCAATATCCATTCATTCATTCATTCACTAATATTTCATTCTCGATTTTTCGTGCAGCAGCCATCCTCCCTCCCCCTCCCCCCATTCTCGATCCTTACACTGTCCTTTCTTCCTATTCAAGATGCGCCCATTTCTGCTGGTGTTTGTTTGTTGTGTGCCGAAAATGGTCCTTGGTCGGGAGGGGGGTGGCCATTCATTGGTGGTGGGTGGCGGCTGTCGATTTGTGGACGGGCGGGACTGTCGTAAAATGGCTGGGCGGAACGGCGGTTGGAAAATAAGAGGGGGAAGGAAGGAAAAGAAGATGGGTTTCTGCCCCAAAATGTTAGGAAGCGCGGAGGTCAATCCAATCCCAAAAAGGGTGGTCGATTGTTTGGCTCATGCCAATTCCCCCTCCAACCCCTTCATTTCCGTTTTCTGCTTTTCCGCCTCTCAAAAATGTTAGGCGGAAAGTGGCATTCAGCCAGCATTGACTAGTCGCCGGCGGCGATTCATCCTGTCAAAAAGCTGCAAAGAACCTAATCCAGCAGTTTGGAAGGGGCGTTGACAACCATAAAAGGAGGGCAAAGGGTCAATTCCCCGGCGAATTGCTTTTTCCAATTCATTGGATGGATGAAAAGGAAAGTGAAAGGAAAAGCAAATTGGAAAGGGGCAATTGATTGAATGAGCCCGCAATTTTCCCAAGTCACTTGCGCCCAAATCCACTTTAATCCCCTTTGCAAATCCTTCTTTCTTCCGCCCCTCCTTCTTTTCCTTTCCGCAAATGAACACTTTAATTGCCTTCTTTCAATGCCCCCCTCCTTTGCCCACATATTCATTTTGTGATTGACCGATTCGCTGATCGAATTAGCCGGGGAAGGAAAGGCTCCTTTCCAATTCCATCAATGTGGGTTATGGCGGCATTCCCATCAAATCAACGTGACGAAGGAAATGAGGGATTAACGGCGGAACGCGCAATAAGCAAACAACATTAATGCCTAAACTAAATTGATTATTTTATTTGGAATTTGGCTGATGTTGTTTTGGTTTAAACTTTCACTTTCCGCCTTTTAAATTGTTTATTTAAATCGAATAATGTATTTTTATTTTCAACAATTAATCCTTTCCATCCTCAAATGAAAGTCGAGACTCTCGAATTCATTTCATTTAAATCTAATTTTGACCGGTTTGCAAACAAAGGAATGACTAGGCCACCGAATTTGACCTTAAAATGCGTTTTTTTCTTTTCTCCCCCTCTTTTTTTGTTCGGTCAATTTCCTTCAACTCCTTTCATTTTCCATTCCCTGAAGTCAATTCCAATGAAAACACATTTACCCAACATTTTCAATCGCCTTTTTCCCACTTTCCATGCATTTTCCATCCAAATGGGCCAAGCTCATCTCCATTTTGCGCGGGCAAAAGAGGAACAAGGAAATGGATGGGGACACGAGAGGAGGGGGAACATTGGTTGTTCTTTACAATAAGAAGGCCATTTGGGCAAGAAGGCACATTCGGTGGGAGAAGGCGAATAAAATTACCCTGATGAGGAGATGGAATTGGATGGTCCCATCCAATTCCATTCCACATTCATCCCCTTCCCTTCCCCATTTTGTCCCAATACAATCAATCCAATGGCAAAAGGGAGGGGGATTGACCGGCTTTATCCCTGGCTCATCCCCCTTTCTCCCTTGGCCGCCTTTTGCTGGTTTTGCAGCTGCCAAACCGGCGCACTGTGAATGAAAAGTGTGAACTGTGTTGACGCCCCCAACTAATGTTTGGTTGAGTTGGGGCTCGGCAGTAGCCTTTACCCGACTTTTTATGTGTGCATTGCTGACAGCCTCCCCTCCCCTATTCCCTTTGATGTGCTATTTTTGTTGACTGTAAATTGGCAATGGATGGAAATGGAAATGGGGAGAATGGGGGCACAAAAACAACCAAGCCAGTCAGCCATCCATCCCCCATTATTTTCGCTTCACCTTTCCCTTCACCACCTATCATCGGCGGCTGGCAGCAGCTGAATCTGCCTCGACCATTCTCCATTTCCTCCCTTCACTTTCATTTGCGCTCCCTCGGCCCATTCCACATTGCCATCGCATTTGGCTTTGGCCCAAAAGCAGTCCCCAACCAGCCGATCGAATCATCCAAACATTCCACCACCCAACCACCGAACAAACATTCGATCCACTCATTTTGGGACCAAATTCATAAAAGAAAAGGCCGACAATTTCACCTCTTATCGCCCAAAAAGAAATAACCAAAAAGGAGTGTTTTTAGTTGGTGACCGGCAAAAATGGCGAATGAATGACTGTTGCCTTTTCCACCCACCCAAAATTACTCCTTCCATTCCAGCTGCGACCGCAACACTAATATTTGTTTAGAGGAATTCGCCTCCTTCCCTTCTTTTGGTCATTTTTAGCCTGCTGCCAGCTGCTTGGATTTTGTCAATGGACAGCCACCCCTCTTTTCTTCCTAATTTGCCCTGCGGCAATTTGCATTCTTCCAAAATTAATTGAAAAAATTGACCTCAAAGGGAAAGAAAGGCATTTTTACTTTATTTGACTTTTAATTTCCCCTTCCATTGTTTTGGTCCTCTTTTGAATGAATGAAAGGCCGAAGGTCAAATCCATTCAACTTTTTTTATGCCCAATTTGTGGAAATCCTTCCCTCTTTTTCAAAAATGGAACCCCCAAATTTTCCTCCCATTTGAAACAATGGAATGAAGGGGACCACATTCCCTCAATCAGTGTGCGGCTTTGATGGAGCCAACATATTAAATATATTGAATATTGGGATTGGGATGGTGCAGGCCAAAAACCTGTTCCGCCTCAATCTTTTTCCCATTTCCCCTCCCACTGATGCATTTTCCCATCAACGTTCCCGCGACCATCGGATTATTCCCTCTCTTCTGATGCTGCCGAAAGGGAAGGATGGAAAAAGGGGCCGGCTGGTGCAAAAGGCGTTGATCAGGCAAATTTGCACATGCATAAAGCCCCCATTTTCCCCTTATTTCGCCGGGGATTGCACAGTCCTTTTCCCCTCAATCCATCAATATTTTCTGTTTGAGCAGCTCCCTTTCTATTATTTTTCTAAAATTTTCCCTTTTTTCAATTTTACTAAAAAGCTTTTTTTCAAATCCCCTTTCATTCATTTGTTCTCCCCTTTCACGGCCATCCAAATCCATTTTTCAATTTGCCAACCAAAAAAACCAAATTCCCATCCAAAATGTACCCTCCCCCTTCCTTTTCAAGCACCCATTTTTATGTTTTCGCCCTTCCCTTTTGCCTTATTTGTTTTCCCTTTATCACATTTTGGCCACAAAATTAACGGCTTTTCCCCTCACCCAATGGATTCATTCGGGCACCTGCCCTCCTCCACATTTCACCATTTTAGGCCAATTTTTTGCATAATTCATAGGGAAGGGTGCCGGCCGAGTTGCCAATTCCCTCAAAATGGACCATGCTGACTCCCCTTCATCTAATCGGCAAATTGCCTTTCCCCTCTCCCATAAATCCCCTGAAAACGTTTTGAATTTATTGGCACTTTCCCCAACACAAATTGGCCCACAATCAATTAATCCAAATAAAAATAAATAATATTCAATTCCCTCCTTCCTTCCCATCAATTTCCCTCACTTTTATTGCCCATTTCCTCTCCTCCCTATTTTTCATTATTTGCATACATTTTTATGGCCTTTTTGCCCCAAAAATTGATAATTTCGTCCCATCAGGTTCCACCCAGCCAATTCTTCACCCGTATTCCTCCTGTTTTAAATTGCAAAATCGACAGTATTAATTGTATTGAATAAATTCCCAAATAAAATATTATTTTCGGTTAGCGCGTTAGGCACCAATAATTTTATTTTTTACTAAAAATTTAATTAGAATGTATAAAATGCATAAAAAATGAAAATCAAGCCTAAAAAAATATTTGCCTCAGAGAGGGTTCGAACCTGCGACCTCATTTTTACGAAAAAAGCATCAAACCACTACGCTAAAATTGTCGATTTTAGTTAAATGGTTAAATTTTCTTTATAAAATCCTAACCAGCGTAAATCTAAATAGCAATAAAAATAGAATGTCAAAAGCACAAAGCAGTATTGTTACATTATTTCCCTCCAATTTAACATTGTCCCACGCAAATCAATTCCACATCAAAGGCGTACCTTTCGACCACTTTTTCCAATTTTTGGTGGAATAGGCCATTCATTCGTCTATGCTACCGATTTTGCCCATTAAACAAAAAATGTGGAATATTTTATCAGAAAAATGCGACATTTTCTGTATTTTATCAGCAATGCACCTGGGGGAATTGCCTCGTCTCAAATTGATTCTTTTCCCAATAAATCGCAACAAAAATGGCATCGACCAAATATTTTCCCCCTCCATTTTTCCACATTTTATGACCAAATTTATTGGCAATTATTTTCAACATTTATTAGAATAAGAAATAATTTTTTTAGAGTGGAGAATTCTATAATCCAATAATATATTTTCATTAATTTATTAGTAATTCGAACCAATTTCCCATCAAATTTTCAGTAAAAAACAAGGAAATTATTCCCACATTTGATGACTATTCCCAGCAGCACAATTTGATTCCCTTTTCTGCTATCCATCCAATAATCCTTTCGTGAATTCAATAATCGCATCACAATTTTGGCCGATCATCGTCATTCCCTTTCCATCCATTCGTTATGGCCAAAAGTGTTCTTCACACGTCCCAATTGGGCCCCTCCACCTCCCAACCATCCTCCTCTTCCATTCCGGACGATGGATGTTCGGCAGAAGCAGTTAATTCGTCCAAATCATCAGCTGAATATTCAAATTCCCATCGACGAATTCAAGCCACACGAAATTGTCCAAAAATGACTGCTAAATTGAACAAAATGCCTGTTCCCGCCTTTCAATCCCCTTTCATCATTTCTTTGCTATATTTCTTTTTGCCCATCATTTTGGCAGTGCCAAAACCTGGCCAAGTACCCGTTGGGGGAATATTCACTCTGGACAGAGAGCAAGGTGCCCTGGAAGTTCAAAAAGTGCCGGCATGGTTGAAGGCGGGCGACGGCCAATTATTTGGAATTGCGCAAAGGAAAGACGTTGGAATGCACCAAATTCAATTGAATGGTACAAAAATGAATTCATTCAATCAATTTTCATAATTATTAGGGAAGAATTTGCCCATTGAGGTGGTCGAAGATGAACAAAATATTTGTCGCCCAGAGCAATCAACAATTTGGCTGGAAATTGTGGACCCGAGGCGGATGGGCCAACTTTCCATTGAGGAAGAATTGTAAACCAAAAAAATAAAAATATTTAACAATTTGTTTAAAAATTCAGTAAATCTGCACAAACATTGATTGGCACTTTGAAGGATGTTGGCGTACGGCAAAAGGACATTCGCCTTTTTCCCTTTTCATATTTGGGCGAATATCGAAAAGTGAATGAAAAAATCCACGAATTGGAGGAGAATGGAAAAGCCGATGACCAATTGGTGTTTTTGTTGAATATAAGTTGTGGGGAATTGACGGAACAGGCCAGCGAAATAATCAATGCAGTGGCCGAAAATGGAATGGATTTCCAAGTAAATTTGAATATTCGTTTAAATACGTTTTTATTTGTGAACCGATTGGGACGAGTGATAGCTCATTCGAAAGAGCTCGCCGAGTTGCGTCGAACTAGGTGGGGTTGAAATTGCGGCGAGTTGCTCGGAAACTTTTACAAGTTGCGAAATGTTTCCACGCAATTTAGATTTTTATTTTTGACAAAATTGCACCCCGGCAATTCTTCTTTAAGATTCCTCCCCTTGCCCCCTACACTAGCTATAATCTAGCCCTAAACCCCTTGCTGGAAATCTACCTAATACTAGCCCTAATTGTGAAATTAAAATGGTCATACCTTTTGTGTTTTTGAATTTTAGGCGAAATCAATGACAGATTCGAATTCTTCTTATCGAGACGCGTCGACTGAGCTATAATTTGATCGAAAAAATTTTATCGAATTGAGACTTCAGAATTCAGAGACCCAAAGAGACTCCTTACTTATTCAATTTTTGTGTCTCATTAATTTTTAACCAGGCTTCCAATCAATTTCATCCACGACTAGATCGAAACTGTTTTTCAAGCTCTTTCGAATGAGATATCACTTGCCAAAATTGATTCACAAAAAACAGCGTATTTGACCGAATAACACTAAATTTAAATGAATGGATTATTTCCATCACAATTTATTCAGGTTGTTCAAGGCACATTGCGAAAAGCAAATCGCCAGCAACCGACAATGGCAACAACTACCCAAAAGCCAGTGGACAATTTGACTGAAGGAGGGACGGAGGCTTCTGGCAATTCATCGACAACATCCGCCCTTCTGGTTTCGGCCATTTTGTTGATCATTTTGTTGGCATTGGTCGCCGGATTAGTGCTTTACTGGTTGAGGAATAAGCAGGCAAGGAAACGGCAAAAACAGGCGGCCGCAAATGCCGAGACAAACGGAAAAGGTAATGAGAATTAAAAAAGGGGCATTTGGACATAGTTTTTTAGGGAATTTTTTATTCACATTTTTATATTTACCACCCAATTTTTTAGAAAAATTATGCCGAAATTAATCAATTAAAATGATAAAATCCCTAAGGTTCCACTCGACCCGGTGTTTTGACGGGGAATGAAGGCGCGCAGAAGAATGCGGCTGCATTATCGCCGGATGCTTCCCTTGGCACAGTGACCACACCAATGCTTCCGGATGGGGATGAGGCACACAAAAGTTGATCCAAAATGAACCCGTTTAGAAAAATAGGCCGCCAATTTGTGTTCAATTTCCTTCGGATTATCAACATTTTTTGAGCATCCAATTATTCAAAAACATTTTGCATTTTCCCTGGGGGTATATTCATTCAAATTAATTGTTTTTCCCTTTCCCATCCATTTTTGAAATATTTTATGATTAAAAAATTAATAAAATAAAATAAGGAAAGGGAAAAATATATTGGCCAATTATTAAATTTCAATTTATGCCCTTTGCCGAATATTTTATATTCCTTCCTTCAATTCTAATCAAAGCAAAACAGTGTTCTGTTCATTTCCATTCCTCCATTCATTCCCCCATTCATTCATTCATTTAATTATTGTTTCCAATTTAATTTCGTCACATTTATATATTTAATTTTGTCCAAAAATATCCGTAAAAATCAAATTATTATTAATATTTATTCCATTCATTTTCATGTTCCTTTTTTTTTGTTTATTTTTGCCAATTTCTTCCCCAAAAATATGTAATTTTCCATTGGGCACAAAAGATGAAAACGAAAAAAGATTATTTCCTTTTTATTTTATTCATTCATTTTTCCCTTTGATTTTTGCTCGAAAACATCAATTTTCATTGTTCATTCCCCCATCCTTAAATGACCATTAATTCATTGACCACAATTCATTTATTTTATTCCAATTTTCATCATTTTTTCTCTCTTTCAATTAATTTCCATTTCAATTTAACCTCTTTTTCTTTATTTCTAAATTCAATAAAAATTTTAATATTTAATTTTTTTTTTTCTAATTTTTGGAATATGAATTTGGCTGAATCGACGACTTTTTTGACGTTTATAAAATTCAAAGAAATTAAATCAAAATTAAATTTTCCTCATTCCCTGTTTGCCAAAAGGTCATTTTAAATTGGAAAAATTTTTCAAGAAAATTAGTAAAAGGGAAAATGATGAATAAATTGTTGGAATATTTGATGGATGCCTTTCCCCAAAATTGGATGCCGCCTCCAAAAATGCCAAGGAAATTTGGCCAATTTTATAGAGGAAAAATCTGTCTGGAATTGGAAGCATTTGGAAAAAGGGAATTTGTTGGCCAATATTATTTTGTTGATGGCACATTTCCCCCAACATTCATTCATTCATTAAATTATTATTATTTTTTCCAGCCGGAAATGCGCTCTTCACAATTCCCCAAATTTGCTTTCCATTCCATCATTTTTTCTCGACAATTTACATGAAAAAAACATAAATTAGTCCCTCCGGACACATTTTATGTTGGGGCATTTCCACCAATAAGAAGTCATCCATCCCTTTTGACAAAAGGACAAGGGGTCATGTGCCCGCCAATTGTTGGTTTGCGCACAAATTTTCCATTTAATTTCCGTCAAAATTGAATGCAAACAACAATTTCCACAAAGGGTTTTGGTCAATTCATTAAATGTTTAAATTAAATTTTTAAACAAAAATTTTATCGGGCAAATTTCCTCTCAAAAAGTAAGATTGTTTCCAATTCCAAGTGCTTATTCAATTTCTTTGGATTCCTCCCATTCATACCGGGAATTCCTCACATTTTTGTGCCAAAATGGGAAATTGCCTCCATTTCCTCACCCTCCCCTCTTCCATTCCAATTCCAAACTCATTCAAAATTGGCCAAACATCCATTTATAAAATTTTATTTTGATTCAATCCTAACTGGGCGAGAGAAAGTTTGACCTATCATAATTTCCGAAATACTAAACCATTTCCAGCCAATTTGATGTCATACTACAGAGTCAAGTTTTTTCTATCAAATGGTATATTAAATAGAAATAAGATCCAGCTTACGAAAATATAACTTTGAGAATAATTGTGGCATCATTTTTTATAATTTTCCGGACATTTGTTGACCATAATTCTTTGAATTTTGAACTGATTATTGTGAATTCCACATCATTCGATAGATCTGATTTAACTCTTTAATTTGATACCAAATTTAACGAAATTACTTTAGTACTTTTAGTATTATAGAGGCTTGAGCCTAGCAGAATAAGGCTATCTCACTAGATATTTATTTTTAATTCTTTTTTGCCGAGCCAAAAACACAAAAATAAAAGTTGCCCTTCAAGGAAAAGGACACGAATTAATTGACGGGGGATTTCCATCTATTTCCAACTCAGTCAGTCAACTTTTATCCGCTTTGGCCAAATTCCAAATTTAGCCAACTCTCAAATGGCACTTCTCCCTCCTCCCCCATGTCTGTCTGATTAGATGCACTTTTTTTGGGTGGAAATTGGTCAACAACATTAATTTCCGTTTAAATAAATTTAAAAATTTTTTTGTATTTTTAATAAAATTATTTACAAAATTCTGCAAAATATAATTTAATTTGTTAAAATTAATGTCATGGCCCCCTTTCTTCCATCCAACCGTACATTCATTTAAAAATCTCCGCCCTTTTTCTCCTTAATTCCAATTCCAACGTCAATGGGGCTTGCGGCAAAAATCAAAAAAAATCACATAAATTGGAAACAATCTTTGGCAATTCATTTTGCCCAATTCCCCTTTATATTCCCTGCCATTTTTGCAGCTACAAAACTGCCAAAATGTTAGATATAAATTATTTGTATTTCTTTTATTTTTTCGCATAATTAGTAATAAATAACCTATTGTAATTGTACATTCCATTCCAAAAGGTGGGGGGAATGAGGCATTTACCTATTCCATTTTTGGACGGAGAATGGCCAATGAATGATGTTATAGTACAGCCAAATAGCCAAATTTAATTACCCATGAAACTAGGAAGATCATTTCGCAAATATTCAATTTGGCCACCCATACCGTGAATTGGCATATTCCAATTAAAAATTCGAACTTCGGGGTGGCCCCACACCTTCTTCCCACCTTTGCTCTTTGCACCCAATTCCCACTCCCTCTCAAAGGCTATAATTTAATTTTATTAAAAATTTGCTGCGCATTTTTTGCATTCAAAATTGTCTGATAAAATGAACATATATTTCGTACTCAATCTCATTTCATTTTTCAAATTTTTTTAAAAATTCGTACTCGCTCAAAAAGTACATTTTCATTTTATTGAAAAGGAGAAAATTAGAATCCTTTGTTTTTGGAAAAATATTTTGCCACCCACAATTTTATTCTTTTTTTTGCCTATAATCTTTCGATCAATCTTTGAAGCCGTAACGAACTGTTTTAGGGTTAAGTTTAGGGCCAGACATGGGTTTAGGACAAGAGTAGGTTAAGTTAGGATTCTTAAAGAAGTCTAATTTGGCCAATTCATGTGGCCTTAAGTATTACTAATTTTTCCATACAAAAATTGGTAGAAAAAAATTGTCTTTTCCATTATAATAATTATTTGAAATACCGTATTCTCTTTTTCTTTTAGCTTATTAAAAACTGTTCAAAAATGCATTTCGGGCAAAGGAATGGCTTTATCTCCTCCATTTTACTCTGCCATTTCTTCATTTTCATGCAAATTTATTTCATCTCTTCTTCGCCTACATCAAATATTCAACAACAAAAAAGACATTTCCTTTTGCCCAGTTATCTTTTCAAAACAAATGAACAACCTAAAAGGCAAATTAAGGTGAATTTTTGGGGAATATTTGATTATTTTAATATTAGTCCTAATCTAAGGCTAAAGTGGTTTGAGACAAGAACTGGGCCTAAACTCTCGCCCCGGACCTTCTGAGGCCTAAGCCCCCATTGGCTTAATGAACGGGATGGGGATTAGAGGCGAATTTACTTTAAATATTCTTTATTAATTGTGCTGGAAAATGTGATAAAAATGTGAAGGAAAAAATACATTTATAGGATGGAAAAAGGGCTGATTTAAAAAGGCAGATTGAGGCAATATTTGATTGATTGAAAAGGTGACAGGTGAATAGGCAAAAAGTGGGGATACAGAGGAAAAATAGGAAAGGCTCTTAGGCATACAATATTAATAATTTGAACATATTACCATCGAAAATATTCAGCCAACCGTGGAAATGGTGCCCATTGATGCTCCACCACAATTTGACCAATCTTTGGATGTGCCCGCAAACATTTTCCCTATTAGAAAAGCCCCAAAAGAGCCATTTGCCATGCGGTAATTCCTTCTATATCCCCTTTTATATTTAATATTTTCATTTTAGTCCTTGCTATTTCTCTCCAATCCAATGTCTTCTCCATACGCCGGAACATGATCGAAAATTCCAAAATTACCCGGAATTCCAACAAAATGCCTATTCCCGTGGAAATATGGAACAAATTCCGAGCCAATCAAATGCAAATAATTTGCAAATAAATCCATCCAACCGGGTGAAGGCAGCCGTTGTGGAGGCACTTTTGGCCCAAAAACAATTAATGGGGAAGAAGGTCAAAGCGAGGAGAATGTTACGGCAAAGTGAGGCAATTGGAGGAGGAATGGAAGAGGACGGAAATGTGGCACAACGAGGAGGAATGGGAATGGGCAGACAACGACTTTTTGGCAATCCATGGAGGAGAGGACTTTGAACAATTAAAAAATGAGAATATGAAAATGGAGGGAAATGGCACAGCAATTTTAATTATCAAAGAAAAATGTGCATTTTTTGTTGTTTGGAATTCACATCAAAATTATTACAAAATAAATTTTCATATTTATTTAATTCGAGACTCTCGAAAAAAATTGTAGGAATTTTGAAAAATTGTCACTATCATTTCCATGGCAATTTCGGGTCACAAAATGAGCACAAAATCCTCTCTCATTGTTTCGTACTTATGTATTATCTACTTGCAAATTTTTTTCACCCCTAAAATCACCCTATATCTTACCCCCAAAATTAGTCGTGAGATTCTAACCCTAAATAGTGTATTTTCATCTATTTTAAATTAAATTTGAATAATATAATAAGAACAAAAAATTTTCAAATCTAGAGGTAGTTAATAATTAAATACCCATTATTTTATACATAAACATATTAATAAAAAAAAATTGTAAAATAATAAATAAATGGGCCTTTTGGTTGGGTGGTGGACAATGGGCTTAAGGATTGGTGGGAGACTGGTCAAACAAAGCCAAAAGAAACCATCAAAATTGCTGGAATTGACTACCATTTGGAATTATTCTTTTTGCCCATTCTCGGCTTCATCCCTCCTATTTATTAGTCCACGAAATGATTAAAAGATGGCCGCCAATTTGCAATTCCCCCTTCGCATTGTTTCCTTGAAATGAACGGCACAAAATTGGTTGCAATTTTGTTTTTCATTTTGTTCGAAGGAAATATCGCATTAATGCCAATGCCAATTCAAATTGAGGAGGAACCACTTTCGCCGTATAAATTCAATAAAAAAATTGGCCAAAGGCTCATTTATGGCGACATTTGTGCGTTTACATTTAAATTTAAATGATAGTATTTTATTTGGCTAAAAACAATTATTACAACGGTTTAATGGTTTGTCCTATACCTCTAAAGTCTAAACCCTGTACCCAATCGAAAGAACTCATTAAGACGCATCGATTGGTATATAATTTGTTATGGTTTAATCAAAAATTAAGGGTATTAAACTATTTTAATCATCTTTCGATTTTTGGTTTAAAACTATTTTATCATTAGCTTATCGCAAATGAAAAATGTAATTATCAAACTATGCTTTTCAAATAGATCTATCCATTGGGTAAATAGTTTAGGGATTAGGAACCTCTATAATTTTTTGACCAATTTTTTTTCACAATTTTAAATATTTCTCAAATTTATGTAAATATTTTTCTCCCAATGTTTTTAGTACTTTCACCAAAACAGCTTAAAATGCACCGTCGTCAATTTGGCCGAAATCGAGAGGACACAAAACAAATGGAACAAAGCAATCGACCCAATTTGGTCCTAAAACATATTGCCATCAAGGAAACACACAATAATCGATGGCCGCACAATGAAATTCCATTTTTATTCTCCACAAAATTTTCCGAACGACAGTAAGCCAAAAAAATGAATTTGGTCAAAAATGGCATTCATTTAATTATTACCAATTTGGGAACAAGAGAAGGGCAAAGTATAGTGGGGATTATTGACATTTTCATTTTTCACCCAATAAATTCCATTTCCATAATTCCATTGTTCACATAAATGGCACACACAATCCTCACCACTAAATGGGACATAAAATTCGAGCGTTACGTTTTTGTTTCGAGTTTGCTAAACTATAAAGGAAGGACACAAATTTTAATTACCGTAGTATAAACTCTTTAATTCCCCTTTCTCACCCTCGATTTTGACATGACAGGGTAACTTCAAAAAAATTTTTAATGCATTTTCTTAATTCCCTAAAGATCTACAAAATCCGCGGTATAATTAGTTAAAAAATATCCAAAAAAAAAGAATTTTAAAATCCAATTTTCCAATTTTGAAGTTTGAAGAGGTGAAAAAATAATTTCCCATTAAGAATTAAAAGAGATTATTAAGTATTTTAATTGTGGCAAATTGAATTGCACAAAATGCTAATACTAAAATTAAATAATCTTATTAAGGAAGGAGGCAATTCAAGAGGCATTGTCCGTTTTGGAGGCGAACAGTTGTTTTCGTTTTGTTCCTCGACGGCTTCAACGCGATTTCCTCTATTTTGATATGCGCGAGGCAACAAAATCCATCCCTTTCATCAAATTAATTTAAATTCAGGGTTGTTTCTCATTTGTTGGCAAAATCGGTGGCCGTCAACTTCTTTCCCTTGCCGCCGGCTGTCTTCACGATTATATCATTTGGCGAGTGGGGAAATATAATTATTTGATGGCGTAACTAAGATTCCATTTTTAATCCAATTTTTTGATTTTTCACAATTTTATGAACCAAAAATTAATAAAATTTTGAGACCCATTTTACTTCGAAATATCCTAAAAAAAATTTCGATTTAATATTAATTTTTCTAGGCATGAAGTAATGCACGCATTGGGTATGAATTAAATTAAAATATGGCAAATATATTGGATTTTGATTGAAAGGACTTGAACATGAACATCAAAGACCGGATCGAGATGAATTCATCCAAATCAAATGGGAAAATGTGGAACCCGGCAAAGAAAGTATGGAATGAATGGGGATGGCTAAAAGTAGTTAATGGATTTACAAATAAATATATTCATCATCTAATAATTAATTTAAATTATTTTTACCGTAAATGAAAGCATTTTGAATTGCCACTTAATAAGATGAAAACCCCCCTTTACCCTGTAAAAAATCGTTTATTTTATTAATTTTTTGTCTTTTGCAGTAAATTTTGACAAAATCAAATGGTCGGATGTGGACCTTTATCACACCTACGATTATCATTCATTAATGCATTATGACGGAACAGCATTTGGGCGAATGAATCCAAGGAATCGAAAGCCAATGGTCACAATGGAACCATTGCAGGTGAATTCAAAAATGAATATGTTCATATAAACAATTTTAGGAGGGCATTTTATTGCATGATAATTTTGAATTGACCAAATTGGATGTGGAAAAACTGCAAATTCTGAGTAATTGTGATTCGAATAGTGAGTCCAAACAATTAAATTTAAGCATTCCCTCGAACATTAATTAGAATTAAAATTGCGTCCTAGCCTTGGATTTGCCCCCTCAAATAATTGCAAAGATAAATCCACAAATTGTCAATCATTGGCGGAAAGAGGATTCTGTGCCGAAATACGCTATATGCGGTTGATTCGAATTCAATGCCAGAAAAGTTGCGGATTTTGCGAGAATGGGAAGGAGGAGAAAAATAAAATCCACCAAATTCGAATTGACGAAACACAAATTGGAATTGGAAATGAGGAAATGGGAAAGGGAAGGGAAGAAGAAGCCGAGAAAATTGTGGAAAGTGAAGAAGGGGAACACGGAGTGGATGCGCATTACACAAAATGGAGTTATCCAAAAAAGAAGGAGGAAACGGGAAGGATGAAAGAAGAGAAATTTGATTATTATGGAAGTTGGGGACAATAAAGTAATAGATTAGGGAAATTGTTGTGAATGATGAATGAATTGACAAATTTGATGATTTAATTAAAAAATTTATTAATTGAAATTATATTTAGTAATTCCGATTTAAATAAACAACAAGAATAGAACAATTATTTTGAGTTTGTTTTGACTTTTGCTAATAACAATAAAATACTGAAAATAAATGGATTGATGCATAGAGTATATACATAATGGTTGGCTATAGAATATAGCCACTCTTATTTTTCTATTACTGATGAGTGGTTGGTTGCTCGGTTGGAAGTTGGATGAAATTGAAGGCGGCTGGCAGCAGCAGCTGGAAATGTTTTGCTTATTCTCTGCATCATCCCCGAATTTTTCTACTCAATTCTTTCAACATTTACGTTTGGCTGCTTTCCGTACATTTGTCATTCTCGCGCAAAATTATTCCCGAATACCCGAATAGTTTTAAAATGCAAATGAATGAACAAGGAAAATTGAAAGAATTTGTTGCTTATCTCCAGCGATTCCTCCTCTTCCGACCGACCAAAAACTCACCCAATTCCCAAATGTATATTTCAAGGAGTCATCCTGTTTACCAACACCACAAAATTATAAAAAATAGGTGCAAATATATTTCGCCCATTTATGTCAAAAATTGGCAATTTTCTGCCCTTCAAAATTATATATCGATCAATAAAATTGGCCATCTAATTCTAAAGTTATAGCTAAAAAATTTGATAGTATTAAATAGTCGGAATTAAATTGGGGCAAATAGGCGAATTATTTAGTGCAAAATAGGCGGAATTATTTAGTGCAAAATAGGCGGAATTATTTAGTGCAAAATAGGCAGAATTATTTAGTGCAAAATAGGCAGAATTATTTAGTGCAAAATAGGCGGAATTATTTAGTGCAAAATAGGCGGAATTATTTAGTGCAAAATAGGCGGAATTATTTAGTGCAAAATAGGCAGAATTATTTAGTGCAAAATAGGCGGAATTATTTAGTGCAAAATAGGCGGAATTATTTAGTGCAAAATAGGCAGAATTATTTAGTGCAAAATAGGCGGAATTATTTAGTGCAAATAGGCGGAATTATTTACTGCAAAATAGGCGGAATTATTTAGTGCAAAATAGGCGGAATTATTTAGTGCAAAATAGGCAGAATTATTTAGTGCAAAATAGGCGGAATTATTTAGTGCAAAATAGGCAGAATTATTTAGTGCAAAATAGGCGGAATTATTTAGTGCAAAATAGGCGGAATTATTTAGTGCAAAATAGGCGGAATTATTTAGTGCAAAATAGGCGGAATTATTTAGTGCAAAATAGGCGGAATTATTTAGTGCAAAATAGGCGGAATTATTTAGTGCAAAATAGGCGGAATTATTTAGTGCAAAATAGGCGGAATTATTTAGTGCAAAATAGGCGGAATTATTTAGTGCAAAATAGGCGGAATTATTTAGTGCAAAACAGGCGGAATTATTTACTGCAAAATAGGCGGAATTATTTAGTGCAAAACAGGCAGAATAATCTGAAAGTATGTTTTCCCACGAATAACTCTCAACAAAATAAAGAAAAAGAAGGGAAAATTTATTTTTCTCTCATTACCGTATTCTCTTTTCTTTTCATTTATTGCTGCAGGGAAGAAATGATTGGTGATACATGTCTCCCTTTGTTCTAATGCTAATCCATTTTTAAACATAACTTTGCTAAAATTGAATTAATTTTAATAGTTCTAGTATCATTTTAAAGAGAAGAAAATACTTTATCTGTTGATTTAATTTTTATATTGCCAAATGATTCGAGAACAATTCGCAAAAAATATGAAGCGAAAATTATTCATTACTTATTTGATTATCTCTTAAAATTTATTTATCCACCATTTTAATAAGACATCTATATTAAATCAAATTTAAATGATTTTATGGATTTCCCCCATCGCATTTATGTATTTGCGCACTCCCTTCCTTAATTCAACACAACATTGGGCCATTCCCACTATGTTGATGTTGACTGACCAAATAAACGGAGACATTATAGAATGACCCCATCCATTCTATTTTTATAATTCACCAACCAAATGAGTATATTCCACATTTCACATTCACAATTCTGAAATTGGTACATCCATCATTTTTAATGCAAGAATTGACCAATTTGGATAACATTAATTCGCGGATGTTTTTGTGATGACTCATCCAATTTTTTCAATATTTTTTGTTAAACAAAATTGGTTCCATCCCCCATTTGGTTCCAAATCGCCATTTTTGACCTTTTTCTTCCGATTGCCTGTCCTCCCCAATTTCTTCGATCGGAAAATACAGTGAAGAACGCTTTTTCACCCTCAAATCTTGAAAGGCGGATGCGCCACTTCTCCTCCCATAATAGCTTTTAATGACTGCGCACACCTTTTTTTTACATCTTTGAATGAATTGAATCAAATAAATTCATATTCCCTCT
The DNA here is from genome assembly GCA_030063045.1 of Pratylenchus scribneri. Classification (NCBI taxonomy): domain Eukaryota; kingdom Metazoa; phylum Nematoda; class Chromadorea; order Rhabditida; family Pratylenchidae; genus Pratylenchus; species Pratylenchus scribneri. Next base: position 3,847,937 of record JAQSEB010000032.1, read on the forward strand.
CAAAAATGTTTAGGCAAATTGCCGAGAATGCGGGAATTTAAGGTTGTCGTGCTTGGTTCAGGCGGTGTTGGAAAATCGGCGCTGACTGTGCAATTTGTCTCAAACAAATTCATCGTGAAATATGATCCGACCATCGAAGATTTTTACCGAAAAGAGATCGAGGTTTCCAATAAACAAAAGTTGGAAATTTGGAGGGGAAAGGTTAAATTGAAATCAAAATGATTTGGTCTAAAAATGATTTTTTCATGTCTCTCTTTTTCTATTTAAAAATGAAATTAATTGGGTTAAATTCGAGTCTCATTAAAGTGATCATTGAAAATTGTATACACAAAATTATAAATAAATTGACTAGAGGTAATTAAATATCAAAATGATTTATCAAACATAATTGGGCAGAAACTTATGGTCAAAATTAAATAACAAATTATGGTCAATTGGTTTGACCAAAATTTGTTAAATAGAATAATTAAAATTGATACTAAATCCAATAAATAATTAATGAATAATACATAAAAATGTAGGTCGATGGCCAACCTTGCGTTTTGGAAATTTTGGACACAGCTGGGACAGAGCAATTTGCCTCGATGAGAGATTTGTACATTAAAAATGGACAGGTTAATCGCAAAATATAAATCATTTGAATATATGCAAATGTTAAAAAGGGTTTCCTCGTTGTCTACTCAATCACAAATCAGCAAAGTTTCCATGACATTCGGACAATGAGGGATCAAATAATTCGAGTGAAAGTAAAATGGATTAAACCATTCTCAAATTTATGAATTTTATTCCAAAGGGGACCGATCAAGTGCCAATTTTGCTAGTTGGCAATAAATGCGATTTGGCACATCAAAGACAGGTTGGGCGATGGAAAGTGGCTACTTTTTCGGTTTTCCGGATGCAGATGGTTTTTGAAATGAAGGGGTCCCTTTCCCTTCTTATGGGTGATTAGAATTAGATTTAGGGATACTTGAAATTATAGCCTATCCCTGAAGGGACAGGGTCAACTGAGCGATATTCAACTAGGCGCCGTTGCTTGTAGCTCATTAAGCACGAAACCAATATAGATGATTTTGGTATCAAATTAAAGAGCACACTTCTAGCTATCGAGAGATACCAACTTTACTTGGTTTAATTCTGATTCTGAATTAGCAAAGTTGTAAACAAAAATTAAAAAACTATTATCATAAATTTGCAATTTTTTCTTGGTTTTTAAGTACAGTACAACTTAGCTAATTCTGTACCAAACCAAATAAATCTTATATCTATGAATAGCCAACAGTGAGCTTTTTAATTTGACACAAAATCACATTAACTGTTTAGTCCTTAATGAATTACAAGAGACGGTGCAAAGTTGAGACGTCGCCCAGTTTTAATACACTGTATCGGATGACCCATTGGGTTACCGTTACCTTTCCCTTTTTGACCCAAAAGAATCTGCACACGGATAACCGAAATGTACCGGGAAAAAATGTTGAATGGAATATTAAATGAGAGAAAATTGGCGCAGGTGCGAACAGAGGATGGGGCGGCATTGGCCGAATATTGGTCCTGTCCATTTGCGGAATGTTCAGCAAAAAGTGCCCACAATGTGAATACGGTTTTTGCGGAAATTGTGCGCGAAATCAATTATGTCCAAAATGCAAAGGCCAAGCAAAGGCATGGATGCTGTTCAGTCATTTGAAATTGGGTTTTGGGGATGAATTCAATTTTGATTGGAATGGAAATTCATTGCCAGAAAAGCCATTTTAGCCTTTCTTCTAATTTATTCCTCAAGATTGGCAAAAAAATGGTTTAAATTTTAATTTGATTTGTTTACAATTTCCTCCCATCAATGCCCTTTTTCCTTATTTCATTTTCTATTAATTTTGGTGCTGACAAATTCCATTCATTTCCTATAAAACAAATTATATTCTGGCAAAATTTACCAAAAAGGACAGCCTAATTTTTAATTATTTTCATTTATTTCATTGCTACAGTCCATTTACATTAAGGCCTCTGATCAGCCGTTTCTCAATTCTGCTGTACAATAATATTATTTTATTTTGATAATCACCCAAATTAAAATTGATGCCTGCCATGGCAATTTTCTCTTTATTTGATTTCCATTTTTAAAATTTTGTTTCTCTGGATATATAAAAATTTGAATAAATTTGAATAAAAATATTTGACAATGAAGGATTGAATTAAAATATAATTATAATTAGATCAAAAACATTCCTGGATATCAAGTATCGACATAAAACAAAAAAAAAACAATAATAATTTAGAAATATCAAAGATAATATCAATTATATTGTTTTGGGTGAAATGAAACCGAGAACAAGAATTGATGTTCCGTATCAAGGTTTTTTCAAATTATAAACTGTTGAAAAAATTCAGCATTATTTAAGTAAATATGCATCAAAGAACAATGTATGGTACAGATTATGGAATGTCAATATCTGCCCTTATTTTATTTGCCAAAATTAAGAACTGAAATATTCGGAAAAGGGTTTATTCAATATTCCTAATCAAACGCAATTGTTCCATTGTTTTTATTTTTGTCAGGCACTCAAAGTTTTGTGAATATTGGAAAAAATTAGAAATGAATTAACACTTTTTTAATTGATGATGAAATGTCAAAAATGAAACAAGGAATGGGAAAATTTAGTCAAACATCAAAAGAAGACAATTTTGGTTTTTTGTCAGCTAAAAATCAAAGCGAAATACTGTACAGATGAATTTTACTGGAGGGAATTTACTCTGGTGGTCAAAGAAGGGCCAATAGAAGAAATGAAAGACAGCCTAGAAGAGAATGGGGAAAATAAAAATATAACCCATAAAAATTGAGAAAACATTATTTTTTCATTTTTATTCTCCGGCTGAAAAACAAATTTATATAAGACGATAAAATGTATATGATATATATGTACTTGAAATCTTTTGTTTCTTAAATGTGGTCAAGTGTAAATTTAGTGATTAAGTCGATTCCAGAAAGACAATTCGGGTTGATGCGAATTTAAGCATTGGCCCAAGCCGCCAATTCATCCAAATCGTCTTCCTCTTTTTTGGATTTAGCCTTTGGTAATTTGTCCTTCGGTGCTTCGGGAAGTTTGCCAGCAACATTTTCAGCAGGCATTGGACCAACGTCAAGAAGTTTCTCATTAATTTCCGCCTATAAAATTGCGCATTTATGAATAATTAATTGATAAAATTAAAATTACCTCTCCCATTTCTTCGAGTTCTTTGAGCAATTCATCCTCATCAATGTCATTTTGGAGTCCAATTGGATTGCTGATTGCTTGTGTTATTTCATTGGAAACCTCTTGTTGTTCGGCAATTTCCTCCATCAATTCATTCACCTAAAATAATATAAAATTTTCATTCAATTTTAAATTTGATTTTATACCCTGTCTACGTCCATTCCTTGATGCGTTGATTTGAGTGCGGCCGATGCTTTGGCCATTAGATTCAGGATTTCGGCATGCATTGCAGCATTTTCCAGAGAACTCTTCTGTTGATGAATTTTACTCAATATTCCGTCAATATTTTCGAGTTCTTTTTCATGCACTTTCTTTTCTTTCAATGCTTTAAGTGCCACTCTTTTGTTGGTTGAGGCATGCTTTTTGGCAGTTGCCAGTGACTAAAATGTTTGAATAATATTGGAAATTAGCGGAATTTAACCGTTTCAATCTTTTGGGTCAGATAATCCTGTTTCTTTGTCAATGATTCTTCCATTTCTGATAATTCTTGCAAAGCTTGTTGCGAAGTTGGCACCGGCTTGGTACTTTTTGTACCAAAAATATTACCGAAAACACCCATTTTTTGTTGTCAAATATGATTAAAATATGGACGATGATTATCTAATAAGAAAATAAAAATATTAGTAAACCTCAATTTGTAAAATAAGATAAATTAATTTAGTAATTTAGTTCACTATTAGCCTCGATAATTAGCTGTATAGCTCAAGAGATGGTATAACTATTGCTAAAAATTTAATGCAATTGGTCTACTTTTCACTATTTTGGCCACAATTTGCAGAATTGAATAGAATAATTAAAAATTTGATGCGAAATTTAATAAATAATTAATGAGTAATGCATAAAAATGCAAGTCGATGACCAACCTTTCGTTTAGGGATACATTTATAACCTATCCATGAATGACCATTAAGCCTATAACGGATGACTCATTGGGGTTACCGTTAACTTCTTTGTTGACCTAAACTCGGATAACCGAAAAGTACCAGAAAATATTGGATGGAATACAAAATGAGAGAAAAATTGGTGCAGGCTCGAACAGAGGATGGAGCGGCATTTGCCGAATATTGGTCCTGTCCATTTGCGGAATGTTCAGCAAAAAGTGCCCACAATTTGAATACTTGTTTGGGGAAATTGTGCGTGAAATCAATTATGTCCAAAATGCAAAGGCCAAGCAGAGGCGGTTCTGGTGCAATTCTGTGTTTCTCCAAAGGACTTATTTGCGTCCAATCAAAAAAGGAATCCCAATTTTAAAAAATTATAATTTTAATTAGATCAAATCCAATAGAAAATCCATTTTTTAATAAAATATGATTAATATTATTTTAATTTTTGCATCATTTTTCAATCACATAATTTTGATGGACAGGTTGGCCTAAATTTTCCATTAATTTTTCTGCCTTTTTTGCCCCTTGCCCCCCCCCCCCCCCCCTATCATTCCATCCTTCCTCCTCCATTTTTTGGCCATTTCTGCTAAATTATCAGTCATGAATGTTTTTTGGGCGCATGTGATGGCCACAAAACAGACCAATTTGCCTTCCAATTCCTTCCAAATTTGCCTCGATAAGCCGATGAAATTGACAGATCAACCTTATTCCGCCCAATTCCTCCATCCCATCTTCCCCCATCCTCCCGACAGGACGACGCCTCCGGGGTCAAAATTCGGCCTGGAATGGCCCTTTATAAGCCCCCCCAAAATGCTGGAAGAAATCATTCCATTCAAATTCAAAACCTTCCTCCCAAACCAACCAACCAAAAACACCAACAAATTCTTCTGTGAGCAATGCGAATTCTGGCCTCCGTCCTTTTGGTGGCTCTCTGTCTTGGCGCTGGCCTTTCCGACCAACAATCTGGCCAACAGCAGCAGCCGAGCCCATTTCGCAAGGACAATGTCTACATTTTCCAATACAATTCCCAAATTTCTTCCGGCTTGAGTGCCCCATCCGACGAGAATTCCGCTGATTCACAGCAGAATTCAGCCATCCGAATCCAGGCCCAGGCAAAGGTAAAAAAGGAGGGAAAAGCATCAAATAAAATGGCAACTTTTCTCCATTTCCCATAGATCACATTTGCATCGGATCGACACGGTCAATTGCAATTGGAACAAATCCGTGTTGGCCAATTGAATGAGCAATTGAATGAGCCAAAAAAGGTCCAGCCAATGGCCATTTTCGAACCGGTCTGTGGTCAAATTTTGGATTATTTTGAGCAATTAATGAAATTTGCAGAAACAAATTCCGGATGAAAAGCAACGCCAATTGGAGTTGCCCGTCCAATTCCATTATGATGAGGGCGTCGTTGAGCGAGTCCAATTCAATGAGGAGGATGATGTTTGGTCAAAGAATGTGAAGAGGGCCGTTTTGAATATGCTCCAGCTGAATTTGAAACGGAACAATGCCCAAGGATTGCGCACTGGCAATGAACAAGAATGGCAAAATGAAGAGGAAAATTCATCGGAGAATGGCCAACAAATGTCCGAATTGGGCCAAACATTCAACATTCCCGAGGTCCATCCATTCATTCACCAATTCATTTTACGATTTTTGACCTTTTGTAGATTACATTGGAAGGTGTTTGCCAAACCACCTATGCCATCAATGCGGTTAATAATGGCCAATGGCAACAAGATGAACAGGAAAATGAGAAGGCAACGGCATTGAATGTGACCAAAACAATCAATTTCAAACAATGCGCCAAAATTGCCGATGTTGGCTATGGATTCCAAACGGAACAACCCCAACCACAATGCGCTCAATGCAAACAGTATTGGTCAAAGAATCAACAGCAACAAAATAGCCAAAATGGCCAAGGACAACAATCCGCCCAACAACAACATCCGTGTGCCAAATGCGATCCAAAGAAAGTGAAGGAGCAATTGGTTGGTCAAAAATGGGGGAATTATGTACAAAATTATCCCATTTTTATTTAGCTTGACCGAAGCACTGTCCTCCGCTACCAATTGGTGTGCCCCTCGGGCGGCGAATGTGGACCATCCAACAGCCAAAAATATGCTCTAAAAGGCACTGAACTCCTCTCTCAATATGTCTTCAAACAAACCAAAAGTCAAACTGGCAAATTCAGCTCTGCAATGCAAACAATTGTGGCCGCCACACTCAAATTCCGATCCCAGGAACAAAAGACTGAATCGGTGCCAAGCATGTCCGGTGGCAAAGATGAATCGTTGATGTTTTCGAGCGAAATTGATTTGGACGTGAAGCGATTTTACATGTACGGCGATGAGGAATTCAGCCAACCGGAGAGTTCACCCTTCCAACAAGTGCCAAAAGTGCAACAGGCACAACAAGCATTGCGAAAATTGTCACAAACAATGACCGGGAATAAACAAACGGGGATTGAAGTGCAAGCCGGCTATGAAGTGCAAAGATTGGTTGAATTGTTGCGAATGAGCCGAAGGGAGGAATTGGAAGAAATTGAGCAAAATGCAATCACAAATAATGGAAATGGAGGAGAGCAAGAGAGGCAAAAGGCCAAGCAAATTTACACGGATTCATTGGCCATTTGTGGCACACGAAATTGCATTCAAAAATTGGCCGAGAAAATTCAGAACAAGGTAAAATATTGAGATTTCTTTTGTTCATTTATGAATATTCTCTCAGGAAATGTCCCAAACAAAGGCGGTGCAAGCGCTGAGGACCGTAAACCAAGTGCCGGCCCCATCCGATCAAATTGTGAAGATTGTTCAACGTTTGTGCAAACAGGAAAATGTTCACAACCAACGATCCGTGAAACAAAGCTGCTGGCTCACTTTTGGCGCATTGGTCAATGAATTGTGCCAACATAAAACACCCAAAAAGGGAACACAAAAATATGCCTTCGAGGCAAAATCATCGCTGGACAAACAGGAACAATGCCCAAAGGAGAAAAAAGAGGAATACAAACAGGCAAATTCCATTGTCATTTTACCAAATATTTTGGCCATTTTTTAGACCATTATGGACCTTTACAATTCTGCTGCCACAATTTACGATAAAATGTTGGCCATCAGTGCCCTCGGAAATGCTGCCATTGAAAATGCTGTCCCTGAAATTGAGCAAATCATCAAAGACCAAACCGAATCTTGCCTCGTCCGCTGCAAAGCCATCGATGCCCTCCGCCGTTTGCGCACCCAAATGCCACGCAAAATCCAACAAATTTTGCTTCCAATTTTCCAAAATGCCCAGCAACGTTCGGAAGTTCGTGCCTCTGCCCTCTACATCCTTCTGACAACGCAACCAGATTCGGCAGTGATTGACCAAATTGCATTCACAATTTCAAAGGAACGAAATCGACAAATTCAATCGTTCGCCTACCAACAAATGAAAACATTGGCCAAATCCAAAAATCCATTGGATCAACAAATGTAAGTCTCAATAGAAGGAAGGCACATAAACAATTGATTATTATAGGGCAAAACATGTGAAAAATGCATTGAGGCTGACAAATGTTGATGAACAACAATTGCGAATGAGTGGAAAATGGCAATTCCCGGTGTACAGTGAACAATTGCAGGAAGGCGCATTCCTTGAATTGGCCCAATTGATTTCACCTCGTTCAAATGCACCCGCCATTTTGCATGCCAAAATTGACTCATTCTTCAATGATCAATTCCAAACTGACCAAATGCAAGTGTACTTTGTGCAGCAAGAGGCAGAAGATTGGTAATTAAATTTTAAATTAATTAAAATAAATTTTAAAGGTATCAACGAACATCATCCAACAACGCCCAAAATGGCCATAGCCCAGCCCAGCGCCGTTCATTCAACTTTGGCCAATCCCTTCGAAACATTTTCACTGTTTTGGGCATCAAAAAACGCCGAAATGATGAGGAAAACAACCGTCAACCATTCGCCATGTTTGCCCTTCGCACCCGGGATGTTGACCAAGCCTTTTTGGCCATTGATGGAAGCAGCAAAGAGCAACAGGATGTTCAGCTCCAGGAAATGCTTGGCCAATTCATCAGCGGCCAATCCAAACCATCGCTTGAACGTTTCCTCAGTCAATTCCATCAAAATCAACAACAAAACAAACAGCAAAAGGAATTCCGCGGAATTTTGGTCACAAATTTGAACGAACAACAAGCAAAAATCCCAACATCCGCCGGTCTCCCATTGCGCATTCTCACCTCCAACCCGATGTTGTCCACAATTGAGGGACAAACCCAGTTGAGCAAAGAATCCGACCATTTGGATTCGCCATTGGGCGTTCAAACCCAAATCAACGTCCACTCAATGGCCAGCCTTGTTCATATTCAAAAAATGGTAAAATTTGGTGGAAATTGGAGATATTATTTTTGAATTGAATTTAACAGGAAAGTGCACTCCCATTCATGGTTGCCGGTGTTGAATCCGTCCGTTCCCTGGAACTGAATGTTCCGCTGCAAGCCGAATTGAATGCAAACCCAAGCCAAAACCAAATGAGTGTTAAAGTGAAGCTGCCTCGACAAAAGCACACACTTTTGGGCTTCCATTCCCTGCCATTCACCTACACCGCCCAAGTGGATGTGAACACCAAATTGGTGCATGAACCCCGACATTTCCATGCAATCCATCATCGGGAATTGGAACGAATGCAACATGAAGTCAGCCGAAGCTGCAAATTGACTGAACAATTCGGCATTCCACTTCAAATTCAAGGTAAATTTTGTGACATTTTTTAGTATTAATATTAAAAAAATATCAATTAAAAATTTAAAAAATAAAATACTTTCCACTACCGGGAATCGAACACACGACCCCCAATGGTAATGAACCCGAGCCCCCTACCACTCAACCACACATCACTTTAACATTTACCACTCAATCATGCATTACATTGAATTAATTAATATAAATTTAGGACATTATCATTGGCCAACCCAATCCAGCACCGGAATTCAACAATTCTACCAAATGTTGATGGCCACCGAAAATGTCATCCACATTGTTTACCAGCCGAATGAGGAGACCCCAAGGGAAATGATTTTCCGAATCAGTGGAAATCACTTCGAAAAAACCAATGGACAACGACCAGAATTGGACGATTTTTACCGGGAGGAAATGGGAAGTGCATTCGAGAGCCACGAATTGGACGTGAGTTTTGGCCTATAAAAATAATAATAAATACATTTAAAAATAGAACTTCGAAATGGAAACTGCCTCTCGACGCAACCAAAAACTGCAAAATTTCATCGGCAATTACCAATCAAGCCAACAACAATATAAGCACTCGGTGAAATTGACTGCCCAAACCGTGGGAGGGCCAAAAGAGGCGAAGGCACAAGCTGAGTTGGTCGCAAGTTGCGATGCCAAAATGCAATCATGCAATACAAAATTGGAAGCCCAATTCGGCAAATTGCGAGCTGGCAATGAGAAATGGACAATGAAAATTCAAACCAATGTGGCAATGCCGGAAACCGTTCAATCCGTCGATGAATTGGTGGAATTGGAACAAAGGAACAACAAATTCCAAGCAAAAATTCAAGCGGAATGGGGCACCGGAACACAGAGAGAGAATTTGAACATTCGCCTTCAAGGAGAACAAGCAAAGAAAAGGGAAAACCAAAACAATGAACAAAATATGCAAACAAAACGAAGGGAACAATGGCGTCAAGCATTCTTGAACAAATTCGATGTGGAGGCACAATACCAAATGAAGGCAAGAACAATGAATTACTTTGTCAAAGTTTCGGAATGGCTCAAATCCACCTATTATTGGAACAGTCAACAACAATCAAACAACAACCAAAATGGACAAATGATGCAAATGCGAGGCCAAGAAAAGGTAATTTTATTGCCGAATTTTGGATTATTTTAATTAATCCAATTTTCAGACTTTGATCAGTTTGGTCATTGATCCAATCACCCAAAAGCATGCCAATGTCAGCATCCGAACACCGAATGAGCAAATTCGTCTTCAACAAATTGAGCTGCCAATTCACATCCGTCGGCCATTCCCATTGGTCCGACAACAGCGCCAATCCATCCATTCATTTGGCCAATTTATTGATAGAATTCAAGTCCCGGGACGCGCCGAATGCACTGTGGATGGACGCGATGTGAACACATTTGGTAAGCCAAAAAATGAATTCTTCAACATTAGGGACTTGAACTGGGCCTAGGCTCTGGCCTTGGGCCTTCACCGGAGGCCTAATAAGCCCCCATTGGCCCAATAAATGGAATAGGGATTAGAGGCGAATTAACTTTTCTTTATTTATTGTGCAGGAAAATTTGATAATAATGTGAAGGGAAACAAATAACAAAGATATTTATTAGGAGGAATAAAGGGCTGATTTAAAAAGATAGATTGGGGCAATATTTGATTGATAGAGTGACAAGGTGGCTAGGCAAAAAAATTGGGGATACATTAAGACAAATAGGAAAGGCCCTTAAAGATTATTGGCATTGAGAGTTAAATTCAATTTTCCTATTTTCAGACAATGTGGAATTCCGTGCGCCATTGTCGGATGCTTGCTACACAGTTTTGGCAAAGGATTGCTCATCGGATGAACCTAAATTTGTTGTTTTGATGAAGGCCCAGGACAACATTGACAGTGGAAGCCAAAATAGTCCAAAGGTGGGGAAAATTAATCAAATTAATTAAAAAATCCATTGAATATTTTTAGAAACTCAAAGTCTTAATCTTAACACCGGAAACGGAAATTGTTTGCGAGCCAAAATCTTCAAATGGAAATCAACAACAAATTGTGTGCAAGGAAAATGGCAGCCCGGTGGAGAATGACGGTGATTCGGACGCAGTTGAATTCAACAATGCCAAAAAGAGTGATGTTACGGTCCATGTTCGCGGCATTTCCGTCCGATTCAATGGGCGCAAGGCATGGCTCAAAGTGTCAAGCGTGTACAAAAATGGTCAATGCGGACTTTGTGGACATTACGATGATTCGGAACAGGACGAATGGCGAATGAGCAACAACCAAAACAGTGAGAATTAATTATGAATAATATTAAATATATTTCCAATATTTCAGCAAATGATTTAGTCGAATTCCACCGCTCATACACGCTGAATGGCGCACAACAAGGCGAACAATGCAATGAGGAAGAATTGAACAACTTCTACCGACAAAATGGCAATAAAATTCGATACAATAGCCGCAACCAAAAGAATGGAAAGAACAGTGATGAAGTGGATGATGATGAAGAAGATGGCCAAAACGATTGGATGGATGAACAATACGATGGACATTGGAATGAAAATGGGCGAAACAATCGACGAAATGGGAACCAAAAACGAATTGAAAGTAAATTAAATAAATTAATGGGGAAAATATAAAATTATTCCCAAAATTTAGCACCGGTCAAGAAGACAAAATTGGTGGAATTGAGCAACCGAATTTGCGTCAGCCAAAAGCCGATCAAACAATGCCCGAAAGGATACATCCCAATTTATTCTTCGAATGAAGACAGCCAGGAGGATCCATTCGACCAACAAAATGGCAACAATGGAGAAGGAAAGAATGTCCAATTCAGCTGCTTCAATCGAAACACGGCCGAAGCCCGGGACATTTTGCGACAAATGCGCAATGGCAATGATGTGGTGCATTTCGAGAAACGTGAACACAGCATGGCCGAGAAAATCCATGAGCCGAAGAAATGTGTGCGCGGCCGTTATTGAAGAGGAGAACAATTCGGCGAGATGAATGAATGAAACAAAAAACGTAGTCAAAATTCGATCCGTTAATTTTTTGGAATGCCCATTTCGGAAAATTGTAGTCTCTTTTTATTTGTAATCAATTAATTGTTCAGTTTAATATTCAAAATTGTAATTTCAAAAAGCATTCCACCCATATTCCTATATTTATTTAAATTAATATTTTCACGGATCAGTAGAATAAATGTTGCAAGCAAATCATTAAATTGTCTATGAAAACAAAGGGGCACAATTTATTGGATAGGGGGAATTATCTGACTAATGAGGAATAGGAAAATCTTGGGAAAAATGCCTTAAGTTAGGGCAAATATCATGTTTGAGGTTTGGTTTCATCGAAAAAGTCGTTTAAAACATTTTAATTAAACCATCATGTTTTTGCTAGTTTAACATTTAGAAATTTATGTTTTGAAAATGGTTTAAGAGTTTTCCAACATGCTGAACCAAAACACCATTATTTTTTTTTGGTTGTCTCTATAATAATTTAGTCGAAACCGGTTCGGATCTTTTAAATAATCCTTTGGCAAATATTAGATCTATTTTGGCCTTTTACAATGTAATTTCGGTTTTTCCTCTCCATATTCATAGCATTCCAAATTTTTCGATTATTTGCCCACAAAATTAGCATATATTCCAACCGCCAAACCAATTTCATCCCGGCTTCTTTTCGAAGCCCTTTTATCTGCTTCCATTTTTCTCATTTTTTGAAAAAGTGCTTTTGTACATTTTAAGTTGGTATTAATATTAATCAAATTGATATTTTAATCAAAATGTAAAGCCGAATATTTGTTTTCAACTCTGATTACAATAAATTTTTATTTCAATTGGCCCAAAAACATATCAAATGTAAAAAAAAATAAAAATAAAAGAAATGTAAAATTGTGGATGAAAGCATAAAGATTAATTAAATGATGTGGATTGTGGATGGATTGCAATGGAAGAAGAAGATAGATGGGATCCTGAGTAAAGGAAATATTTAATTGGGAAAATTGAATGAAAATGAAAGCAATGAAAAAAATAAAATAAAAATTTGGATTGGAAATTGATAAAAAAAAAAAAAGCTGAAGAAAGGATAAGCGGATTTGAAATTGCGAAAATAAATTTACAAAAATGAAATATTCAATTTGGAATACAAAAATAACGAAAAAGAGGGATTGCAATTTAATTTGATCATTTTTTCCTCTAATGGGCCACATAGGGCGGAGGCAATCGTTGGCCAACAGGCGTGGCATGGACCCGGACCGATTGTTGGTTTGGATGGTCACGCAAGAATGGATTGGTCCGTAGTGGAGTTGGCGATGCATCAATTGGCTTCAGGACAACGGCGCCCGGGGGGCTGAAAGTGCTGGCAAGAGGAGGAGGACTTTGGTGGGCAAATTGTCCTCCCCTTCCCATTGATGGACTGCTTCCCATTGGAGGGCTCATTTCATTTGTCGGCACCGATTTTCGTACAAGTTGGGCCTGGACTTGTGGAGGCGGACGGTAAAGAGGATTTTCATGCATTGTCATTTTTGTTGGATCCAACGGAGGCTGTTCCCTTTCAACCAGCATTGGGGTGGTCACAGTGGCCAATGAGCCATCCGCTGAACTGCTTTCGTCCCGATGGGGCACTTCATCCGGAAAAACAACAGGACGTCCTAAAAATGACATCAATGGATAAATATTTCTTTTTTTTTTTGGATTGACCTTTTGTCGTGAATTCATTGCGTTTTCCCTTTTTGCCCCTTCGTTGATGTGCGCAACATAGCAAAGTGAGAACGGTGATCAACAGCAAAATAGTGGCCAGCAAAATCAATGGAATCAGCAATTGATTGCTCCACAGCCCCATCTTCTCTCTTTGTCCCAAATCCGTGCTTTTTTGTGTTGTGGTGTAAACTCGAATTTGGGCAGTGTCCAACAAATGGCGGGTCAAACATTTGCCCAACAATTCCAATGTTACCTTCAAAATAAAGTGTTCATATTCTACCATTTTAATCATTAACTTACCCTTCGAACGTGAAGGCCAGCCCCCATCCTTTTCACAAATTCATTTTTCACCCGTTCTGTGCCAAAATGCATCATCCTGTCCCGAGTCCCATTGATTCGTGCCTCATCACAATGTGCCCAACTCAAAGATGCATTCCACCATTTTAGCATTGTTTGGCCACCACCATTGTCCACCAAATCCTCAATTTGAATTTCATCCATTTCCTTTTGGCCCATCCCAAATTGATGATGTGGATGATGAAGGGCGGCACTCAATTTGTACACAAATTCGCGCAATAATTCTGGTTGACTTTGGAAACGTTCAAATGGAATGTCCAAAAGCATTGAATATCGATGATTTGGTTTTCCTTCGGGCAATGGCTTCACCAAAACTTGGAAAGGCGCCGAATTAACCTGCAAAAAACGAAGCCATTAAAATATTTCGGCTTCTTTTAAATTACAGCATTTTGACGATCCCTGGCCTCAAGTCGGAAACTGAACGCATTTGAGCCATTTTCCAGTGGGACTCCTTCCAGCAAATTCTTCCTCTGGACAATTGTCAAAAAATTTGAATGATTGCCAATTGGATGGACACTCAATGCCAAATGGGTGGTTGATCCATCTTCCGGGTCCATAAAAGTATTCTCGTCGATTGGCAAACGGCAAAGCAGTCCACGGGAGCAGGTGAATGTTTTCATTGGATTCAACACAATTGGCCGATTATTGTGCACACGACGAGTTGTGCGAGTGTTTTGTTGAGTGGTGGTGGATTGTGTGGATGTGGTACTGGTTGTGATTGGCACTCGATCCTCTTTTAATTCACCTTCAACAACCTTAAAAAAAGGGTAGTGGAAATTATTTTATATTTAAATTGAATATATTTACTTGGAAATCCATTCCATTTTCGGCCACTGCATTGATTATTTCGCTGGCCTGTTCAGTCAATTCCCCACAACTTATGTTCATCACAAACACAATTCGATCATCCAGTCTTGAATTCTTCACCTCCCCTTCATCGTCATCATCATCTTGATCATCCAATTCATGGATTGTCTCCCTCACTGTCCTATATCGGCCCAAATATGAACGGGGGAATACGCGAACATCGGTCAATTTCACATCAACATCCTTTTGCAGGAAACCCAAAATGGTTTTGACGGATTTGCTGTGGAAATTGAATTAATTTTTAATTTTCAATTGGCATCTCTAATCGGATAAGCCCCAACTTTATTTCGCCTATTTGCACTAAATACGCCTATTTTGCACTAAATAATTCCGCCTATTTTGCACTAAATAATTCCGCCTATTTTGCACTAATAAGTAATTCCGCCTGTTTTGCACTAAATAATTTCGTCTATTTTGCACTAAATAATTCCGCCTGTTTTGCACTAAATAATTCCGCCTGTTTTGCACTAAATAATTCCGCCTGTTTTGCACTAAATAATTCCGCCTATTTTGCACTAAATAATTCCTCCTATTTTGCACTAAATAATTCAGCCTGTTTTGCACTAAATAATTCCGCCTGTTTTGCACTAAATAATTCCGCCTGTTTTGCACTAAATAATTCCGCCTGTTTTGCACTAAATAATTCCGCCTGTTTTGCACTAAATAATTCCGCTTATTTTGCACTAAATAATTCCGCCTATTTTGCATTTGTTAGCCAAAAGTCTGTTCTTTAATTTGATACTAAAATAATTAAAATTGATTCATTCTTTGATGAGCTATTAAAAATGGAGACAAGTTGGGCTGCTCCATCCTAATCCCTCTCTATATTCACACACAATTGTTCTTGAATTGGCAAATCCACCAATCTTCTTGTATCCATCACTTCCAACCAGGTTGTTGAACTATCCTCCCCGCAAATGTCCTCATCCTCCTCCAACACTTCCACTTCAATGTGAGTATCTATAATACAAATTACAAATATTTTAAAAAATATGGCATTGTCATTGCCGACCATGGATGGAAATGAGATGAAGGCCTAAATCATCCAATTGTGGAATGCCATAAATCAGCCGGGCACTGGCATTGAATCGACACCAATGAGGCAACATTTCCGCATCGATGGCATGCCATTCGGCCGTGGACACAGAGAATGGACGGCCAATTGGGGCAGTCAATTGTTTGATATGAAGGGAATGGGCCAGAAGGAATGGCCAAAGGAGGATGAGAAGAAGGCTGGCCGAATTCATTGTTTGGAAGTAGGGTAGATGGAGGAGATCAATGAGGAAGGAATTGCTGATTATTTGAGATTTTGCTGCCTCTTCGAACTATTTTAGCTTAACATTGAGTGTGAAAATTGAATATTTTGTTTTGGTGAGGATTTTTGCCTATCAGGTGGTCTCATCTCTTTCCTCATTAATTTGAATATTTTGGGAGGAGGGAATTGGGCGATTTTGCATTGAGTTCGACGCTGGCCTCGCGATGACAGCAAATAAATTTGTTTAGGCGAAAAGGTCGAAGAATCCCCCTTTTGAATGCCGACCGACGGGAATGACCGAGAAAGGTGGAAGGAGGGAATTGGTGAATTTCGATGAGGGAATTGGGACTTAAATGCTGATAAGGAAAAAAGAAAGAATGAATGAAATAAATGGAAAGGTGGTGGGTCGAATTGGTTTTGTGAATTTGATTGGGAAAAGGACACTTCATTTGCCTCCTCCTTATGGATTGGGGTGGGTTCACCTTTAAAAGGAGGGTGGCCTTTGGAGGATTTTGGCCATAAAAATATGCAAATAATCGATGTGGTACGGACATTGAATGCAAAAAAATGGCTTTGTAGTAGGAAGCAAAAATTGTGTTGGTGGCGTCGTCGACCTTTTCTTCTGCTTTGGTAGGAAAAAAATATGGAAAAATGGTAGAATTGTTGGGGGGAAATGCCCTGGGATTCATTGGAGATGGCGATTTTGGATTTGGCGGATACAGATGATCCCCTCCTTCACCTATTCCCCTCATCAATCCCATCATTTTCTGCCGATGGCATAATCAGAGGGGCGCAATCTTTCTACAGTGGCCTGCGTTTATTTTTTCCGCTTTCCTTTCCCTCCATCATTTGGAAGATCAATTATTGGCTTTAGGAAAATTAATGGATTGGAAAATATTGGAAAAAACAGAAGAACACACATGAATGGCAAAACCCAGAGAATTTTAAAACAAACAAACAAATCCATGGAAGGAGGAAAGAATTCATTGGATTGCCCCCAAATAAATCTGACAAACAAAGGCTGGGCATAAGGCCATTATTTCTTTGGGGGATTGGAGGAACGGGGGCATAAATGTTTGGATGAGGGAAGGGAAGGGAAGATGGATTTGGCATTCCCCCTTCAATGTGTGCCTCATCAACATTTGGGGGGAAGGGCCACCGCGCGAGGGAACGATCTTCTTAAAGAAGGGGAGGAGAAGTGTCCACTCCAATGGAAAAAATTATGCAAAAATGGTTGGGAAAAGGGAAAGGGGGAGCATGAGCAAAATAGGAAAGGGGAATGGCCCATGATAGGAGCAGGTGCTTTTTATTAGGCCATTGTGGATGGAAGGGGATTTAACCAAGCCGGACATGAAAAAAAAGTGGCAAAAATGGAACATGAATTAGAAAGGGAAATGGATGAAATTGGTCTGGGAATTAGCCACCAAATCTCCGCTGGAAAATTGCCCCTGGGCAATGTTCCAATATGGATGATTATTAAAGGAGGATTTGGCGCCATTCAAAAGGCACACAAAGATCGATGGATTGCCCCCAAAAAAGGCAGAATATGCGCATGGACTCATCATCATCCATTGGTTGGGGCACAAATATATGCGCACATTGCCCAATCTTTGCCCAAAAATGGATTTATGGGTTGGGTCGAAGGTAATTAATTATATTTTATTTTCCCTGCTCTCAAAGTAGCCCTCCGTTCAAAGAATGTGGAGAAGAAAAGGCGGGCGACTCCCCGGAGGGGAAGATTCGCGTCCAACATTTTCCCTTCAAATCGTGTCGGTCGGCCCATGAATGAAATTGAAAGGCAAACTTGGGCCATTTTCCCTTGGTCTCTGCACCATCTCCGGCCAAAGTGACCATCCTCTTTTCAATTTTCATCGCCGCCACCTTTTTGCCCGAACTGTGTGTTGATCGATTTGTGTTGGGACGACGGCTTCTTCCCCCCCCCCCCCCCCCTTAAATATTTATAAAGTTTCGCTGCTGACACTATTCTATTCGGTTGTTTGTATTATTTGCCCCCGGTGACCTATTCCCCAACCAAACCAAATGGCATCCAAACCACCGGTGGTCGACCGACTCATTTTGGCCCAAAAATGGGAAAAGAAAAGGCCATTTGATCCCCAAAGTAGTTTATAGAAAGTAACCAAAAATGTTTTGAACTGTTTTCGGTATTCAAGTTTAACCTTGGAAATTTGACACTTTGTTTTGGTTTATCCCTTTTATTTAGTGGAAATTAAATATCAAAATTTGTTGTATTTTTCACACATTTTGAAAAAAAGTTTTTAGTGGATGAGAATTTTTCAAATTTTAAGCGCGCGAATGAATGAATGGAAGGAAGGAAGTGGAATGTTCGATGTGAAACAATGCAAACTTGGAATGGGGATGACCCTTTCCTTCGCCTCATTTTCATATGGCATTGAATGAATTGGTTGGCCTCATCGCCGATGGATTGGTTGCTGGGAAAAGAAAAGGGGAATAATGATGGGCACTTCGGGGTAATAAAAAGTTGCTGCGCAATGAAATGATGAGGGTCAATTCCATTGCAAATAATTTCCTTGGAATAACTTGAAGGTTGACATGGAATAACTCCAATTTTGAAGATTTTTGGTTTATTTTTTGAGTCAAAATTGGGAAAAGCAGTAGAATCGGAAACTATGAAGGAAAATAAAAATATTCATTTTGGGAAGCAGGACTGGGGAGAAGGTGCTGAACCAATATCAAAAGGCCCAAAATGAAAGGGCGGCGGCTTTTGGGGAATGAAAATGGTAGCAACTAGCAATATGAGGAAGTCACAGAGATTTATGTTTGTAGGAATAAATTATTGGGGTGTAAAATGTACTCCTCCCCCTTTTCTTCCATTGTAGGTGGCCATTAAAACATTCAAATCCATTTTTTTTGAATCGCAGATCTTTTTGCAGTCATTTAATAAATTTTGGGAATTAAAAATGAATGATGACTAATTCTACAAAACGATGACAAAAATTGGTTCAAACTATTTTGGTTCATTTTCCAAAAATTGGATGAATGATTCAAAATTGAATTTTAAAGCCTTTTCCATTTCAAATATTTATTAGAGGTCTTTTTCCCCTATTATACAGCAGCAGTTTATTTAAAAGTGACAGTGGGTGTAGGATAAAAGCTTTTGCAGCTTTACATTACATTGACGGTTTTTAGATCAAATTTTAAAGAAAGTTGGGGGAAATGGACGACCAATGAATTGGATGGATAAAGCGGAGTGTTGAAAAGGTGGGAGGAGAGGACTTCGAAATAAGCAGCTGGAAATGGAATTGGCCACAAAAAAGAATGAAGGAATTGGCCTTTGATTGGTTGTTGGCTGATTCATCCACCTTTGGGGGTCGACCATCCCGATATGGAATGAAATCACTGAAAAGGAGGGGGAAAGAGCATTTTAAACTATATTTCCACTTATCATCTTGGATTGGAAAATAACTGGAAAAAACAGAAAATTCTCCATCAATTTAATGGAAAGTTGGAATTATAGTGGGAAAATGAATTGACCGGAAAAAAAAGGAATAATCCGAGTGGCAAACAAAAAAAAATTGGGGATTGACCCGGCAAAATCACACTTTTGTTGCTATTTTGGAGATTGAAAAAAAATAAGATGGCGGCGCATTTTTTGTTGTTTTCTTCATTTTGGTGGGCCATCATTGTTGTCAGTTTGGCCTAGGGTGGATGTTTTCGGGTCGAGAGGCGAGATTTTAATTGGAGATAAGCCGAATTGGGGAGGGGGGGGGGGGGTGGCAAAAGCAACAGAGGCGGAAAATGAATGAATGTGGGGTCAACGGTCAAATAATGAATGAGAGAATAGGAAGGGAAATTGGGGGAAGGGGATTAGGATATGGCCGGCATTGGATGGCGCAGGGATGAACCTATTTTTGGTGGGATTGCCCTCACAAATCCATTTTGGTGAATGCGCATTTTTTGCTTCAAAATGATGGCCGATGCCAATCTGTTGCCTTTTTAGAATGGCATGTGACCTCCTCCATTTTACGGCATCCATCCATTTTGGGCATATTCCCCCTCCCATCGATCATCATTATTTTTCATTGCCATGTCCAAAATGTTGATTGGTCCAAAACCTATTTCCTCGACCTTATTTTTTTGGACATGTGGGCCATTCTCCATTTTGACCACTTTTGAATATTGCGCTCATATCTTTCATATAAATCGGCAAAAAAGGCATAAATATTGAAGGATTTTGGCGCTGATTTGGACGGATGGATGGGCTTAAAAGGGGGATTTATGGCGGTGATGGGCAGAAGGGAATTGAAAGGGAGGATGTACATTTTCCCCCAAATTCCCATGGGCATTTACCCAAAAGGGGAACCACATCCCATCCGCGCCGGAGGGCTTTTCAACGCCTTTTTACCCCCTTGTGACGGAAATGGTCAAAAGCAATTCTGAAATTGGGAAATGGCCTTTGGTCATTTTCCCCCGTCCAAATTTTGACTCGCACTTTTCAGAAGTGAATAAATTATCGGCCCTAATTTTGGCTTCCTTTTGGCTGATCCACTCCCATCCAAATCCAAATGGCGCTAATGGACCTGTCCAATTTTCACCCCTTTCATTTCTTCCCATTTCGGCCTCCCTTTGTTTTTCCATTCCCCACTAATGGGCTTCAATTTTGAATAGGATTTTGGGGGATTCGGTGCCCATTTAGGCGGAATCTGATCGGCTGATTGGCCCATTTACCATCCAATTCCATTGTATTCATTCCATCCATTCAATCCAATCCACATTCATCATCAACCCGTTCATATTCCCCTTCATTTCCTCCTAATTATGATGATGGCCCCTCTTTCGAATATTGTTGTTTTTGATGCGCGCGAGTGGAGGGGAAAAGCCGTCAAAAGAATATTATGAACCGGCCTAAAAAATGAACAATGGCGATTTCCGTTGTTAATTTAATTTATTTATTGATTACAATTTAATTTAAAAATATTGGGGCAATAAAATATTTTAATTCAATTTAAACCCATCCATCCAATTTTCATTTTGGCCTTTTTATTGGGAAATTGAGGGGAAATGCCATTGGAAAGGAAGGAAATGACTGCCCCCTTTTGGCGCGCAATTTCCGCAATTTTGGGTAGTGGCCAAAATGCTCTTCGCAAATTGAATGAATTTGCTCATTAGGCAACCAAACCCAGCCTGTGCCGGCTGATGAATCCCCCAACCCAAAAGCTGGATTGCAAGAAAATGAAATTTTGGACGCGACATTTGGCTGGCAAAATGGCCTCACATTTTGGCTTTTGGTGGCCATTCTCCTCCAAATTTGGACAAAACACTTGACATCCCCCTCCCCCGAATGGAGGCCATTTTTGGTTGCATAATTGGCACATTGGGAAAATTTATTAGAGAAGAATGGAAGGGAAGGATTAGTCGAGAAAAAACAAACATTTCCCTTTTTGATGAGTAAAATTAAAATTAAAAATCCTTAAATATGTGAAATTGTGGGCTCTTTCATCAACAACAATCGAAGGTCATTTTTGAAAAAATGGAAGTAGGATTAATATAAACGGATTAATGGAGAAAATGAGGGAAAGGGAGTTTTGGTTGGTTGGCCATGACCAATCCATCCATCCATACTTTCGGCGGATGGTTTTGTTGCGCCAATTTCCTTCGTTTTTGTGTTTCGATTTGCAACTTTCTTTCATCCTTTACGCAACTACTTGAGGAAGGGGGTGGCAGGATTTATGCGCCAGTTGGAAATTTATGGAAATGGAAAAGAGTAGGAGAAGGGCAAATGTGGGGAACAATGGAAAGGAAATGCCTATTGAAAGTGGAAAGAAATGAATTTTGCAAATTTGGTCATTAAATTTGGGCAAAATGAATTAATTATTTACACTTGAAATTGAAAGGAACTTTGACCAAAATTTGAGGAACGAATTTGAGGGGGAATTGGAGCAAATGAGGGCGCCGAACTCTGTGAAAAGATGGAAGACAAAAGCTGGAATTGCTGAAAAGCCTTTTGGGGCGAAAATTTTGGACATTGCCGGCTGCTGACCGACTGGTCAGTCATTCAATTCCATTTCTCTCGAGGGGGGCTTCTTTTCCCCTCCAATTCCCCTTTTGGCGGCTGAAAAGCTGGCCCCAGCCACCGGCACCCGGCAAAGCATTCGACCATGCAAATTTTGAGGGGGAGAGGGGGTGAAGAAAGGAATGAGCCGATTGTTTTGTGAGATTGCAAATTATTAATGATGGCAGTGGATTGCGCGAAAAGAGGGCGCCAAATTGGGTTGGACAATATATTTTTGGGGAATTGAAAATGAGGAAATTGATGAAAAATATTAGGAGATTTTGGGATTGAAAATGGAATTAATTTAAAGAGTCCAAAAATGGCAATTTCCTTGGTCATTCATGCAAAATATGTGGAAATTTTCTGCCTATTAAAAAAAGGCGTAAAAATGATGCAAACTGACACGGCCGGAAACCAAAATATATTTGTGCCAGTACATATTTAGAAGGAGATTATGTTTTGGTCCACAAAATTTGGCCAATTTTGTGGATGGACATTTTGGAGATTTGTAAAATTGGTGGAAGATGGAAAAGGAAAATTTGAATGATTTAGAGCGGGGAGAATATTGGCCAAGAATATTGGCCACAATTTCCTAAAAGAGATATTTTTTGCAATTTGTGAGAGCCAAAATTGTTTTTTTATATAGAAATTTTATTAGTAAAATTTGTTGAATGAGAATAATTTGGTTGGACACAAATGGAAAGGGATGGATGGGTAAACCCATTTGGGGAAAAATAAATGTATAAATAATAATTTGGATTGGATGGAAGAATTGGAAGAAGCGTCCAATGAATGAATGAATGAATGGACGAATTCGAGGATTGTTTGGGGTGGATGAGAGATGGCATTGATGGTGCCAATTCGGCCAAACAAAATAGAATACAATAAAATACACAATACCATTCACATCCATCCATTCCTTTTATTATTCATTCATTTGGCCAATTGGCCACCCCATTCAGCAGCACTGTGCGATATACTCCAAATGGGCTAATTTGGTTATTAAGAAGCCGACCACCACCACATGGGCCCATCCCTTATAAATATAAAATGGAAAATTAAATAAACCACGAGATTTTTTTCATGAATTTTCTATAATTTTTCTTTTATTTTTTATTCTCTTAATTTAGCCTAAACCTAAACTAGGACTAAACGAGGGCTGGGCCTAGCCTCTTTTCTCGGTCTTTGCGGGAGGCCTAATAAGCCTTCAGTGGCCCAAGATGGAATAGGGATTTGAGGCGAATTAATTTTAAATATTCTTTATTAATTGTTCGGGATGTGATAATAATATGGCGGAGGGTAAAAAGACATTTATTAGGAGGAAAAATGGCTCATTTAAAAAGACAGAGATTGGGGCAATATTTGATTGATAAGGTGACAGGGCGATCAAAAAGTTGGGGTACAGTAGGACAAATAGGAAAGGCCCTTACGAATAATTATTGGCATTGACATTTTTCCAAGAATATTTCTCATCGAATTGGGTGGTCTTTCCAATTATGCAAATTTTGAATGGGATGAAAATAAGGAAATAAATTGCCCTTTCATTGTGGCATAATTAATCCGCTTAAATTGGCCAGAGGGGCAGGAACAATGGCCACAAATAATTCAATTTTTACGGCGAAATGTTGTGGAAATTTGGGAAATTTGCAAAGAAAATGGTCAGCCGAAAATATTTTGGTCGGCGGTGAATTGTACAATTTGTGGCACTTTGTGGGGGTGGAATTGTTGCATCGCCGCCTTTGAATTGGCTGCTCTTTGTGAGTGAAAGGGGAAAAGGAAGGAAAGGGCCTCTTCGGTTGCTTGGAGTAAAAAGGAGGAGGAAGGGGAAATGGACAGTCGGGAAAGGGGCCGAAAGGGGGCACATTGCCCAGGCTCAAGTGCTTTCCCCGCCGGCAACAAACAACCACATTGGATGGATGGACTCGTCAAAATCCAAAATATACGGCAGAGAGGGGGGATAAGTGCCGGAGGGGGTTCCTTATTTTGCTTCCTTCCATTTTACAGCCTAAAATGGGTTCCTCCTCTCTTTGGGAAATGCCGAAAATGCGCGCAGTGCCGGCTGCCGATCCAATTGGCGACAGCTGCCTTTCGTATGGACCATTAAACTCCGATGAAATATTGCACCGAAAAATGAGGAATCAAAACAAACAAATATAATAAGAATATTAAGAAGATGACTCGAAAATATTAGGTTGGCAAGAAAAAAGGTTGAAACTAAAAAGTAAAAAAGCAAATGGATTATTTTTCGACCCATTCTTTCTGCCGGCGGGGCAATTGGTCCATTCAGCAGAAGGGAAGATCAAGCATCGTTTGAGGGGCCAATATTCCCTCTTTTATTTTATAGCCGCCATGGATTGGGAATGGACAAAGGCCGAAAAGACATTTGGCTTTTTTTTCGCAAATGAAGTGGATGAGAATTATTATTGGGGGGCCAACATTGGATTAAAGAAAACATTGTCCACATATTCTTTAAAGAAGGAAGCCCTTCTATAGCTCAAAAAATGAGAATTTACGCCTAATAGGCAAAATTTGAAATATAAAATGCTTATTTTTTTCCTAATTCATTTCCATATTAGAACTCCCACTTCATTATGTTCAATATTGAATTGACCACCAAAAATAAACACTCATTTGTTTGTATTTTTGTTGAGCAAAACCAATTAATTGAAGGTGAGCATTTGGGATACGGTACTGGTTATTTTGAAAAATTGATTGTTCACCAAATTTTGGCATTTTATTTTTTAAAATTATCCTTTATCTTTAATTTATTTATTTATTGATTTGATCGAGAATTTCAATTTCAAATAGCAATAATAATGGATGGGGTTTGATTCATTCTCGAATATTTTTGAGTGAGATAATTATGTTATTTTTTAATGCAAATTTGCCCTCCTTTTTTAACCATTTTTATTTACCAAATTTCATTTTAAGAATCTAGCAAAAAAAACAATCCAACATGTCTAATTCGGATTCAGACCTCGAACGCGGAGATTATATCATTGACGAGTGGGAGTGATCACCAAAAAATAAAGACGATTAATTTTATCAAAAAATTGAAAATAATTAAAATTAACAAAAATGGTTGATGAGATAGAGAAATAACCGAATAAATGAATTGGGTTGGAATTTGTTCGTTCCTTTTTGCCTTCAATCAATCAATCAATAGTCACTGATCCAAAGTCGAACCGATTGATCATTTTCGAGTCCTCCGGAGGCGATTTATTTTTAGTCGGGTGGCAATCGGTGCAAAGGACCATATCTAAAATAAAATGGACAAATTAGTAATTAAATTAAGCAATTTTGGGGTGAACCTGTATGGCCTTCCAATTTTTGGACAATTTCTCGAGTTTGCAAATTCCAAATGTAAATTTGATGGTCCTCCGAGCCGCTGACAATCCATTTCCCACCGGTGACAGAAAAATTGGCAAAAATGCAATATTTCTCATTTTTATGGCCTTGATAGGATTTGAGTGGTTTTCCTTTGTTGAAATCCCATAATTTGAGTTGACTATGGAAAATTTGATTAAAAATGAATAAAATGTGAGGAATGAACCTGTCCATTGTGGCCGCCAAAACATATTTTCCATTGGGCGAAAATTTTACAAAAGACACCGGCGGATTTTCATTATCTGAAAAAAATGAGGAAAAAATTATTATATATTTTTAATTTAATCCAATTCTAATCTCCTAATTTTATTGATTTTTTTCTTCCACTTCCACCTTCAGGTCCGATTCTTCTTCCATATTGTTGATTTGAATTTTTAATTTTTTCCCTTTTTCCATTTTCACTTCCTCCTAACATTTCAAATGAATTATTTTTCCCCTCAATTTGTTTTGGAGGCTCTTCCCTTCGCCAATAACCAAAAGATTTTTCGGCTGCTATAAAAATAAACCATGTTTTTATCCATAATTAATTTGTCTTTTTCCTTTGAACTCACCAACTAATGTCGTCATGCATTGTCCCGAGCCCGCTTCCCAAATGCGGACCAAACCATCATAACTGCTAGACGCAATCAATGATCCATCCCGATTGAAGGCGACCGCACTGATTGGGTCAGAATGGGCGGGCAGTGATCGAATGCAAGTGCTCGTCCGGACATCCCAAATCCGAACCTTAAAAAAATGAATTACAAATTAATATTTAAATATTATTTTTACGGTTTCATCGAATGAGCCAGAGACGAGAAGAGTGGATTGGGGATTGAAATTGCAGCAAAACACATAGTTCTGGTGGCCGCGGAATGTTTTAATCAATTTTCCCTGATGAATTGAATAATTCCGAAAAGTGTCAAACTCGTTTAGTAAACCTGCGCAACATCGAACATTTTCAGTGTTTTATCATCGGAGCAGCTGACAATCATCCGATTGTCGTAGGACCAACAAACATCGCTGATGCCCAATTTATGACCTGAATTTTGATTTATTTTAAATGTTTTTTTATATTTTTTAAACCTAGAATTGTCTGCTCTAATCGACCATCCGCCACTGACCAAATTTTTACGGTTTTGTCGGCACTGGAACTGGCCAAAAAATTCCCATCAGCTGAAAATTTCACCGAAGATACTCCCTTTGTATGACCTGGCATTTTGAATTGTTGAGTATAATTTGGACACTAAAATAATAGAATAAAGATTAATTTGATTATTCTTAATTCAACAAACATCTTTTGGTTGTTGCTGATTTGATTGACCTGCCGCTGCGGGTGCCGGTGTAATTGGTGTAACTGCCGCAGTGCCAATTGTATTTTGCGGCTAAATTTCTTATCATTATTTTGTAACTAATAATAATAATTAAAACCTGCTGCGATGATTGCCGATTAGGAACAGTGACTATGGCGCTAGTTGCTTCTGTTGTTGGTTGTGATTGTGCATTCATGTTTGTTGGTGTTTCTGTTGGAGCTGCTTCTTTCGGTGGTGGTGGTGGATCAACCTCCATTTGTTGTTGCTGTTCAGTTTGCATTGTTGGAACTTGCTGCGGCTGTTCTTCATCAGCAGTTGCTGTTGTTGTTGTTGCCGGGTCATCTTTTTGCTGGGTATTTAGAGGAGAATTAGACGACATTTTTTGCTTAATTTTCTCTTAAAAAATTGAATTACTTTTTAATTATTTTTGGAAAATTTATTGTTAGAATGAATGGTCACCGATTTATAAACTAATTTTACTTCAATAATTTATCAAAAATAAGCAAATTTCTGCTGTTTAAAATGTACAATTTATGCCTATTTTTAAATTCTTTTTTGTGAATCTCCTTTTCCAATTTTAATTTGAGATAATAACAAATGGCATATTCATTTCAATTTTTAAATTTACTCAATCATCAGTAAAATATTATAGGAAGAAGAACCATTTGGAATTTGGTAAATAATAAAAATAAAGAATATTTATTTTTTATTCATTGGTCAATGGTCATTGATTGGTTAATATTATACAACAGAACAATTGATTAAATAAATATATTGTGAATTTTATAATAAACTTAATACATGATTATTTTGTCCTAATGTTAGTCATTTGTCATCTTCATTCAATTTAAATCGGTCCTTTAAGCTTCATCATATTTCTGCTTCTTTGGATCGAGTATGAGTCTTTTGGGTGCCTTTGGAGTACGGCCTGCGGAATTTCGGATATTGGTCAGATTCGAATAGTCAACATCCTAAAATCAATGGAAAATTTATTATTTCATAAAAATGTAAATATACTTCATCATCATCGCTTTGTCCAAGTGGGCTGATTAAATTGCTTTTGTCCTCAATCGTCGTCATTGCCAACAATTCCTGCACATTTTCAATGGACCCCTCCTCCTCCTCTTCCGCATTGTTCCTAAGGGTCTCTGCGTCATTTGCCGATGAAGATGTTGTAATGTCCAATCTGCGATCTGATTCACCCTCTTCCTCATCATCACTGAATGAAGTTGGCAATGGTTCTAAGCTGTTGTTCGGGTCACCAATCCCATAGTATGCACGAAGCTGCCATGGCTCCAATGGAATCTTAAATTTATTTTTATTTGTTGAAAATATAATTGATTTTTTGTGAACTTACCCTTTTGATTATCTTTATGGTGGGCACGATGAGTCGAACCGGCACTTCGACTTTCTTTGGCATTTGTTGTTGTCCATTTGTATTGTCCGTATTGGGAATTGGCTCCGCTTCTTCACCAAAGCTATCTCCATTCAGTGATTGATCCTCCATAATAGAAAATGTATGAAAGACGGTTAGTTTGCTAAATACAATTTTTATTTATATTTAACAAATCGAAAAATATAAAAAACGTTGCAATAGTTCCTATACCTATCGCGAATTTATCAACAATTTTATTCCTAGTTCCTAGAACACTTCATAAATGAAAATTGAAAAGTGAGATAGGTATTTCAATTTTTGTTTTCGCAATAAAAAAAATCGCAGTTATGCCTTATGCTTTGCTGCCGATGATGATTGATGAATGATGATGATGATGATGATGATGATGAAATGATAAACGCTTGGATAAAATGAATTATGAAAAATAGGATTGATATTGATTTGGAATCGCACCGCCCATTACCTATTTTTCCATACTATTCGAGTATCGATTATCGATTATCATCTAATAGCCAAAGCCAAACTATACTAAATGTTTATACTATACTGTATCGATATCGACGATTAATTAATCAATAACTCTAATCTCTAACCATTAAAAAGATCTAATTCCATCGAATATTAAAAATGGCGTTTAATTTTAATGTGAAAGAGATTGAATCGGCCGATATTCAGCAATCGGCCTCTTTATCAATTATGATGAAAATCATTGAGCTTCCCGAAACAATTAGCCGAAAAATTTCAACTGGTCAAGTGATAATCACATTGACTGGGGCATGTCGAGAATTAATTGATAATTCGCTGGATGCCAATGCAACTAATATTGGCAAGTACCTTCAATTATTATTCTTGACGAATTTATTAATTTTAGAAATTCGAGTGAAGGAAAATGGCACTGAAAGTTTGGAAGTGCTGGACAATGGTAGTGGAATATCAGTGGAAAACTTTGAGCAACTTTGCCGGCCACATTGCACCTCAAAACTTGCTGAGCTCGACGATTTTAATTCACTTAATTCTTATGGCTTTCGTGGGGAGGCATTGAATGCATTGGCAACTTTATCGTAATTTAATTATTTTATTAATTAAATTCAATTAATATTAAGGGATGTACAAATTGTGACCAGGGATGCCGAATCTCGATGTGCTTGGCGACTCTGTTTTGGGAGGAATGGCGAAATTTTGAACCGAGAACAATGTTCACGACAGGTTTAGACATTTAAATTTCAAAAATAAATATTAAAATTAAGCAAGGAACAACAATTTCCGTTTTGCATCTTTTTAAATTGTTGCCTGTTCGTCGACAAGAATTTTTGCGAAATTCACGTCGGGAATTCCTCAAACTGGTTGAATGTGTTCAAGCATTTGCACTTTCCCATCCAAATTGCCGATTCACTTTATCCAACATTGTTAACGGGTAAATTATACATTAATTAAGATAAATTTATCACAAATTTTACAGAAAGCGTTCTCAACATTTGATCTCACCGGGTGGATCGGCCACTCTTCCAGAAGTAATTGGCAGTCTTTTTGGCGTTGGAATTGGCCACAAAAATGAATTATTGGAATTGGAGGAAGTGGTGGTGCCTTCGGAAGAAGTTGAATACTTTTATGGAATTGCCCACAAAAATCACCAAAATATTACGGAGAAAATATACCAAAATACAAGGTTAATTAAATTATTTGAATTACATTTAAATTTGATTTTAGATTATCCGGCTTCATAAGCAATTGTGAACCGGGGCAAGGGAGGAGTAATTCGGATCGTCAATTTATATTCGTCAATCGAAGGCACATTGACTATCCAAAAGTAAATAAAATAATATTTTATCGTGCCCCATGAGTTCCGCACCCGAAAATTGCGCACCGAAATTGCGCACTCTACCAGACCCGAAAATTGCGCACTAGGAATTATATCAAATAAATCGTACAAAAATTTAAAAAATAACTACATTCATTAATTTTTGATTCCTTATTGCCATTAAGATGGGTCCTCTTCCTCTCATCAAATACATTTATAAATACTGTGCCGCTTTATTTTCTTACTAAATTAATAATGCCCGAATCATTTTCAACATATTTTTTAAATTTTCTTCTATTTGATCATTATCATTATCCTTACATATTACAATTAAGTACAGCTGCATTTTTAAAAAGCATTGATATACTAATTGTAATTTGTAAAATCGGGAACATTTTACTCAATTGAATAATTTAAATTCCATGGTGCGCAATATTATATGAGTGCGCAAATTTCGGGTGCGCAATATTATATGAGTGCGCAAATTTCGGGTGTGATTTTTTTCCCGAGTGCGAATTTTCAGGTTTGGCTGAGTGCGCAATTTTCGTTGAGCCTATTTTATTTATTTTTAATTTTACAAATTACAATTAGTATATAAATGCTTTAAAAATGCAGCTGTACTTAATTGTAATATGTAAGGATAATGATTATGATCAAATAGAAGAAAATTTAAAAATATGTTGAAAATGATTTGGGCATAATTAATTTATTAGGAAAATAAAGCGGCACAGTATTTATAAATGTATTTGGTGAGAGGAAGGGAACCGTCTTATAATGGCAATAAGGAATCAAAAATTGATGAATATAGTTATTTTTTAAATTTTTGTACGTTTTAATATAATTCCTAGCGTGCGCATTACGGGTGCGGAACTCTCGGTGCACGGTTTTAGCTATGCCGAATTGCTAATGAAATTTACGGAGCATATAATCGTGGCCAATTCCCAATTTTGGTGCTTTTTATTGATGTGCCACCATCCATTATTGATGTTAACATTTCACCGGACAAAAGAATTGTCTTATTCCATCATGAAAAAGAGGTTTTAATTTACTTTAATTATTCCTATTCAAATTTATTTTCAGTTATTTGCCAAATTTAGAGCCATATTGTTGGCCACTTTCACAAAAGTCCAAGGCGCCTGTCCAGCAGCGACAATATCCTCTATTAATCAATTCCAACAAAAGCCAATCACAAAAGCAATTCAACAATTTGGAAAGAATTCACCGAAATTGGACAAAGAAGCGGAAAAATCATTTAATTTAGATGAAAAGTAAGAAAAAATTTAATTTAATTAAAATTCTCAAATATTTTAAGTCAAATTGACATTCCACAATATTCGGTATTTATGCATGAGGCCAGCAATTCGGCAATTAATTCTACATTTATTGGAGAAGAAGAAAATTTTATAATGGATTTGGACAAGTCAAATGAAAATGATGATATTGTTGAAAGGGAGGAATGTTCAACAACAAAAACAGCCGAAATTATCGGTTGGTTAATTTTATATTAATTTAATTAGAAAAAAAAATCACTTTCAGTTTCACCGAATGCCAATGAAAGTGCATTTTTCCATGAAAATTCATTCAATCCGGATGATAGCCGAAATTTACGGGACAGTTTTGTGTTGGCTGAAAGTACGCCAAAAATGGTTGATGGAATACGAGGATCGCCAAAATTTGATGGAATCACTCCAATTCGGCGGAATGTTGGTTTCCAATCGGCTGCTTCAATTTTTAAAGAAGCAAATAATGAGGAAAATGAAAGGTAAAATTTTATGATAATTGATAATATTTTAGAAAAAAAATTTAATTTAAAACGCTTATCAAATCATTCGTAATCTAATCGGTAGTGCTCTCTACTTTAAAATAAATAGGTCTCGGGTTCAATTCTTTTTGGAGTCAAACAATTTTTTGGGTTTCGGAAAATTAATTTATTAAACTGATAATTTTGTTAAGAAATATTTTTTAATATTTTTGGACATCTAAACTATATTTATAAAAAAATAATGGAGAAATCAAAGACCATATTTTGCGAATTATTCCCAGCTAAAATGTGGTAACAAATTCTCCAAAATTAAATTAATAAAGGGCAATTCGTTGTAAAAACCCAAAATAAAATAATGGTTTTTACAGCTGCATAACCCTCTAACATTAAATTAAAATCATTTTTAAATAATTAATTTTTATTTAATTCAGAAATCAACAAAATGGGAATGGATTTGGTGGATTTCAAACGGCTGCAAAATTATTTCAAAAATCTGGCAAATCATTTGAAATTGTTTCTGAAAAATTAAATCAAAAAGAAAATTGGTTAGCTAAAAAAATTGAAATAAATTTTTATTTAAAAATTTTTAGCCACCATAAATCTGCCCATTTTCCAACATTTTCACAAATTAATGAGGTTGATGCCGAAATTCAATTGGAATCACCGATGAAAAGGGCAAAATTGTTGGAATTGGACAATGAATTTATTGACAAAACACCACAAAATAAGGTTCATTAATTAAATTGAATTTTATTAATTAAAAATTTAATTTTTAGCCGAATATTTGCCAACAATTTCCATCAACCTCAACTGCTGCCGAAAATGATTGCAATAGTCCATCTCCTTCTCCCTCTCTCCTCCTCTCCCCAAATTCATCCATTTTTGAAGAAGAGGATATTCCGGCCGCTTCCTCTTCCTCAATTCCTCACTCCAATTCCGGCATTTCCATTGGTCGACCACATCAAAAAATTGTTGTGAATTTGCAAAATTTGAGAAGAAGATTTGAGATGTTCAGAAAAGAAATTAATGAGGAAGGAAATAAAAAGAAGAAAAATGATGAAAAGGAGAATATTCCAATAATTGAGGAAGCCGAATTGAATTTTAATGAGAAAAATGAAGAAATTGTGAAACGTGAAATTGAGCGGAAACTTTCATTAATGCTAAAGTAATTTTAATTAAATTAATTATTTTTGAATAAAAATTATATTTTTAAAGGAAAAGTGATTTTGGCCGAATGAAATTGATTGGCCAATTCAACAATGCATTTTTGATTGGCCGATTGGGCCCCGAACTGTTTATGATCGATCAACATGCGGCCGATGAAAAATACAATTTTGAATGCCTTCAGGCAAAAATGGCAGTGAAATCGCAAAAATTGATAAATGCTCAAAAATTGAAATTGGGAACAGTGAATGTGGCCATTTTGAAAGATGTAAATTTAATTTAATAAAAAAGAGGGCTTAAAATAATATTTTTTGTATTCAGAATTTGGAATTATTCCGGAAAAATGGATTCGATTTTAAATTTGAAGAAGAGGAAGAAGAAGAAGATGGTACAAAAGGCGGATTTGTACAATTAATTTCCACGCCCAATATCAATGGATATCATTTTGATAAACACGGTAGGCACAATAATTGCCATAAATATTAATTTTAGTCAACATTTTTTTATAGATATTGATCAACTAATTTCGTTAATTTCCGAATTGCCCGGCCAACTCCATCGTCCAAACAAAATTCGTGCCATTTTTGCCTCAAAGGCATGCCGAAAATCAGTGATGTTTGGTCAAGCATTGGCCGACTCAAAAATGGAGGAAATAATCAAAAATATGGGCCAAATGGCCGCACCATGGAATTGTCCACATGGAAGGCCAACAATTCGCCATCTTTGCACAATTCACACAAACAAAATTATTTAATAACAATTTATTGTTTATTCATATTTATTTATTGTATTTTTGAACAATAAAAGCATTCATTTTCCTTCATTAACCTCGATTGCGCACTTTTTCCCTTAATTTCTTCAAATTTTCCTGCACTTTTGCCCTCAAATCATCCAATCTTCCTCGTTTCATTCGTCCATTCCCTCTGGCCATTTTAATTGGCAAATTCAAATTTTTCGCCGTTTGACCCAGAGTATCAACTTTGTTGGCTTCAATTCCTCTTTTCGCAACATTGCATCCACCAAAATCGGAACAGCCAAAAGAGAATTGGACAATCAACAAATTTAGAAGGAATAATAAGGGGAGAAAAGTAATTGGACTACGCATTATTTTTGAAATTATAGGATTAAGTGAATTTGGGATTATTCATTTTCATTGAATTTATATAGCAATCTGTATCAGCTTCCATGTCAAATAAATGTTTTACAATGCTCTGATTGAATTGAAAGTGAATGGAATATTTACTGGAGACCAGTTTTTGTTTGGTGGATAATGAATGGCCAAGGTACATTTTCACAAGGTCATTAGGACCATTCAAATCCAGTTCTTAACTTTTTCTTGATGAAGGTTAGCAAATATTTTTTTATCTACTTTTATTCGTTGTGAATTCTCAAATAATAAAAGAATTTATGCAAATTAAATTGAACAATTTCTGATATAATGAATTATTTTTGTCTTTTCAACTGAGAATGGGGAACAGAAAGAAAGCGTGGATTTGCCGGTTGATGATGATGTTGCTGATGGACCTCTCTTTCGGCAGCGGGTGCCGGTATCGAAAAGAATTGTTTAGGTTTCGCCTTTTCCGATTGACCTTGTCCTTTCTCTTCACAATTCACACATCCGATACAACCTCCTCCGGCGGAATTTTTCCCTTTTTGAAGAGCATTTGTTCTTTGCAGAATATTTGTATTCCCCAAATTTGCATTCCTTCTTCGCCTCCTTCCAAGAAGCAATGCCAAAAGTTGATCCGTTCCGCCTCCACCACAACCGCAACCTTCAGAAAATAGTGAAATTTGGCCATTTTTTATTGCAACTATTTTACCTCCACCCATTGGGATAGTCGTCCCATTTACGTTCATTGTTTGTTGTTGGCAGCAACAACAACAATCGCAGCAGCAACAACCCGAACTGAATTCAATGAACAAATTGAAGAGGAAAAAGAGGGAAAGGGCAACGGAAAATTTGGAGGACATTTTCATTGAATATGGAATGGCGAAATTTCCCTTGCTTAAGGCCCAAATAAATAGTCGGGAATGAAGGGAAATCTCAAACTGGATTTAGCCCAATATCCAAAAGGGCTAAATAACCATGTTTGTTGTTTATTTACGTGAATTACGAATATTTTCATAAAAATTGTAAATCAACATTCAATAATATTGATAAACAAGTGCGCAACCTGATCATATTCAAAAGATCCAGAAATGGGGAAAAGGAAAGGAAGTGAAAATGGCCAATGGCCATTTCCAGTCCTGTTTTAGTTTGCAATGAATTAATAATTCATTACAATTTTGGGCAATAGGCAACTTAACTTGCTATAAATCTTAACTAAAAATCCTTATTTACTTTTCGAAAATAATTCTCTAAAATTTACCAAAATTGTAAACGATAATCAAAAAGGAGAATTAGTTTGATTTAATGTGAGAAGAAGGAAGTAACATGGCCTGGATATGGAAAAAGGCAGAATTAAATGTTTGAGAAATAGGTGGATTTAAAATAGGTGGAATTATTTAGTGTAAAACAAAACAGCCGGAATTAAAAATAAGTAAAATAGCCGGAATTAAAAATAGGCAAAACAAGCGGAATTCAAATAGATAAAACAGGCAGAATTATGTTTGGTGCAAATAAAACAGGCGGAATTATTTTGGTGCAAATAAAACAGGCGGAATTATTTTGGTGCAAATTAAACAGGCGGAATTATTTTGGTGCAAATAAAACAGGCGGAATTATTTTGGGGCAAATAAAACAGGCGGAATTATTTTGGTGCAAATTAAACAGGCGGAATTATTTTGGTGCAAATAAAACAGGCGGAATTATTTTGGTGCAAATAAAACAGGCGGAATTATTTTGGTGCAAATAAAACAGGCGGAATTATTTTGGTGCAAATAAAACAGGCGGAATTATTTTGGTGCAAATAAAATAGGCGGAATTATTTTGGTGCAAATAAAAAAGGCGGAATTATTTTGGTGCAAATAAAAAAGGCGGAATTATTTTGGTGCAAATTAAACAGGCGGAATTATTTTGGTGCAAATAAAACAGGCGGAATTATTTTGGTGCAAATAAAACAGGCGGAATTATTTTGGGGCAAATAAAACAGGCGGAATTATTTTGGGGCAAATAAAACAGGCGGAATTATTTTGGGGCAAATAAAACAGGCGGAATTATTTTGGGGCAAATAAAACAGGCGGAATTATTTTGGGGCAAATAAAACAGGCGGAATTATTTTGGGGCAAATAAAACAGGCGGAATTATTTTGGGGCAAATAAAACAGGCGGAATTATTTTGGGGCAAATAAAACAGGCGGAATTATTTTGGGGCAAATAAAACAGGCGGAATTATTTTGGGGCAAATAGGCGAATTATTAGACATTTTGCTTACCTTACTTATAATATCAGCGAATCGAAAACACATTTTCTTATTCGATCAAAAACGAAACCCTATCTAGATTACCTTGAGCCTTCTTTCCTTATTCAAACAAACCTATTCTCCTTTTCTTTTTTATTCACTCTTTAATATTTCATTTTTTTGCAGAAATACCACAAATGCATTTTTAAAAAATTGTCAGAATTAAATAAAATTTATTCTCTGACAATTAATGAAATAAGTAAAAAAAAAACTACAAAATAACGGCATTTAAAAAATCAAATTTTAATTAATAAATTTATTGTATTATTTCATCAAATCCAGAACATATCATCAAATCACTTTCCATCCTCCCTTCATATCAAATAATGTTTGAGTTGTTCAATTCGATGATTGGTCAATCGGGGATGCCCAATACCGTATTCTGGCATTCGATGCAATTGTTGCTGAATTTGCTGATGTGGATTTGATGTCGTCCGAATTCTTTGCCCATTTGCCATCATTTGCTCCTCGCGTTCCTCTTTTTTGGCCAAAATATCCTTCAATTCAATATTAAGGATTGTCCATTTCCCCACCATCTTTTCCTTTACCTCCTCTTCCTCCTCATCCGAATCATCCTCCTCTTCATCCTCCCGTTCCAGTCGATCCTTCTTCCCAATCCCAAATCGTCCATTCGTTTCCTCGTCAATTCTTTCCTTCTCCTCTTGCCAATATCGTTTCCCATTTGAATATGTTCTTCCGTGGTATTCCGGTCCAATCATTTGTTGTTCTCGCCCGAAATATTGGTCTGCAATTTTAATTGTTGGATAAAATTTCCATTTTTACACCTTCCAATGAGTGACCATCATTTTGGCCTAAATGGAAAATTGGCGTTGAATCTGTTGAATTCTTCTCATCCGAAAATGCGCGTTCTCTCATTTCTATAATCAATTTGTTATTTTGATTGATTTCCATTCTTCTCACCAAATTCCTCCCTTTCCTCTTCCGTCTGCCCCCGATGGTTAGAATCGGCCCAAAAGTGGCCATTTCCTTTTCCATCGCCGGAATATTCAATTCTATTTGCCATTCTCGTTTCTTCTCCATTCGAATGTACAATGCCATTTTTGTAATTCTCCCCGGAACGATGATTTTGTTGGTCTCGAAAGGAATGATCATTATTCTGTCCTGAATGGATTGCTGATTTCTCCCTTAATATTTCTTATTCTATTACCTTCTTGCCCTTTATTATATTGTCCATTATTGGAGGCAATGTTCGACTCCACCGAACTGGATAGGCCCGAATCCTCAATTCTTTTTGGCTCATTTTGATGATGTTCCAGTGGGGGACTAATTCCGCTGAAACTTTTTTGGCCAAGTGGACTTGGGGGCACTTGCCGGCGTTTCGTTCCGCCTAATTCATTTTCATCCACAAAATCCATTTGATCTGATGAGAATGATTGTTGCCGATGGTGATCTTCAATGGAAAATATTCAAATTCATTCATCCACCCAAAACCAACTTTCTGTTTGGATTTCCAATGGTTCCTTTAAATCTGTTCCACTCGAACTTTGCTGCAAAATTCCTTTTTGTCCATGTTGCGTTGGCAACATTTGAAGGGAACTGGCCTTCACAGCTGAATTTATGGGTCGTCCAGCCGGGATAGTCTTTGCCTGTTCCAATTCTTGCATTCGCCTTTCAAGCAACAATGCCACCGAAGTGTGCCGTGCCTCCCTCGCATCGTCCAATGGAGTTCGATTCCAACTAAAATGTCGAAGGCATTTGGGGATTGTGGACAAACCGATCGCGAGGATCTGGTTTGACTTTGCCAACTTCCAGCAAAAATAATGCAACATCAAAATGGCCTTCGGATGCGGCCAAATGCAGTGCAGTCCGCTTATCATAATCGGCCATTTCCAAATCCACTTGTTGCATGTACATCCTAAATAATTGGCAAAATTGGTACTGTATCCAAAATTCCTCCATACCGTCTAATTGTGTTCAAATCGGCTGCTTTCGCGGCAAATAATAATGAAACGACGGCTGCCCTTTCCCTTTCGCCCACTCGATGGCGGGGATCGAATTTTGGTGATTCATTGTGAACCATGGAATCATAATTGTGAAAATTGAATCCTAATAAATTGGTATCCGCAATTATTGGCCAATTTGGCACTTACGTTGGATTAATCTTTTGCAGAATTCAACGCCTCTCACTGAATTGCCCATTCTGTCCAATGGAGGCGACCAAAGGGCAATTCCCATCAAATTTGGGATGACCACAATCATCACACCGGAAACACCAGATTTGGCCGGTAAACCGACATGAAATGCAAATTGGCCAGAATAGTCGTACATTCTTAATATGACAAACAGATGTTAATTTAGTGTTACTTAAGAATGACCAACCCGCATGAATTCATCAGGGAGAGAACATCCCTGCAAGGGCGGGATCCAATACAACGTTCCCCGGTCAAAGGGCACACTCCTCCGTTTGCCAGCGTGGATGCCATTACGGCCATCCCCTCGCAGGTGACTTCAAGTGAACAAAGTTGAAAATAGAAGTCCAATGCATCTTTGAGGCTGCTTGTCTCCTTCGGAAAACAATGATTTTCCTTTAATTCAATATTAGGTATTGAATTAAGGGAAGATGGAATACTTTCATGAAATAGGCCAATGCAAAATTTCGATCGGCAGTGTTGGATTCGGAGAGGAAAACGGCATTATTGAAGCCGACATATTCGCCACCGGATATTTTTCGATATTCATTGATCATCTATAATTTAATTGATATTTAATCAATTTTGAATGATTTAAACATGTTCAAATCGATCAGCCATATTCAGCCTATTTTGGATTAAGCTGGTCACAATGATCGCCCCACTGTTCACCATCGGATTATGTGGCTTATCTTCAAATTCAAATTGCACATTTTAATTATATTTTGGACCCCATACTATTCGAATCCAAGCAAATTTCATTGAAAAGTCGCCCGGATGGTTCTTGGCCCACATATTGATGCAATAATTCGGCCCCCATTTCTGATGCGGCTAAACCAAAAAATGCCAATATCATTCCCTCACACAATTCCCTCTAAAATAACCAATTCCATAATTGAATGCTTTGGAAACACTTTGAACACAGAATGGAATGTTACTATTCCCAAAAGATGCCCTTTGTCCATCCACAGTACAAATTGAAATTCCCCAATGATCTGGGTTCATTCGGGCCAATTGTGGAATATAATCGGCCACCTTTCCACCCTCAATCTGAATACACTAAAACAAAATATAAAGAATATTACGGTGCGAATGGAGCACTGACCTCTTCATATAAATCCCTAATAATATTGGTGAATTGGCCCCAGGCCGGCACAATCAAATCACCTTGCATTGTTTGCACAATTAATGACACTTAATTAAAATAATCCAAAATTGTGTTTCACCACATTTTGCTAACTCGATTCACTGATCACCCTTTTGAAATCATTTTTGCTCAATTTCCAATGTTTCGGGTCCCTTGCTTCATTCGTTTTTTCCTCTTTTTCGAGTTCAATTTCTCTTATTTTACGCATCATTGGGGCCAATCGAGGATCATTTTCCTGAAGGCCATGATTCTTCAACACCTTCAAAAGGGAATGAATTAAATTATGAAGGAAAAGCGAATATTTGCCATGATCAATTTGCCAATGAATGCATCGGATTTGTTGGGCACTTTGAACAAATTGTAGATTAATTCCTCCGGCGATTGTTCATCAATGCCGAACATATTTCCAAGGCCATCTTTCGTTTTTTGAATTGCCGAGGAAAGTGACAATTTTCGATGATCCTCCGTAAGGGGCGAATATTGTTCAACTGGAATATTTTAATGAGGAAATTTATGTAAATATCAATGGCGAACGAGTATTATTGGACAATTTTCTGGGCAATTTGACAGCAGAAATTGGATTTAAAGGGATTGAGGGTGTACTGGAACGGCTGGAACAATTGCTGTTCGGGACGACCATTTATGATTTTGTGTGTTGATTTGGCTGAAATTTAGTGAATGAAATGAATTAGCAAAGTTAGAGAGTGGAAGTGGATTGACTCGGCCGAATGAATTCAATCGGCAATCAAATCGGACAATTTATAGCCGGCCAAAGGGAAGACAAAAAAAAACAATCCACCCTCCCACTCCATTCATTCCATAAACCGAACATCGTTTTCATTCATTTCGAAGCAAAATCACAGCAAAATGGGAGGGGAGAGAGAGGCATTCGAGAGTCAGACTAATGGCCGAAAAAATATTACCTTTGGCAAAAGGGAGGCCATTTTTTATTGCCTTTTGCCCTATGCAAGTAAATAATGATCCCTCTCTTTAGGTCGACTGGCAATAATTTTGGGGTGAGGCGATGAATTTATTGGTGTCAAAGTTATCAAAATAATGAGGAGGAGCAAAATGGAAGAAGGAATGGACACCTTCCTCATTTGCAGAGACACGTGGTGGAGGTTTACCCTATTGCTGGAAAACCACAACAAATCGTAAAGAATTCCGAAGGCACACGTTTGCAGCTGGCCAATGAGCTCGAGAATGATGGGTCACCGTCATATGACATTGAGGAAGTTGACTTGGCAAAATAAAATTTATGGCAAAATTGAGGGGGGAATGAACGAAAATAATTGTGGAAAATAAATAGTAGATGGTCAACATCAACATGTTTATTGGCGGTAAATAATTTGATCCATTTTTATTCGATTTTGGCAAAGTTCAGGGATAATAAAAATGTGAGCACATTTTGAGCACAGACTTGCGCAGCCATAAATTTGTGGGGGATGACTTTAAGTTGAACAATGAACAGCAAAATGGAGCAGAATTTTGTTAGATTGTCATGGAAGGAAAAAGGGGAGGATCTCCCAAAAAATGGATGCGTTCCTCGAATTGTTGCACCCAATTTTGATGATCGGCATTTGTCCTTTCAACGTCAGCGACCGTTGATTGCACTTTTTGGCTTCATCTCTAATGAATATTATAAATCATGCGATATCATGAATAATTTGATTTAATTAAAATAAAAAACAAAGATCAAAAGGAAAAAAGCCATTTATTTTGTTACACAATCCCAATTAATTTTATCATTCGTTAACCCAAGAGAATGGGGAGGGGGATTAAAGAATTTTATCGAAATTTGACTGCTCTATTTCATCATTTATTCCCGTGCATATTTTGCAAAATCAGCAGAAATGTTCGGCCAAAATGAATATAAATCAAAACATTCTAACTAGACTAAATAATTCCGCCTATTTGCACTAAATAATTCCGCCTGTTTTGCACTAAATAATTCCGCCTGTTTTGCACTAAATAATTCCGCCTGTTTTGCACTAAATAATTCTGCCTATTTTTTTGCACTAAATAATTCCGCCTGTTTTGCACTAAATAATTCCGCCTGTTTTGCACTAAATAATTCTGCCTATTTTTTTGCACTAAATAATTCCGCCTGTTTTGCACTAAATAATTCCGCCTGTTTTGCACTAAATAATTCCGCCTGTTTTGCACTAAATAATTCCGCCTATTTTGCACTAAATAATTCCGCCTGTTTTGCACTAAATAATTCCGCCTGTTTTGCACTAAATAATTCCGCCTATTTTGCACTAAATAATTCCGCCTGTTTTGCACTAAATAATTCCGCCTATTTTGCACTAAATAATTCCGCCTGTTTTGCACTAAATAATTCCGCCTGTTTTGCACTAAATAATTCTGCCTATTTTGCACTAAATAATTCCGCCTGTTTTGCACTAAATAATTCCGCCTGTTTTGCACTAAATAATTCCGCCTGTTTTGCACTAAATAATTCTGCCTATTTTTTTGCACTAAATAATTCCGCCTGTTTTGCACTAAATAATTCCGCCTGTTTTGCACTAAATAATTCTGCCTATTTTTTTGCACTAAATAATTCCGCCTGTTTTGCACTAAATAATTCCGCCTGTTTTGCACTAAATAATTCCGCCTGTTTTGCACTAAATAATTCCGCCTGTTTTGCACTAAATAATTCCGCCTATTTTGCACTAAATAATTCCGCCTATTTTGCACTAAATAATTCCGCCTGTTTTAAATTATAATACATTATGATGATTACACAATTATAAAATGATCAAATAATCTTCACTGTTTACATTAATTGAATATAATTAAAATTCATTCAAACATTCCTCTAGCGTCTGGCCTAGGCCTATGCCCTCCATCCTTATTAAAAAATTGGCTTTGTTCATTGTTTAATCCATTACCAATATTGGTCTCCAATATTCCATTAATCCCTTTCAATCCAACTTTTTCAATCCAACTTTCCACCATTTTACATCGGCAATAAAATAAATGTTTTCCCAATTTTCCGTTCATCCTATTTGATGGGTCAATTCTCAATTCGTCCTTTTTTGTTGACTGCCAATTTGTGAGTTTATGGTTGGCTGGCAAATTCCATTCTCAAATTTATGGCCGCCGTCAAAAAATGAATGTGCGGGAAGGAGATAAGGTGCTCAAAAAAAAGGGAAAAGTGGCCGACTGGGTTTTCCCCAATGGAATGGAACGGGGAATTCATATTTTGCTGGCAAAATCACGCGATCTGCTGGCAAAAAATGGAATATTATGAACCGGGAAATGAAAAATGAGAAGGGGAGAAGGGCATTCCCCCAAGGCAATAAAATTGGTTCCTTTCCCTCTGTGTTTTGTTTTTGATTAAATTTAATTTTTATTACTTTGCCTTTTGGCCTTTTTTCTCACCGCAATTCACAATAAAATTATTGAGGAGAAGGGTGGAATTTGCAATATAATAAAATTGTTTGGACAAAAAATGGAAAGTAGTGGAAATAATTTTTTGGGGATTCCCAAAAATCAGCAAAATATTTATTATGAATTTCATCAGAATAAAATGATGGACCATAACTTTAAAGTATTATTATTGTAATATTCTATTCATTTTGACCAACCATAATTCATTATTTTATTGCCCATTTTGATTTCCGCCCAATTTCTTTCCTTCCCATAAATTAATTGCGCGAAGGAAAAATTAAATTTTTATTATTTTAGAAATCGGCGAATTTTTGGCAAATAAAAACAATAAAAAAATGGGAAAATTTGGCGGGGCAGGGCCTTTTCAATGTTGTCGACTCATTAGGGAGGCAACGACACTCCAAATCCGGAATCGCCTTTTGGTGGATTTTTTCAGTCCAAAAATGATCATTGCCTCCTCCCTGAGTACTTCACTGAATGTGAACCGAAGAATTGGTGGAGCAATGGATTGGATACAAAAACTGAAAAAAAAAGTTGAAATTGAAGGTGTGAATTGGAATGAAATTGACCAACATTAGCATAACGGAGAAGCCGGCCCATTTGCCATGGCCAATTCCCCCATTGATGATAATGATTTGAGCTGAATAAATTTAAATAAATTGGTCCAATTTTTGGACAAACCAATAATGAAAATGAGGGAATTAACACAACAGGGAATGACCAGCCGAACTTCCAGCGAATGATTGGCCAAAACACTGAAATTGGATGCGGCCGCTGCCTCATTTGAGCCATTGCTGCCTCTGAGCACACTGATTGTTCGAACCACAACAATTGCTTTGTTCTTTTGGATTTGCACAATTTGTTGTTGCATTTTTTGTTCTTCCGGAGGTGAAGAGGCCGTAGATTTGTTGAAAATTGTTGAGAAAAATTGGAAACGAAGCTGCAAAAAATTGAATAAAATTATTCATTAAAATGTCAGTTACATTTCTTTTGAAGAATATTGTGAGTGCGGTTGAAATGTAAATGATTAAATTGGCAGCCACAATCAACAAATTTAGACATAAATA
The DNA here is from genome assembly GCA_030063045.1 of Pratylenchus scribneri. Classification (NCBI taxonomy): domain Eukaryota; kingdom Metazoa; phylum Nematoda; class Chromadorea; order Rhabditida; family Pratylenchidae; genus Pratylenchus; species Pratylenchus scribneri. The sequence goes on from JAQSEB010000032.1 coordinate 3,891,974, forward strand.
GAGGTCACGTGTGCCGGATGAGACATAGGCATTCCAATCGCATGCAAATCCATACGTGCTTGGATCATACCAAAGGACAACAAACCTACAAAAAATTAATAGGAAATTTATTAATTTGAGAAGACAATAGGCCTTTAAATATCTTTTTTTAAATATTTTAATAGGGTTACTAAATTTTAAAAGCCCTAAAAATGGGCAAAATTTGGAGGAATCTCTCTTTTATATCTGTCGACATTTTTGAACAAACTTCAGCTTTTTTTATAGAGCCTAATGGCACCAACAAAAAATACAATAAAAATTTTGCCAAAGGTTCATCTTGTCGGGCGTACAGTATATCCCAAGTTACAGTATATCAAAGTGGAGGGGGCTTCCTCATAGAGGGAGTGGGGTGGCTAATAATAGAGATTTCGGGTAATTTATTCGGATTCTTTCATTTTCAACCCCTTTCTCCATTTGAGTCAACCAACCATGGGACACTGTTCATCAGCCAACTTTGGACCAAAGCAAAAAGCCAAATTGCGGCACAAATCAGCCAACAAGTTGATTGTTTTCGAAGACGTCGAAATTCCAATGGGAAAACGACACAAGCAAATCGAGTCAGCGCAATGAAAACATTCATATAGCACATTGAAAACCAACAAGTGTCGGCCCAAGTGTGCAAAAGACGACTCCATGAAGTGAGAAAACCGGGTTGTTTACTGAATTAATTGAAATTAATGAATGAATATCCAAAATTATAGGATAATACGTTAGGATAATCCATCCAGGGAATATTCCAAAAATGAGCAAAAGGGAAATGTCGGCACAGGAAAGAACGAGAAAGAATCGAAAGCCAATCACCTTTCGAACCAATCCGCCCATGGCAATCATCTCGACGAGGTGAAGGAGAATACCAAAAATGGATATGGTAATGAGGATGCCACCGGCAATCAAATCATCCTCGAATGAAGCCAAGGAATTGGTGGAATTATTCATTATAAAAAAATGGGATTCTAAAATGGAATGGGAAAATTATTAATAAAAATATATTTTATTGGATTGTTGACAATTATGAATGATTTCCTGCTTGGAAATAATAAATTTGGGAAGCAATAATAATGTAATGTTTTGAATTTGTGGGCCTTTAAATAGTTTCGCGGAAAATCCTATAACTCGATTATTTATTGGAATTATTATTTTTTGGGAATATTTTTCTTATTTTTATTGGCCATTTTTGATATGGAAATTGTGCCAAAATGATGTTGAATGGTTGAGGCCCAAAATTGTTTGCATTAAATTGGAGACTATTTTTGGCGTCAATCCCACCAAAAGGCACACTGCCAATGCCAACAAATAAATCTCAGATTTCAAAAAATCCTCCACACAAATTCATCGGCGCGGATGACGACGGATGCTCTTTTGTTAATTCGAAGGCAATGGAGGAATATATGGCAAAATGCTCTCTGGTCGATGTGCCGACCAACTTTTTTGCACATTTTTTCCCTCAAAAATGGGGTGGGTCGTCGATTTGTGAAATGAACCCTCCAACATCGGCATCCGGTACTCTCCTTCCTTGCATTTGACAGCAAAAAAAAAACCCATTGGCTCGCCATTTTCACCGTTGGCAAATATAAAATGGACCCGGATCGGAGGAGGAGGAGGGTTGAAGGAATGTGAATTTCCGCAATTAGTTGTGAGGCCAAGCCGCCGGTAGCTTAATCCCTTCGACCTTCTTTCCTTCCTCCCTCACATTTTCCCACCAATAGGAAAAAATGACCAGAAAAAATGCGTCAACATTTGGGGAAGAATTTTGGGGTGGAAATGGATGGAAGGGTGTCATAGCCATGTGTACCCATTTCCTTTGGCCCTCCCACTCCCACCTGCTGGCTAAATTGAAACCGGAACTTGCATTCTAATCGAATAAGCCACGTTTTGCAATGACTTGGAATGGAATGGGGAAAGGAGCCAAAAATGACATTTCTTTTGGCATTTGACCCATTTTTAGGGATTCAATTACCGTATTTCTTTTATTACTGGCACTAGGGCTACTAAATTTCGGAATCCTTCTTTCTATAGGGGGTTAAAAATAGAAGGGGGCTTTTAATAGAGATGGGGCTACTATAAAAGAAATACGATTAATTATTTTGGGGGAATTAATTAAGGAAAAATTCAAATAAAAATTAATTCTATTGATTATAAATAAGGAAAAATATTTAATAAAAGCCATTCTAAATTTGAATAGAAAAAAGGAAGATTTGGGTCGAATGAAAGAAAATGAAGTCGTGGGAATTTGTGTGCATTCTTTGATCTTCCCCCTATTGTGCTTTGTTTGAAGCCATATACGCAGTTTAAAAGTGGTGGAAACCAATTTTAGCCCATTCTTTTCGTCTTTTTCTCAAACAAATTATTCTGACAAAGCCAAAATGTGAAATGAAATGAAGGGGAAAAGTTGCGAAGGAATTATTCAAAGAAGGATGGGGGAAGAAAAAGCCAAACAAAAAGCCAAAATTAGTCGAGATTTCAAGACGACGGTGAGGATGAGGGAGGAGAAGGAGACATCCATTGAACAGGAAATGGAATTTGAATGGAGGAAATGGGTGGAATAATGCTGGCTGGGGGGCAAGTTTGCATCGAAGTGGAATGGAATTGGCCATATTTTGTTTGGGATATTTGGAATAAATGAATGAATGAATGAATATTGGCATTGGCAGAGCAGGTGAAATTGGAAATGAATGGGGTAATAAAAGTGAACACATGTGTCCTTAATCAAATTACATTCATATGGGAGAGGGAGGGGGGCTGGTAATTCGTCTAAAATTCATCATATTTAATAAAAATGATGATTATTGGAATTGGTTGAGGACATTTGTATACCGCTATTAGGGTATCTGGACCAATATTTTGGCCATAACTCAACAAGGAAGTAAAAAATCTGTAAGAGCAATAAACCATTCGAAAGCCCAAAGTGTCCCAAACAATTTGGTCTTATTAGATTTTATGATTTCGAACTTTGCTTCATTTTTGAGCTATGGCCAAAAGAATGGCCCAGATAACGACCAAATATTTTGGAATCAAATTTGTGCATTCCGGATTTTATTCTTTGACCATAGAATTGTAAAAAAAAATGAGGACATAAAAAATCCAGGCATTTTAAGTGGGAAGCAGTGGGAATGAGTGGAAATGGTTGAGGAAAAGTGGGACGGAAATGGGGGCAGTTTAATTATATTGGGTACGAACATCAAGGGCAAAAGAGGAAATAAATAAATGGAATTGGCCATTGGGGTGGCCAATTATTGGGAATTGAATTTGCCAGCTGGAAATCTTTTATTTCTGCCCAAAAGCCAAAAGGAAATGGCATTTTTAATATTTTGCCGATGAAAAGAACTATCCAGCAGCAGTTTAACCGTAAAAAACTATTTTCGGAAATTATTATTTGGGAAATTCAATGAAATTTTGAGTCGGTGGGAAGCATTTTTTGGACACAAATCCCAATTTTGCCTAAGGGTTAAGGGAAAATTATTATGCCAAAAATGAATGGAAATTTTTTAATGCCTACAATTATTTTCAAAAGAATTCTATTCTGATTCAAAAGAATGATGTCAACCAAAAAGGCAATTTTCCACAGACAAATTTAATGAGAGAATGAAACTTGAAACGCCTGCGGAATGCGGATTTGGGTTGGAGGAAAAAAGAAGGAAGGACTTGCATTTTTGCATATATTTTTGTTCATTCCTCTTTGAAAATGTTTGCAAAAAAAGGAAATAAAATATTTTATTTATAAAAAATTGGCACAAAATTCAACAATTAAAAATGAAATAAACAAAATTACAAATCAATATTTTCTGGATATATTCTGGGATATGAATGGCAAATTTGATTGTGGATTAGAATGGAGCAAACGGAGGCCAAACTGATGCCTAGTGAATCACCGGATGAAGCAATGGACATGGAAAATTCACGAACTTCGGGTCGAGCCTAAAAATAAATAATTATTGGAAAATATTCAATTATTCGTCACCTCTTTGTGGATTCGATGGAATGTGTTCACGTATGAGGCACCGCCGTAAAGGCCTTCAATGTAGATGAGCAAAAAAATGATGAAAATGTGCGGGATGAAGGCAAAAAGTGCTTGGAAATAGAAAAGGACCAAATTGGCACACTAAAAAAATGCAAATTAATTTAATAGGGTAAAATGGATAATATTACCTGAAGGAATGGAAGAAGGAAAAGGCCAAATCGCGGCAATTGAAAAAGGAACACGGATGACCGCGAAGTGAACACGCCGAATTGGTAAAGTGTTTGGTACCATCGAAATTGGCTGGCGAGAGCAAATGAAAAGCCGTGGGAACAGTCGAAATGGACCAATTGATGCTAAAATTGAATTTAGGGTGAATTTATTTTGGTGGAGGGTGGTGGAACGAACCAATCCAGAATTGATCAAATATTCGGCAAAATAGACAATGCTCAGTGGAATCATATAGCGAAGAAGAGGCTGAAAAATGAATGGAAAATGGGCCAAAAATGAAATAAAATAAAACTTACCAAGACCAATTTGAGTTTATAGGAAAGTGGAAATTCGTTGGTAGTCGCCGATTGTGCCGATGTGCCATTTCCATTGGATGGCATTGGTGCCACTTTATTGGTCCCATTCGAATTTGTCGTGCTTGATTGGGTTGTTTTGCTGGTTTCTGTTGTCGATGATTGTGTTGAACATTCGGCAGAATTGGAGGAAATTATGCTGATGGCCGCCTCCTTCTTTTCAGCTGCTGTTTTCGGCACAATCCAAGTGGATGGACGCAAAAGGGACATTTTATGGACGGTGGCCGATGGAGTCAAAATAAACCAATAACTGAAAATAAATTTATTATTTAAATTCAAAAATTTATTTCCCCTCGATTTGTTCCAATTTTTCTAATAAATGATAAAAATTTGATAGAAAATTCCTAAAAATCATCTTTAGATAAGATTGGAATTTTTCGAGAATTCAATACAAAAATGCAATAAATTTCCATGAAAATATTCCCAAAAGATTATGGAAGAAACGTACGCAATGACAAAAATTGCAGGGACGATTAGCATTGAGAGGAGTGCATTTTTGGGTGAAAGAGCAAATAGCATTTTTGGCTCAGTCAACAAAGCATAGGCCAATGAGCCAATCAAACCGGCGCCTCCCGTCCCCGACGACCATGCAGCAATGCTCGATCTGCACAAAAAAAGTGGATTAAATTAAATGAATAAAAAGAAAAAGAATACTTTTTATAATGTGAAGAAAGTGCCAAATAGCATAATTCGCCAAGGCCGGAACTCATTGAAGCAAAAACAACACCAATTAATGACATTTCAATGCAGGTGGAAAATGCGACAATCAAATAGCTGAATGTTTGAAGGGAACAGACGAGGAAATGTCGAAACCTTAAATAATAATGAAAATAAAATATTAAGTGTAATTAACCCAAATGGAATTCGATTCATGAAAAATGGAAATGTGAATTTGATTAGAAGAGCCGGCAAAATATCAGCCATTAGAATTGCGCCAGTTGACATTAGCTGTTCACATCGCGGTTTTCCCAATTGTTCCTGTTCAATTTAATTAATTTATTTACGATTCGATTATCGATTACTTACAATGCATTGTTGTGATGAAGAATAATTTGTTGAATTTTTTGAGTCGATTCCTTTTTCCTGTAGATGGATTATGTCCTCTGCTGCGGAAAGCATTATAACCTAAATTGATTTGATTAAATTAATTGTTTAACAAAGATTTACATATGCAAAATTGTTTGCCAATCCAAATATCCTAAAAACATAATGAATATAGATGAAATAAACAAATAAATAATTTTACCAGAAAGCGACAATGTCCCGAAATCCATTGGCCATGTTTGATTAAATTTTAGAAGATTTTAATTATTGTATTCAAGATTAAATCTTAATAATGTTCTTTCTTTGAATTGGAAGTGATAAAGGAATTTTATATGGGAAGTTGGTTGGTTATTTTCATATTTGTTTATCAATTTGGAAAGAAGGAAGTGGGAAGCAATTCTTTATAAGCAGCCGTAGCTAAACCAAAAAATTTGACTGACGATGACGAGAATAAGTATATTTGAGAACTATAAAAATAATAAATACTTATTAACGGGTTATTATGATTGTGACCTTGAGATTTGAGAAATGCGGGAAGAGTGTGGGATGGATTGGGTAACATTTGAGGTCCCCGCCGCCGTAGACAGAGACAGGATTATTGTTCACTATCATTATTGATTGTTTTTGTTGTAAAAAGTAAAACCAAATGCGCAATGAAATGATTAAAAATATTATTTGTAAAACCAAATGCGCAATATCAATTCATAAACAAAACAAAAACAAAAAGCAAAACCTCAACTTTTTTTATCATTTCAAAACATTATGCCAATAAAAAGGTGAAAATATATTTAAATTTTATTAGTACCGTACTTATAATTATTGATTGATGATTGATTGATCAGCGATTCATTCAATAGATGAAAATTTTATTTACTCGAGAAGATTAACTAAAAATCCCGTACAGACGACAAATCGTCAATCCCTATATTTTCAACAATAATTTTAGTATTCAAATGAGTTTATAAAATATAATATCTCGTATTAATAGCCGCAAACAATCTCTCAAATTCTTCTGATTTTCGAGAATAATGGAATCATTGTTAATTTATTATTACATATTTATTTAATTATTAAAGTTAAATGAAACTAAAATTAGACAATTAAAATTAGTAAATTGTCATGTTTCAAGAAATGGAATTATCAATTGCTCTTATCACGTTAAATTTTGGGAGCTTCACTTCCTTTCTTTTTTCTCCGCATTTTTCTGCCCCTCGATTTCCTTCTTTTCAGTATCACGTTTGTCCTTCTTGTGTTCATCGGCGGTTTTTTGGCCTTCAATTTCCTTCTTGTCCACATTGCGTTTCTCTTTTTTGTGTTCATCGACGGTTTTTTGGCCTTCAATTTCCTTCTTTTCAGTATCACGTTTGTCCTTTTTGTGTTCATCTACATTTTTCTGGCCCTCAATTTCCTTCTTGTCCACATTTCGTTTGTCCTTCTTGTGTTCATCGGCGGTTTTTTGGCCTTCAATTTCCTTCTTTTCAGTATCACGTTTGTCCTTTTTGTGTTCATCTACATTTTTCTGGCCCTCAATTTCCTTCTTGTCCACATTTCGTTTGTCCTTCTTGTGTTCATCGGCGGTTTTTTGGCCTTCAATTTCCTTCTTTTCAGTATCACGTTTGTCCTTTTTGTGTTCATCTACATTTTTCTGGCCCTCAATTTCCTTCTTTTCAGTATCACGTTTGTCCTTTTTGTGTTCATCTACATTTTTTTGGCCTTCAATTTCCTTCTTGTCCACATTTCGTTTCTCTTTTTTGTGCTCATCGACGGTTTTTTGGCCCTCAATTTCCTTCTTTCCAACGTCCCGTTTGTCTTTTTTGTGCTCATCGACGGTTTTTTGGCCCTCAATTTCCTTCTTGTCCACATTTCGTTTGTCCTTCTTGTGTTCATCGGCGGTTTTTTGGCCCTCAATTTCTTTTTTGTCCACATTTCGTTTGTCCTTTTTGTGCTCATCGGCGGTTTTCTGGCCTTCAATTTCCTTCTTTTCAGTATCACGTTTGTCCTTTTTGTGTTCATCTACATTTTTCTGGCCCTCAATTTCCTTCTTGTCCACATTTCGTTTGTCCTTCTTGTGTTCATCGGCGGTTTTTTGGCCCTCAATTTCTTTTTTGTCCACATTTCGTTTGTCCTTTTTGTGCTCATCAATGGTTTTCTGGCCTTCAATTTCTTTTTTGTCAACATTTCGTTTGTCCTTCTTGTGCTCATCGATGGTTTTCTGGCCTTCAATTTCCTTCTTGTCCTCGGCTGGTCGTGCTTCAATGGACCAAATGGCCAAAATCACTAACAGGCAAATAATGCTGAATTTCATTTTCTTTTCGTTATTTGTTAAATGATAATTCAATGGACTTTAAGTGCGTTTAAATAGGCTCCGAAATCCTTATTTTCAGCATCTAAGCTCCACCTATTTTTGATCAAATTTGTCAACAATTTTGGTTCAACCCATCTTAATATGTCAAGTTTTGCGCGCTTTTTGTTGAGATTTGGGAAATTTCCCACAAATGATTGATACGTCGCACTCTTTTGCCCACAGAACATTGTAAAGTTGATATTTTTCAGCTCTGTTCGGTAAATTTGTTTTCGTAATTTTGGGGCATACCGGTCTCAGATTTTTCCATCGACTAAACAAAAAAGTCACATGTATTTGCCTGCAATGGTTTCATCGAAAAAAATTAATTTTCATCGAAACTTTTGGCAAATATTTCAATGAAAAGTTCGGCACGAAACCCACGTTTTACTTTAAATTATAAAAAATATATTTTGAGAATGTGGAATAAAGGTCAATAGGACAAATAAAGTTGTTGATTTGTTCGAGAAAATTGGGCCAAAAATGGAAATGGAGTAATTGATAATTTGATTTTAGACAATTAAAAATTAAGATAATCTAATTAATTTTATAATTAATTAAAGTCATATTTTGTTGTTATCTTTTTCCTCTGATTCTCCCAAACATTCTGATTTTCTGCCAAACATTCTGATTTTCTGCCAAACATTCTGATTTTCTGCCAAACATTCTGATTTTCTGCCAAACATTCTGATTTTCTGCCAAACATTCTGATTTTCTGCCAAACATTCTGATTTTCTGCCAAACATTCTGATTTTCTGCCAAACATTCTGATTTTCTCCAAACATTCTGATTTTCTGCCAAACATTCTGATTTTCTGCCAAACATTCTGATTTTCTGCCAAACATTCTGATTTTCTGCCAAACATTCTGATTTTCTGCCAAATATTCTGATTTTCTCCAAACATTCTGATTTTCTGCCAAACATTCTGATTCTGCCAAACATTCTGATTTTCTGCCAAACATTCTGATTTTCTGCCAAACATTCTGATTTTCTGCCAAACATTCTGATTTTCTGCCAAACATTCTGATTTTCTGCCAAACATTCTGATTTTCTCCAAACATTCTGATTTTCTGCCAAACATTCTGATTCTGCCAAACATTCTGATTCTGCCAAACATTCTGATTTTCTCCAAACATTCTGATTTTCTCCAAACATTCTGATTTTCTCCAAACATTCTGATTTTCTCCAAACATTCTGATTTTCTGCCAAACATTCTGATTTTCTCCAAACATTCTGATTTTCTGCCAAACATTCTTATTTTCTCCAAACATTCTTATTTTCTCCAAACATTCTGATTTTCTCCAAACATTCTGATTTTTTGCTAAACATTCTGATTTTCTGCCAAATATTCTGATTTTCTGCCAAACATTCTGATTTTCTCCAAACATTCTGATTTTCTCCAAACATTCTGATTTTCTCCAAACATTCTGATTTTTTGCTAAACATTCTGATTTTCTGCCAAACTTTCTGATTTTCTCCAAACATTCTGATTTTCTCCAAACATTCTGATTTTCTCCAAACATTCTGATTTTCTCCAAACATTCTGATTTTCTCTAAACATACTGATTTTTTGCTAAACATTCTGATTTTCTGCCAAATATTCTGATTTTCTCCAAACATTCTGATTTTCTCCAAACATTCTGATTTTTTGCTAAACATTCTGATTTTCTGCCAAATATTCTGATTTTCTGCCAAACATTCTGATTTTCTCCAAACATTCTGATTTTCTCCAAACATTCTGATTTTCTCCAAACATTCTGATTTTCTGCTAAACATTTTGATTTTCTCCAAACATTCTGATTTTTAAAAAGATGATATGATTAAAGCGAAAAAGAAGCAGTGTTTTGTCACCAATATTCGTCAATTGTCAATTCCATATTACACAATTTTTTTGATTATCGTATCCTTTGTATGATGCAATTAATTGTAAAAATTTATCTCATATCATCTGAATTTGTCTCATCTTTATTTTAGCCCTATAAAATATATTTGGATTTTAAAGTCAAAGTACAAACGTGGTAAACAACTTTCTTCCCCAACTGGTTTTTCATTTTTAGTCCGACAAAACTGTTCGTTTTAAATCATTCATCATTCTTTAACGTTTTTAGCGTTCCAATTCCTCTTCATTATAGAATGGGGTTAGTGGGAATAAAATAAAATGGAATAAAATAATAAATGAAATGTGAATAATTTTATATCAAAAATATTCTATAATGTCAAGGTCAATGCTGCTGGATGAACTCTTGTGATTGGTCCAATTGTGGATCTTGATGAGGAATTGTTGTTCATCATTGTTGGCATCACATGTCGACCACCGGCATTCGATTGTTGATTTGTCTTTCCAAAAATTCGGCCCATTTCTTGGTTTATGATTTTGCGATATTCCGTGCTTAAATTATAAGAATTAAATTCAAATTCCATTTTACCTGAAGGCATAAAGGATTGGTGTGTTTGCGGCGGCACCAATATTCACCAAAACTCCACCGGCAACATTCACAAACCACAGACTAATTGGGTCAAAATGGAGCACATCGCTGACCACTGCGCGGATTATTGTATTCAACAAATAGCCGCCAACCATAATGACAATTATGGCAGCCAATGATTTAAACAAACGAACATTTCGGGCACTTTGACCTGCAATAAAATCAAACAAAAATGAATGGGAAGGACAAGCTTAATAACCCTTTCGGAAAACCAATGCTCCAATGATGATGTAAAAGAGGAAACAACAAATGCAAATGGCCATATTGTATTTGTAAATCAAATCGACTGGACTGCAAATATCACTGAGTTGACCGGTGACTGGCCTGGATTAATCAAAATATATTGAATTGAATTGGGGAGATGGATGAATCCACTCATTTGGATTTTGAATGCCAAAATTGATGACCAAATAGGAAAGATAAATCCCAGGAATGGAAGCAAGCAAAGAATAAGCGATCAAATATATTAGCCCATCCAATTTTGTATGTCTGCAAATTTATTGAATGCAATCAAATTTATTGGGGATAACCAACATTTTTGGGAAAGCGACACACAGGAATCGGTCAATGGCCGTTTCGAACATTGTGAAAATGGCGGCATTATAGCCAAAAATGGATTGAATTTGGAATGAAGTGCTGGCCATAAATGGAATGAAATTACGGCCAGAGAAAATTGTGTAAAGGAAAATATAATGTCCAGTTTGGTGGAGAAATTCGCAAAGAGAATGCTGGGCCAACAAATAATTGGAAGTGCCACGAAGAGATTTGCTGAAAATGATGGATTTAAGAGGGGAAAGATTTGAAGGGATGGACTTGTGCCGAATGGTCAAATAGACAAGGAAAATGTTCAAAATATTCCCAGAAATGGTACAAATTCCAATTAAAATGGCCATCAACAACAATCCGGGATTGAGGCCTGCACTTCGATATGCATTGTAGAACTAAAGGGAAATTAATATTATTTTCGCCATTCATTAATTCGCTATTACCTCATTTCCCAAAACAGTTGAATTGGAAGAAAGTTGGCTCAAATTCATTGGTGTTTTGATTTCCGAGTTAATTTTTGTCTATTTTTATATTCCAAAATTGTTTGATAATCAAAAACAATCTGTAATTTATCACGCTTTAATAAATATAAATTCAAAGGCAAATATTCACATGGAAAAAAAAATTAAAAAAGCTCAAATAAAGGGAAATGACATTTAATTAATTATTTCGTACTTTTTTTTTCATTTTTAGGAAATTAAATTCAGTCACGAAAAATGAAAAAATATTTTTATGAATATTTTTATGGCAATTACAATTTAGAGGATAACTTTTTAAAGGAAATGTAAGAAATATTCATAAATTTGTGGCCATAAATTTGAGAAGCCTAACTTCAAAAAAGAATAACCCAAGCTCAAGCATCAGATGGCATACAATTTTATTTTTTATTCAGCCCACTCACAACATCTGGCTGCAAAAGCACATTTGAGGGTCCCAAATTAAAAATTGTGGATATTCATAATAAACTGGCATCGAGTGAAATTAATTTATATTAAATATTTGTGATTTTTGAAGAAAGATAGGGCAGGTGAATATAAGAATGATTTTAAAATGTTAATATTTACAAAAATGGCAACAACAATCCCTTAATTTAAATAATTTGAGCAAAAGTAAAAAAAAAATTGGCTGCAAAATCACATGCTAACTTAATCCCCAGTGAATTTTAAATATACAAATTGTCTATTAAAGAAGATAATAAAAAAAGTAATATAATATTATATATAAATGGCATGGCAATTGGCTAAATTTAATTTGAGCAAAAATCGACTACTATAAAATCACCTGCTATAATTTAATGTTTTGATTTTTTAATCTATTGTCTATTGAAAAATTACACAAAATCTTTGCTCGCTGCAGCCTTAAATGAAAGAGAGGATATGGTATTGGAAGAATACGGTATTGGAAATCGAGGAAAACATAAATTTTCCCTTCTCTTGTTGAGATTTGACATTTGAGTGGGAGAATATCCCTCCAAGGTTTTTTGGACATAACTTTTGAATTGGTTAGCCAATTTCACTGATAATATTATTTTGAAGAGTAGAAATTTGACAATATTTTTGGCATAAACATAATGGGGCAAGATATTTTTCTATAATTTGCGTTATTTTGGAAAACTTGACTACAACGATGCTTCTTCCAATGAGAGTTATAAATTGTTGTATATTTTTGTGGTACTTTTTAAAGCCTAAATTGATGATAATGAGATTATTGGTGTAAATCATATCAAAAATGACGAAGCATCAAAAAGTGGGTTCTTTTTAATGGCTTTACATTGGGTGGTCTTATTCCTAATTACCATTCTTAAAATTATTATGAATTTTACAGCCATAAAAGCTAAATAAATCTTTTTTGTTGGATAATAATGGCATTTTGGATTTGGCGAATAACAATTTCTTTGCAGCAGATGCAAATTAGACCTCTATTTTCACCAACCATTCATAAAAAGAATTCATTTCATAGAATTCAACTAAAATTCTATTTTAACTCAACAATTTTCGATTACAAAAGGTAAAAATATTTATTTCAAACAAAATTTAATTCTTCAATGAAGAAATGTCATGTTGATGTGAAAATTAAATTAAAAAACAATAAAATGATGAGCAAATATTTTCAGAAAAATTAATTAAGTACAAATAAAATGGAAATATATGTAAATGAGAAGAATGGAAATTTGTTGAATTAAGAAAGATGGCAGATTAAATTTATTTTGAAATTTATGAAAAAATGGCTGGACGAAAAAATTATCATAAAAAAGAATAAAACATTTTTTGGGATAGAATTATTGCATTTTTCAACCAGCCATTTTTGTACAAAAAGGAATGGAAGAAAATGGTGATTTTGTGTTTTTGGGGATTTGAAGAATAAAAGGAAAGTTCCCAGCCATTGAATTGATGAATGTTTTCCTCCACACCAACAATGTTTTCGTCCTGTTCTTCTCCTTTTTGCACTGCTCAGCTTTTCACGCAAATTGCCTTGCGAACCGCTGATTCGGTGCCATTCTTCTCCCGAAGTGCATTTGCTTCCAACTCTTTGCTCTGCACTTTGCCTGGTTTTGGCACGAGAACACCCAAACGGTCGGCATAGAAGTCAGGCACTAGGTCGGTGCGTCCTTCCATTTGGCCTTCAACAATGTCATCAACCTGGAAACAGAACGAAATTACCAAAATTTGCCAAATTAAAACTGACCCCATGGCATCCACTCAGCACCAACATTGTTCGCAATCCGTGGTCTTTTCCGAATTTCACATCAGTGTTCACCCGATCGCCAATCATCATTGTTCGACGTGGATTGATCTTCCATCGGCGACAAATGTAGTCGAATGCCGGGGTGTTCGGTTTGCCAACGGTCAATGGTTCACGACCACATGCTGTTTTGACTGCTGCCACCAATGGGCCGGCATCGGGAATGATTGTTTCCGGGTTGGGCCCAGGGCATGTTTCGTCCTCATTTGTGGCCAGGAAAAGGCAATCTTCGCTCTGAAAAATAATTTATATTAATTTTGGTCATGCCCAATTTGGACTGACCCGCAAATAGTTGGCCGATTTCATCAATTTCAAATAATTGAAGTATTTTTCGTAGCCAACAACGACGGCGCCGACCTTCTCCGGATGTTCTTCCAATTCGATGTCATAGAGGAAAGCAGAACCCTTTGAGGCCGGTTGTTCATCGACTGGATCAAATCTTGAATTGAAAAGAAATTGAATTAAGGTCCAAAATGAGGCAATAATTTACCCATCGCCGAAATATTCAATGTTGAGCATTGACAATTCGTCTTTGATTCCTTGGCATCCAATCAAATAGACTTTCTTGCCATCCTGTGCCATTCCCGATTGGTGGATCAAATCGGCAACAACGGCGGCCGGATTCACGATGTTGTGCTGAAAAGCAATGAAATTAACAAAATTATTTGAAACAGTATTCTACCTCATTGATGCAACGCCCATAGCCAAGATTGGCCAATTTTTTGGCGTAGACGGCACGGGATTTTGTTGCATTGTTGGTCAAAACGATGATGCGTTTATCGTTGGCAGCAAGGAAATCGATGAAATCCGAAGAGCCAGCAATTGCTTGTTCGCCCAACCAAAGAACACCTTTAAATTAATGTTTTGAAATGGAAAATATTAATTGGTGGTATTACCATCCGCATCGAAAATGAACGTGTCAATGTCGTTGAGGATTTGGCGTTGGAATGATCGGCTGTCCAATTGACGCGGCATTGGCACAACGGGTTCAGCTTGGATGTTGGATTGAACACGTTGATTGTTTTGGTCAAGATCACAATTGAAGGCGGGCATTTTTGTTGAATTTGGAATTGAATGAGTTGAAAGAGGATTTTGTGTGAATTTGAAGTAGCTGAAAAAGAGGGAATGGAAATTAGAAAGCAAAATGGGATAATTGAGGGAAAATTTATTTGGAATGAATTTAGGGATGAATGATCAGCTAATGAATGTTTGTGCCTTGAATTGGCCCCCTATTTATAGGCTTCTCATAGAGGCATGTTTGAGGCGTGGCCGGGGCGGATTCATCGTCGCCGCCGCCCATCACAAACATTTTGTACACACACAAAGATGAATGATCTATTTTGGTCGATCTTTATGTCTGTGCTGCATTTTATCAACCACATAATAATTTCACGTGGACAATTTCCCCCAATATTTGCAAAGATTTTGCTGGGCATGGGGGAAGAGGGGTGCCCCGCACATGCTCCCCCCGCCAATCTTTAAAGAACGACCATTTTGTTTGATGGGAATTGACGGTGGGCACCACCCTCGCCGCCGCCGCCCAATTAAACAAATGAATGAATTAATGAGAATGGACTTTGTTCCCAATTCCCATGGGCGAAATAATCCACCAATTGCTTTTGCTGATAGAAAAAGCATCAGCAAGGCTAGCCCAACCCGTCATTTGGGGCTACGGATACGGATGATGGATGAATGGAAAAAGGGAGGAATTTAGTTGATCATTAATCCCCAAAATAGCTAAAAGATCCATCCCATCACTTGAAGGATTATAAAAGGGGGAAATGAAGCATTGGAAATGATTTTTAATGATCAAACCGGGGGAATGCCAAAATTACAGCACATGGATGGCATTGGCGATTTCCCCATCCTAATAATAAGTTATTCCAAAGATCACTCTATTCAAAGATAAATTGCCTTGAAGGAAATTACCACCAACCATTATCTTTATGGGAATTGGGAATGTTGATTGGATGGAGGGTCAGCATCAGCAGCGTGGTCAAAACAAAGGGAAAATGGACCATGGTCAACCATAATATTTTCAAAGATCACCAATTCGACCCGTTTTACCATATTGAGCAAACAAAGGGAAGAAAAAGATTTTTTTGGATGTTACTATTTTGGGAAAAACCGCTTTTTCTCATCATTTGTTTCCACCACCCTCGCCATCATATCGGCGCGCCGTAAAAAATGCCAGAGGCTATTTTTGGGAAAGAGACTGATAATGGTGAATGTGGTGTCCTGTCCACGTGAATTGGAACCCACCAAAATGAGACCAATTCCTATCCGTCAATTTATCATTTTCATACAAAAATTTGCGGCGAAAGATTACTGCATTTTTCAACGAAGGCTAAAAATGGCTCGGCCCACCCTCTCCTCCATTTTTGTATCTTTTAAAGATCATTTAATTGATTGTGATGGGGCGAGATGGAGAGAGGGAATTTGGACTTTGGATTTGGCCACTGATTTAATTGAGCAAAAAATGGGAAAAAACATCAAAGATTCATTAAACAAATAACAAACTATGCCACATCGACCAGACACCAAAAAATGGGATGGGTGGGACCATTTAGATTAGATTATTTTTGGAATGGTCCATGAAAAATGTTTTGAATCGAAAAAATGATGCAAAAAAATTATGCAGTAAATCATAAAAATAAATTATAAAATTTTTGCAATTAAAATATTAAAAATCTTTAATTGTTTAAATATATGGAAATATGCCATTTTAGACCATCAATATTTATGCCAATATCTCGGTATTTTTTGAGCATTTTCGTCAATATTTAAAAGATTTTTGAAGAATTTCATTAGATTTTACAATTTTTAGAAAAAATTTGAAAATTTTTGAAAAAAATTTGATTATTTCTGAAAAAATTTGGAAAATGTTTGGAAATTAATTGAAAAAATTTGGCAATTTTTGTAAAATTTTGAAAATATTTGAAAATTTTATAAAAAAAATTTAAAAATAGTGAAATTTTTGAAAAAATTTAAAAATTTTTGAAAAATTTGGCAATTTTGTAAAAATTTGAAAATTTTTGAAAAAATTTTTGAAAATTTTTGAATTAATTTTGTAAATTTGAAAAATTTGAACTTGTAAAAATTTGGCAAATTTTGTAAAATTTTGAAAAAATTTAAAAATTTTTGAAAAATTGTGAAAATTCTGTAAAAATTTGAAAATTTTAGAAAAAATTTTTGAATTAATTTTGAAATTGGTAATTTTTGTAAAAATTTAAAACTTTTGAAAATTCTTGTAAAAATTTGGCAAATTTTGAAAATTTTAGCAAAAAATTTTTGAAAAATTTGGTAATTTTTGTAAAAATTTAAAAAATTTGTTAAATTTTGCAATTTTTGTAAAATTTTGAAAATTATTTGAAAAATTAAGGCAATTTTTGAAAAATTTTGGAAAATTTTAGAAATTTGAAAATTTTTTGAAAAAATTGGGATTTTTTTAAAATTTTGAAAAAAATTTGAAAATTTTTGTAAAATTTGAAAATTATTTTGAAATAGAGCAATTTTTGAAAAATTTTTGATATCTATAAAAAAGCATTATTTGGAAATAAAATTTTAAAAATTTTCTAAATAAAAATTGTGATTGTGAGTAAGTGATAATGATAAAATATATTTAAAAAATGTTCATTAATATTTTGTCTATTTTTGCCAATATTTTGCGATTTTTTCATCAATATTTCAAGATTTGTCGTCATTATAAATCCATTCCCTTATGATAAGCTCTATTATAATCGTTGACTAGAAGATCTATATTAAATTAAATAGTTTAAATCAATGGATATTTTGGGAAATATTTATTAATACTTCATCCTATCCCCTACCCATATTTCAAACTTAATTAATCTATGAAAAAATTGCCTACTGACCGATTTTCTATTGATGGAATTTTGATACATGGGGTGGGGTTCATTTTGGAAGGCAATTTACGTTTCACAGCCTGAAATAATTGGCAAATTGAAGGGGAATTCGGATTCATGGCAAACTTTAGTTGAAGAAGTGATTGCCCGAAAAAGAGGCGAACTTGAATCCAATTTTTCTTTCCTATTTTCCGTATTTGTTTGTGAAGAGGACGGGGCCGAATCAGGGCCTATTGGCGGCATTCTAAAATGGAATTTGGCAAAATTTTATGTATTATATTTTTGATTTCAAAAGAGAATTAATTAATTTATTAATACAATTCCAACTCACTCCACATCCACATTCATTTCAATTTGGTTTTCCTTTCTTGCGCTGATGGACCAATCGAAGAATTGTCCAAAAAATCCATTTTTGTTGTTTCTATGCCGACTTCGACAAAATCGCCAGCGGCAAAACATTCCATTCACTCACAAACGACGATGAAATGCGCAATAAATAAAATCGATTAAGGCCAATTATAAAGGCATATAAGGATTTATTGTATTTTGGCTGAAAATATCAAGGGTTTTGAATGTGAGCAAGTGGGGCTAATAAACAAATGTGCCAATTTGAATATTTAGATATAAAATTAATCTTATTTTAGGGTTATCTATAAAAACCGAATTCAACGAATCAAATCGAAACTTTTATTGTAAAATACTATCAAATATATATAACATAAATCAATTTCCTCATATCCCAACTAGTTTTCCAATAATAAACTAAAATTCTGAATGAGAAAGCCAATAAAATGAGTTGGAATTTGAGTTGGAATTTGAATGCACGGATCCTCTCTCCAAATTTTTCTTGCTGGCTAAATTCATTGGCCAAAATAATTGTAGGGTTGGGGTAGGGTGGGGGTTGTTGGGGTTGCGCCGAAGGCATTGTCCATCCCATTCTCGATTGGCTAAAAGGCAAAAAGACTCGTGATTGGATTGAATTTATGGCAAATGATGGAATTTAAAGGGATATTCAAAATTGGCTAAAATCCATGAAAGTGCTCCATTTCTTTGAATTCATCCCCATTAGCCATTACCCCATCCCCATTAATCAAGGCCTAATTAAAAGCTTTAATTTATTTTTTAAATTCCTGAAGAAAGAATGGAATTTTCTCATTTTCGAATTTTTATCATAATCATTACATTTATTTGTCTTATTTTTGGCTGCGAAAGTGACCCATTATTGGATGAAGTTGGGCAAAATTTAACAAATGGAATGAATTTATTGAATCAATATAAAAAATGGATTGTCTCGGAACAGAGTGAGGAATTCAAGAAAAATTGCATGGAAGCAATTTTAAGAGAAAAAATTTCAAAAATGGAAAGATTAATTAAAGAGCATTACTCAAAAAATGAAAAGGATGAAAAAGAGGTGAGGAATAAAAATGATAATAAAAGGCTGAATAGACAAGGAGTAGGAGGAGGAGGAAGAAAAAATGATGAGGAAGAAATGGTGAAAAAGAAGAAGGAAGAAGAGGAGGGAAATATTACTAAAAAGGGAAGGAAGAGGAACAGAAAAAGAGGGAGAAATGGAGGAAAAAATGATGGAACAGAAATTGAAGAAGAGGAGGAGGAAAAGGAGGACGAAGAAGATGAGGAGAAGGAGGAGGAGGAGGCAAACAATGAATTTGGAATTCCACTTTTTAAAGATCCGAAAATGGTAAACCAACTTTTATTGGATTTTTATAAAATTTGTGAAAATTTTACAGAAAAATGTGGATAAATTTCTGTTAAATATTTCTAAGATTATGGAGAGTTTAAGAGTTTGTGAAGAGATACATGATAGTGAGGCAATTTGCAAAAAAATTAAAAAAGCGATTAAAGAAATCAAAGACGAATGGGAAAATCCTGGAAAAAATATGAAAGAAAAAATGGTGGAGGAAAAGGAGGAAGAAGAATTGAAAAAAGTGGTTCAACAAAATGGGAAAAGTAAAGGAGGAAAAAACCGAAGAAAGGAAGGAAATAAAAAAGGAAACGGTAGAAATGGCAAAAATGGTGGATATTATGAATGATGGCATTTTAGAAAGAAAATATGTAGATGAAAGAAAAATGGGAGAATGAGATGGTTTGGATAGATTAATTTTAGCCTTTTATCCCAATTGTTGCTAATCGTTGGTAACATTATTTTGATGGATAAAGGATAAAGCATTTAAGAAATTCCGAAAAATATTTGTAAAAGGAAAATAATTCGCGATTTATGGAAATTTATTAAAATTGGCTGCTTGAATTGGTTTGCAGAGGCAAATTAGTATATTTTTGCTGCTGGGGTCAAAGTCCGTCGTCCCATTTTCATTTGACACTTTTTGGCGGTTTGTGAAATGAAATTATTATTTGAAGAATGGAAAGGGGATTTGGAGGACAAACTAACGGCAGCAAAGGACCGCATGATGTTGGGCCTTCAAAAAATGAAAAGGGAAGGAAATGGGCCAACTGTGCTGACTGGATGAGGGCAATTGAGCGGAATATTGGGGAGGAAGAAAACAAAAAAAAAAATATAGTAGAGGTTTGGCGATGTTTGGATGGGTTTGGGTGGAGTATGGAAAGGAAAGCATATTGCGCTCATTCATTCATTCTATGCAATTCATCTTCCTTCGAAACGTTGCGCACCCCGATTCCCTTCCATATAATCCGGGTCTCCCTTCATCCCCTCACTTCCTCCTTTCGATATTGAAAGGAACGATTAAAAGAATTATTGACAGCCTAAAACGGCAAACAATGCCTCACGTGCTCTCTTTGCCTCATTATTTTTATTCATTTTATGCAAATAAAATTGGTTTATAATTTCTCACATTTTTGTTTGGAAAATATTTTAAGATTAATTAATTGCACAAATTAATTCCGCCTATTTGCACTAAATAATTCCGCCTATTTTGCACTAATTAATTCCGCCTGTTTTGCATTAATTAATTCCGCCTATTTTGCACTAAATAATTCCGCCTATTTTGCACTAATAATTCCGCCTGTTTTGCACTAAATAATTCCGCCTGTTTGCACTAAATAATTCCGCCTGTTTTGCACTAATTAATTCCGCCTATTTTGCACTAAATAATTCCGCCTATTTTGCACTAATAATTCCGCCTGTTTTGCACTAAATAATTCCGCCTGTTTGCACTAAATAATTCCGCCTGTTTTGCACTAAATAATTCCGCCTATTTTGCACTAAATAATTCCGCCTGTTTTGCACTAAATAATTCCGCCTATTTTGCACTAAATAATTCCGCCTATTTTGCACTAAATAATTCCGCCTGTTTTGCACTAAATAATTCAGCCTGTTTTGCACTAAATAATTCCGCTTATTTTGCACTAAATAATTCCGCCTGTTTTGCACTAAATAATTCCGCCTGTTTTGCACTAAATAATTCCGCCTGTTTTGCACTAAATAATTCCGCCTGTTTTGCACTAAATAATTCCGCCTGTTTTGCACTAAATAATTCCGCCTGTTTTGCACTAAATAATTCCGCCTATTTTGCACTAAATAATTCCGCCTATTTTGCACTAAATAATTCCGCCTGTTTTGCACTAAATAATTCCGCCTGTTTTGCACTAAATAATTCCGCCTGTTTTGCACTAAATAATTCCGCCTGTTTTGCACTAAATAATTCCGCCTGTTTTGCACTAAATAATTCCGCCTGTTTTGCACTAAATAATTCCGCCTATTTTGCACTAAATAATTCCGCCTATTTTGCACTAAATAATTCCGCCTGTTTTGCACTAAATAATTCCGCCTTTTCACTAAATAATTCCGCCTGTTTTGGACTAAATTATTCCGCCTGTTTTTATTCTCACTTATCCTTTCATTTATTATATATCTAGACTAGAGGTAATAGAGAATTTGTAGGAAAATGGGTGGTAGCTGACATTCGGGGAAGGTGATCTAAAGCGAATGTTTACTTTGGATTAGAATACTCATTTTGATTTTCCCTTCATTTTCGTTCATCGGCTCATCCATCCATCATCCAGCTGTTTATTTGACCAATATTTGTCCAAAAATTTGAGAGTGACTTCCCTTTTAATAAGTTTAATTTTTACTATTTGGTTATTAAAAGGGAAAAGGAAAGAAAAAGGAGATTAATTGTTTTATAGCAAAATATCACGAGTTTTTCCTTTGCAAAAATGGCTTATCAGCATATTTCTCCGATTTTATATTATATATTGATTTGCTTTGTAAATGATATAATAAATTCGAGTAAAGACCATATTTTATTTTGGCTAATTTTGAAATGAATGTGAGGATGAAAGGAATGAGCAGACATAGAATGGCATCATAGAAATGAGTGCCAGGGATTTCGCCTATTGGCCACATCCATATTTGGCCACAATGTTCTCTGATGTGAATTGGCCCCGTTTCAAAATGTGTCTGCTTTCCCAATTGCGGGGATGATTATAACGGAGATGAGGCGTTATTTTTGAGCCTAAATGGAGAGAAATTAAAAATGATTGGAAAAAGTGGCATGCCGGAATTTATCAATTGGAATTCGGCATTGTGAAGGAGAATGTTTAGAACACTTTGATCCTGCCGATGGCATTGTCCATCTTCGACCAATTGGTCCGTATCGTAATGTTGGCATGAAATTTGGCTGCCTTCTGGATCGATGCAATCTTTGGTCAATGCGCAAAGCAATGACCTTACGATAAAATTAAAGATTGAATTATTTTTCACTGACCATTTGAATATTTGTCGTGTGAATTCAGTTCGCCTTACGATGATCATATTTGCCTCCATCATTTCAACATCATCCGAATTTGCCCAATTTTGTACCAACATTGGGTCAATGGGAATATATTTGAACATTCCTAAAATAATTAAATTAAAAAATGAAATGTAATTCTTTCACCTGGATCTGTTGCAAATTTGAGGCCGTGATGTGTGCCCAAGGGAAATTGAATATCTGACAAAATTTCATCATTTATTCCTTTGAAAAATGGCACATAATTATTGGTGATGAATTGGATGGAAGTATCAAAATAAACGAATGAATAGAATTGGGAAAATATTTCCTGCGGATTAATAAATGATTAAAATTAAATATTTTATTAATTGCAAATTCACCGCCAAAATTACAATTTTCCATGCAAAAATCTTCAATTTGCGTAAATTTTGGGGCAAAATAGAAAAATTGAATTGGCGCAATTCCAAATTGCAAATGGCCGTCAATTCATTTTGCTAAATTTACAATTATTTTTGCATTAAATCAAAAGTCCACCGAATCTTTTTGTGAAGCCAATTCCCCAAGATCATAAACAATAATTGGAATATTCCGATCAAAATTATTTCGAACATTTTCGATCATCGCCCTCAATGAAGGGTAAAAGGCATAATTGGCGGCAAAAACAAAAACAATTTCATTGGAAAGACGAGGATCATTAATCTTTTTATTAATTCATTTTTATGTAAATTAAAATTCATTTTTTTGCTTATTTACTTTTGGAATTTGATCAGATATTCGATGAAATTTGTCGGTCAATTTGAATCGCAATAAATGGCCCAAAAGTGCGCAATCAAATTTATGGCCCTTCAAAAAATATGGACTAATATTTGTGCTGCCCAAAAATGTCAAATTGTATGCCACCTACAGAAATAGAAATCATTTTTGAATTATTTAATTATTTTTTACATTTTCACCATCGCAAATATCACTGGGATTTTGTTGGATTTCCATTTGATTTTTAATTTTTTGGGCCTTCATTTTCCATTTGATTGTCTCCAACCAAAGCAAATATGCCGAAAATATGAAAATGAACAATGCCAAACTATTTTAGGACATTTTAGGAGGATATTTTGAATTTCTAACTTACAATTGGACAAAAATACGAATTCGAATCATTCATTCAATTCATCAAATCTATTTCTATCCAATTTTGGCCATATTCACAAAAATTTTGTCCCATTCTATTGTCTACATTAATAAAAATGCAAATCCAACATCAATTTGTCCATTCGTGTTTTTTATTGACAAAATTATCATAAAAATTTATTAAAAAGTGCGAATCACTGATCATAGAAATGTGAAATTAATATTATGAATTTGGGAGAATGCAAATTGGGCAGAGCAAAGGAAATAATAATTAAAATTATACAAATTGAGGGAGAATACACGCATTCATGAATAATCAAATTAATTATAATTAGGAAATAATGGCCATTTTTGAATGGGTTTATTGGTTCAATTAAGGTAAAATTATTTGTTTGAGACTATTACTGATTGATGAATTTCAATTGTATAATAGAAGAAGCTCTTTTGTTAGTAATATTTACTAATTCTATGATGAGGAAATGTCCGACAATGTTGAACTGCTATTTCCGGTGCCGGCAATCAAATGCACTTGGCTACTGTTCAACGGCATATTGTGTTGCTGGGGATGCGGACTATGGAGAAGATTCTTGTCATGATGGGCCATCACACCGGCTGAATGTGTCTTTTTGTGGTGATGTCCATTGGCCAACAATTTTTGGGCAGCCGGTTCACTTTCCGATGGGCTCGAAACAGTCGATTCCTTTTGATGGCCAAATGACATCTATGATGAATGGGATTCAGTTTGGATTGACACAATAAAAGAGTGCCATTTATTGTCGACAAATATTATTTCTTTTGTTGACGATTTTCATCTGGCAAACCATTTAAATTTTTATAGAGCTTATTGAGACGCAATCATTTTTATATAGTTTGTCTGTTTTCTGAATAAGTTTAACTAAACCGTTTCATGTTTGATTTAAAACTAGCTTAGTTAGTTTCAGGCCAAAAGAGGCAAACTATATATGAATCGATGCGTCTCAATAAGCTCTATAAAATTTTAAATGATTTGCCGAATTAAAATCGCTTCTTTAACCGTTTGAAATAAAGGTGATTTTTGTAGACAAAAGAAATTAAATTAGTCGAAAAAAAATGTTTTCTCAAAATAAAACTCACATAATGTGGTCCTCCTCTCTCCATATCGTCCTCATTTCCACCACCACTAACACTCCTCAATGCGGTCAATGTGTTCCGGCGAATGCTGGATTTGGCATAATTCTTCCGGATGGATTCATCCATTTGGAGACGCCTTCGGATGAAGCCAACAATTTTGATAATCAAAAGACCAAAAATGCCAAGAATTAACTTAAAATTGAAAAATTCATTTAATTTTGGGGGTTGAGGGAATTCACCAGCAAAAGGAGTGAGCCGATCATGGCCAATGCCAGACTGATTGGTTGGCCAATATAATTGATGTTGACGGACCAGAAATTCACATTCCTTCCTCCTTGCATTGGCATATCCCCAAATTGGGTGCAAATTGCAGCCAAATGCTGGGCACATTCATCCTTTGGTTGTTTGCCCAATTTGGCCAATGTCCATCTGGCCGAATTTCGTTCCAATCCATCCATCTTTTGTGCCTGTTCCTTGGAGGCGCATTCACAAAATTGGGCGGAACATTCGGCCATTTGGGCACCCAAAACGAGGGCATCTTTTTCCTCTCCATTTGAAGCCGCATTAAAATGTTGAGCTGTGCATTGTTGGAGTTGTTTGGTGCATTCAGAAAGAGCTAAAAATTAGGAAGATCAAAAAATATATTGTTGAAGAAAATTCTCACTTTCGTCCAAACAATTCAATGGGAATTTTTGCGTGACAAAATGGCCAATTTCCGCTGGAGAAGCAGTCGTCGATGATGGAATTGAAGGGGTGGAGGTGGAAATGGTTTTGGGTGTAGTTTTTGGTTGAGAAGTACTGAAATTGAGTGGATTAATTTTTGCCTTAAATTGAATTATTATTTCACCTTTCCATTGTCGTCATTTGCGTTGATATTGTTCCAATGCTCATCGTTGTGGTTGTTGCCTTTTCTGCGGCCTCCTTTTCCTCCCAAGCTTTCATTGCCGCTTTTTGTTTGTCGGCCAATTTCTTTGCCGTTGCGAAGGCCATTCCCCCGAATAATTTGACAATTTCACAAAAACTGTTGCTGACTGTTTCGCACCCACTTGTTCCATTTGTTGGTTTTGTTGTCTTTTGGGCCACAGTTCGGTCAAGGCAATGGCAAAATGATTGGTCACATTCCAATTGGGTTCGTTTATCGTCCATATAGCAAATGTCATGAACAATGCAGCATAAATCGGCCTCATCTGTGGCAGAAAATGAACAAAATGAATTCATTGAATTGCTCCATTTTGGTGACTTACACATTCGCTTTGGGCAATCTTCTTTGGATAATTGATGGGAAAGGGATTTGTCAAATTCACCGGCTCCACAATTCCATTTCTCCTAAAATTATATTAAATTTTAATTGAATTTCATTAAATTTAACTCACATATGGCACAATTTCGCTCCTCTGGGATTTGGCATTTGTTGACAAAAAGACTAGAAGAATGGCAATGAGCGGAAGCCGAAATGGGTGGGAAATAATGGACATTTTAAAGGACTAAAATGAATAAATGAATTAGAAATAAATTAAAATTATATTTTCCACCTTTTGATTTGAATAAAAATTGATGAAGGAAATGTAGAATGAAGGTGAAAGAAAATTGTTGGAGGAAATAATCAAAATGCCGGGAATTACCCTGAAAAAATATTGAAATATTTGCAAAGAAATCAAAAGAGGAAAATGGAGTTAAAGGAAAAATATTGGAATAATTTAATGAAAATATAGATGGAAATGGGCGGAGGGAAAGGATGGCGCAATTTATTTATGAATGAATTTATTTCATCGGCTTTGATTGTTGGTTGCATCAATTTTGCTGATCAAATTGGCCGATAGGAACAATGGAAATGGAAAGGAGGAAAAATGGAAGGCAAATCCGTGGGAAAGATGCGAAATGGAAGGAAGGGGATATTACAAAAGGAAGAAGCGAGAATCCCGAGGATGGATGTGGAAAACATCCGGTCAATGGATTGGATTTATGGATGGCCTTGTACCCCATCATCATTTGGACATAGAGCATCATGTCCATCGCACGTGAGAATATATTATTAGGGGGGCTTAATTGGATCGGCAAAAGATCAATCCTGCAAAAAAGGCATCTTCCAAAAGAGGCAATGTGGGAAAATCAAGCATAAATTCAAAATTCGGAGGAATTGGAAAATGGCCGAGCTGGAATTTCTTCCTTCTTTTTGATGGCCAAATATCCTCCCTAATTCTGTAGGCTCAGTCTTTTATCCTTTAAACTTTTCAAAAGCGTCACGTGCCAATTTCTATTTTATCAAAGCTTCACGTAAAAACCGAAAACCGTTCCCCTTTCCATTCATTCATTCATCAGTGTGGGTTGTGTTGTCAAGGGGTCCGCCCATTACTCGAAAAAACCTCAAAAGAATAAAATAAACATGTTTTTTTGACTAATTGTTTTTTATTGGCCACCACCACATGCCACACCCTCTCTTGATTTAGTTTGAAAATAATAATTTTTAGAATGCCCTTGAAAAAGGGGTTCAAAAATTAATATGAGAAAATAAAAGAAGGAAATTTTGGCGTGGAAATGTCGTTGCCAATTAAAATGTGATTTTTGGCAAAAAAATAAAATTGGATGACCTTGTCCTTGATGAAATTTTGCGCTGACGAAGGCAAAATTGAAAGAAAAAAAACTTATTAGAATTAAAAAATGCCCTAAAAAGTACAAAATGGAATTAAAATGTGAAGGGAGGTGACCGCCAATTTAGAAATGAAAAACGTCTTTGCCAATTAAAAAAGTTGCATTTTCATTTGAGGGAAGAAATGGCGCGCCCACGAATTTATTTGCCCACCGGCGTACTTTTTTTTTGATAGAGGAGAAAGGAAGAAACGAATTAAATGAATGTGGAGGGATTGGTTGGAAATGAAAATGAAATGAACTCATTTACCACGTGTAATTTTCGTAGAGGAAGTTTGAGGGAATTCGAGAAGGAAGGAAAATTTAAAAATGCAAATTTATTTCCGAAAATTGTCCTTGAAAATGTTGCGAATTATAATTAATAAGATGGATGGAATTGGTTGGACATTTGGCGCCATCCCGTCGCCATTCGCCAAAACAATCTCCCTAAATTAATTCATTCAGCAATCCCCTTTTTCGGTAGCGCCAATTTGTTGATCAACCAACAATCGGGGTTTAAATTAAAAAAAAGAGATTGGGCAAAATAATGATGATGGGAATGGATGGATGGATGATGCGAATGCGATGAAGCTAAAATGTGCAAAAAATGGAATTGGAAGAGAAGCATGTGGGAAAGGCAATAAAAATGAAGGGAATTAATGTAAATTCCATCATCATAATAGACGTAAAAAATTCGAAGGTTTTTCACAATTTTTTGAAGAAAATTGGTTTTGTTTTGAAAGGGATAAATTGAGACCGGAAATGTCACAAAAATTGGGCTAAATAAAATTGTAAGCCTGATGGCACACGTGTGCGTGTGACTTAGGACAAATTTGTTTGATTCATTCATTCATATTTGTGTTTGTAGCCGAATTTTGAAAGAAAATCCGAGAAAGTTGAGGGAGGCAAAAGTGGGACCATTCTTTTGTGCTGAATGACGCATTCATTTTTCATTCTTGGCCACCAAATTTGCTTTCTTTTTTAATGTTTGTCTAAAAATTAAATGCTTCGTAAAATTTTGGCAGCCACCCATTCCCTTGCCCCCAATTTCCTTTCAGTCTGCACACGTGGGGGAATGGGAAGGAAGGGAAAATTGTGGAGGGGAAATGGGGCGTGAGAATTGGTTGACTAAATCTAAATGGAAAGGCCTTTTTAGTGGGGAATTAGTATGTACAAAATGGAAGGAAATAATGCACATTTTTTGAAGCCATCAGAGAGTGAATTAAATGGCCATTGGCCAACAAAGGATTTATTTGAGCCCATTTTGACAATTTTGTATGGCCATTGCTTCCTCCTTTCCGAAGCTTTTTGTACTAAATCTGGATTTTGGGCCAATTCATTGCGTCAATTGTATGGCAATGTGGCAAAGGAATGTGCCAATTTGGGAAAAGTGCATTTTAATTTTACGTCAATCCAAATAAATATTTTTTTTGGAATTTTCCATCATCATTGAAATGAAAAGCCGCCGGCTCAAATGCTTTCCGCCGGTGAATGGCATCCATCCAACAAACAATAAATAAAATCAAATCAACTTTTCACACTTTTTGATGGCCCCCTCCCCCATTTCCAGCTAATTTATTTTCGAGTTGATTTTTCACAATGAGAAATGTCAAAAAAGTTTGCCGCCGACAATTTTGACGAGAATTATGGGAGGGCAAATTCCCTCCATCTCCATCATTTTTTTAAACCTCGTGGCCAATATTTGATGAGAAAAATTGGCCAAATGAATTGAGAGAAACAAATGCTCAAAAATGAAAGAATGGGAGGAGTGAAATGTGTCTGGCATGGAAAATTATTAGAATGGAAATCATGGATCCATAGGTAATTGGGTTTGTGGAAAAATAAATAAATTTGAATAATTTCATTCTAAAATGGAAATTAGAGAATTAGATACTAGGTATTAGTAGAGTTTCCCTAATTTTTTCCAAAAATTTTTATTTTTAGCATTTTCAATGATGTGGTATACAAATTTAGTATTATTTTTTTAATGATTAAATTGCTTGAACTGTTATCGGTTTATAAACCGGTTTCAGAAATTACAAACGCATGAATTACAAAACAAATTATAGTTCTTTCGATGCCTCTCGATGAGCTGCGAATGAATCTGCTATTGGAAAACCAAAAAATAAAAAAGTTATGACCATTTTTGTCATGCAAGTTAACCAAGTACTACTTTATGAAATTTTAAAAGGCCATAACTTTTTAATTTTTGTGTTTTATACAAAATCGAGTGCAGATTCATTTGCAGCTCATCGAGATGCTTCGAATGAACTATAATCTGTTTGTAATTCGAGAGTTTGAAATTTTTTAAACCGGTTTGTGAACCGATAACAGTTCAAGAAATTGAAAAACTATTCTCTTGAAAAAACGAAAAATAAAATTTTTGGAAAAATGTGGGGAACAAAACAAATCCTATTATTACAGAGAATTAAATTCAACAAATTAATTCAAATGTAATTCATGTGAAAATGCCGATGGCCAAAACCTGATTAGGACACGAGGGAAACACACCTTCACTCCACCCAATTTTTATGTGTAAAATTAACCACAATAAATACGCTCAATCCCCTTCCTTTTTTAAACTTTTTATTGCCAACTTTTTTGCATTTCCCAGCAAAATTTTTCTTTGATCTTGTGCAACATTTTCGGTTGGATATTTTTATGGATTTTATACAATTCTCCGATTGCCTTGAGGGGAAAAACAAAAATTGGGTGAGCCAAAAATAGTGGAAAAGGGGGCGAGGATGAATTTAATTTGTTCATTAATTCGATTAGCCATCCATTCCCCCGTTTTCGCCATTATTTTCGTCGATCGTCCACAAATATTGTCAAAATTAGTTCTGCTGATTGTTCCCAATGCCCCTTTCTCCCTCAATTACAATTTTTTCCTTTAATTTTCCACTAATCCGCCAATATTATTTTTCTCCATCAGTGTCCATCTACCATCTCATCTCATTAAAATCAAAGATGGAATTGTAATGTTTTATGCATAATTTATTGTTTTTCCAAAAACTGGTATATTTTTTAAATGGCCACCCTTGAGATGAGAATATGAATTATTCAATTTGGAATAAATAATTTTATATACTAATGGAAAACATTTGTTCGAAAAAAATTGGATGATTTGATGAATGGAATGGACCAATTAAATATATTATGTTATGAATATGAATCCATTGATATATTAATGATGAAAAAAAAATTTGTGCTTGTTCATCCATTTCAAATAAATTTGATGATTCATCATTCATCATAAAAAAATAAATTGAAAATATTAACCACAAAATTAAATTGTAATCGGCTATTTCATTCATTCAATCAAATTTGTTGAATTTATCCAAAAATTAAAATGAAATTCGCCATCTTTCCATTCTTTATTATTCTCCTTTTTATATTCATTTTCCCCGCCTTCATTTTTGGCTATCGGCAACCGGCCCCCGAGAAACAAAAATATTTCTCGCCTCGTTCCTGCTACAAACAATTTCCCAAGGTGTATTGGCAATTGTTTCAATGTCCACTGGGCAATGATTTTTGTTATGTCGGCACAAATTGCAGCACCGAAGATAATGCAAAACTACACGGTAATGAATTTGTGTTGGGGTGAATAGATTGGAATTTGACCGGGTAAAGAAATGGTCAATGTCATGAAGAATTTAAATTATTTTTGGCATCGATGGAATCCTCCTTATCCTTATCCATTTTGGTAAATTCTTGGATTGGAATAAAAGTACAAAAAATTTGCTGCTCTCTTTCCGAGACTCAGAATCAATTTTGGACTAAAGTCAATTCCTATCTATGCCATTTTATATATTTTACTTAAATGCTTTTGAATTAATGAATCCCAATTTTTGTACAGATCATCGTGGATGCGTCAATTTGAATCGAAAGATTGTGGCCACCGCAACCCAAAATGGTGCCAATCAAACGGTCGTCAATTGCACTGCATTGGGATTGCCACATTGCCAGGAATGCCGAATTTGTGAGGAAAATTATTGCAATGGGGCAACAATTGGTGGATATGAATATGGAACAACAACATTGGTTGTGAATGTGATGATTGGATTGGCCATGATGATGTACTAAGAAGACAATGAAGAATACATTCTAATTGATGAATATTCTTGCCCTTCTATTCTTTGATTTAAAAAATTTTCCATTTATTAATTTGACAAATAAATTTTGAAAAAGAAAATAAAAGTGCGATAAATGACAATTAAACGAGGAATTGTTTTGAATAACGAGAGAAGTATATGGGTAATGGCTAATAGTAGGTTTAATTCAAATATCATGACTTTAAGAAATTTTCTGGAAATTAGATCAATATAAATTCTATTTTTCACTGGTTTGAGAAAAAGTACCAAAGTACAAAACAGATAATAGCCAAAAATATGCAAAATATTAATTAAATAAAATAATAAATGATTTGTCTAAAATCAGCAAATTTCATTTTAGAAATCAAAGATTATTCAACAAAAGTGCGCATTTTTTGAATTCACCAATGAAAAACTCTCCAAAAATATTCCAATAAAAAGCATCCAATCAAATTCATTCCATTCCTCCTCCACCCACTCATCAATTCAATTTTTTTATACTCAACAAAATATAATTTCTTAATGGGTATTTTTTTGTTATTTTTGTCCCAATCCACCTTCTGGCTGTGCATTGGTTTTGGCATGTGCAAATAAGCAAAAAGGGAAAAGGGCCAAATTATTGGCGCACTTCAAAAAATGGATGAATTGGTTGAAGGGATAAAGTCAGAGGAATGAACTTGGAAAAGCGCATCTTTGAGTGGGAAAACGTGCAAATACAACAAAAAAAAAACAGTGCATCCAAACATTTTCTCCCCTCTAAATGGGCCCCCTTAAAATGTCAACAACCCTCCAATTGAAGATTCAACTTGAATTATTGGATTAGAATGCCATTCTCCACCCAATTACTGTGCTAATTTTATGTGAATGTTTTTGGCTTCTATTTAAGCCAATCAACGGGCCTACCCGATTCGCCATTTTTCCTAATTTTCTTCAAGATTAATATTAAAATGTATTTTATTTGAAAGCCAATTAGAATTAATGAACATTTTGCAATTTAGTATCTTCCATAAAATTTTGATTGGAACCCGTATACAAAATACAAAACAGCATTTTATTAATTATTAGGATAGAAATTAAAAAGTCATCCTTTATGAATAATACTATTTGGCATTTTTCATAAAGCACAATTATTTTTCGATTATTTTGGGACAATCAAAAATCAAAATAAATAAAATCAAAGTTAATTTTCAGCCACTAAAACCTCTCTTCTAATCAACGCTGCCTCAATAATGAAATCCTCAATTTCGGCCATTTGTCTTTTCGCTTCTCTTTTGCTGATCTTCAATTCCAATGGGGCAAATGCCTATTATCCATATTATAGCATGTACGGAATGTATTCGCCCTACTCAATGTACGGTGGAATGGGAGGAATGGGAATGTACGGAATGGGCGGAATGGGTACGTTTTGGTTTTGTGGAATGGAAAGAAAACAATTTGAAATGTTGAAGGTGGTTTGGGCGGCATGTACGGAGGTATGGGCGGCTATGGAGCAATGTACGGAGGCGGATATGGAGGCTATGGAGGAATGGGTGGATACGGATATGGCTATTATCCGTCAGTTTTGATTACCAAAAAATATTCCTCAAATATTATTTCAGGTATTATAGCTACTATGGAAAACGTTCAGCCGGCTTTGAGTTGCCAGCTGATGAGACGGCACAAAATGGTCAAAAATGAAGACGGAGAAAATGAATAATAATTGGTGAAATATCCTCCAAATTTATTTGTTTTTTAAAAAAGAATAAAATGTAGTGAATTAATATTACCATACTTCTTGGCCCGTAGCAAATGAGCTCTGGTCGCTGGTAAAAACCAGTGATCATTGGTCAATTTACCAGCGTTCCGTAGCAAATGAAGTGACCAATGTTTTAACCAGCCTATCATTGGTTATTCTACCAGCGATCATTGGTAGAAAATTAAAGCCTTAGCAAATGAAAGCTACCATTGGTCAAATAACCATTGATTTCCCTTCATTTTGCTACCACGCTATTTACACTGGTAGGTTTCCTACCATAGCTTAGAAAAAAATTCATAAAAAATTTAGAAAAAATTCTAAAAATATGAAATAAAAATTATTTTATAGAAGAGACTCTCCTCTATCGAATGATATAAAATTTTAACAAAAAAGTCATCATCTTCTATTTTTAAAATAATTTTAAACACAAATTTCCTTTTTTTATATATAAAATTTTTTTAATTAGCTTGTAAATAATTTTTAAAACAATTTTAAGCATTCTTTAAAATTTTTAAAATATTTCCTATGCAGAATAGCGAGAAAAAGCGAATTAATTTCCTTTTAATTTTTATGAATTGAATTTTATATCAATCGATAGAGAAAAATTTACTGATTAACATATCTCAAAATCAAATTATAGAAAATTTTTTTTCGGGAGTTATGAATTTTTAAAAATTAATTAAAAGCACTGGTAGAAAAAACACTGGTTAAAAACGCTGGTAAAGCTACCAGCCTCATTTGCTACGCTTACCAGTGATCACTGATAGGAAAACTATGGTTAAATGACCATAGGTTTTGAGCAATGGTCATTTTACTTGAGTTCATTTGCTACTGGGCCTTATGTATAACTACTGTATTGGAGGAGGAGATTTTTTTCCCTCCATCACAAAAGAAGAAGGGAAATTGAAATTGCCTCCAGCAAATATCAAAGACAGCGCAGCCAGCTTCAGCTTTTCTTTTCATTTTCTCTTGTACAGTACCTGATTATTTTTTTATCGTTTCTATTATCTTGTATTGGATTAATTATAAAAAATTGGAGTATATTAATTTAATGAAGATTTAAGAATAATATAAGTGGAGAATATTCATTTTTATCAAATTAACATTAAAATAAAATGATCCATTTCATTCTATTTCATATCCAAAACCATGTAAAAAATGATTTGATTATTTGTAATGAATTGATTAATGATTGATTTTACAATTACAACATCAAATTGGAAAATATCATTTTATTGTAGAGAGAAGAAAGAACATAAAAAGGATGGGAGTATATTGTTAAAATAACTGAATATTTTTAAAAAAGGGATTGAACGAGAATATTAAATAATAATTAGGTAATATTATAGCAAGAATTGTCAAATTCATGTCAATTTGATTGTTTGATGAACTTCAAATTTTTGTTGAATTTTTGTGGCCATCCGATAACCAATCCAAGCAGTGGCGCCGATTATTCCTCCATAAAAGGCCAATTTGAAGCCAGTTTTCATAATTCGGCCAGCCAAAGAGGGTTGTGGAATGCTAAACGATAAAATGAATGAATAAATTGATTAGAGGGCATTGAATACGTTAACAAATTGTTGGCATCAATGTGACGGGCCCAATTGGCGCGAATGCCCTTCACATGGCCAGCACCCACAACGGCCACAACCGTGACTGGCTCAAATTTAGCTGTAAAATATTTAGAAATATTATTATTATTTTCTTATTTTAAAAAATTCTTTTTTCAATATGGGCCAGATATAGGATTTTAAAATTTTAAGTTGCTGTGCATTTCACCGAAAATATCATTGAAATTTTTCCAAATATGTTTACAGGGTTTAAACCAAAAAATAACCCTCAAAATCAGTAAAACATAAATTTATAAATGTTAAGCTAGCTAAAAGAATATGGTTTGTTTGAAGTGTTATTTTTTACTATTTTCACCTTAAAAATCCTCTAGGGGGTTTAAGTAGAGGATTTACGGTACATTTAAACCCTCACTTTAATTTTAATCCCACCTCTGCATTTTTTGCTGGCACACAATTTTTCCACAGTGCCCCTTTGGAGGAGATGATGAAGTACTTGTGTCATATACCTTTTAAATTTAAATAAAAAATATTTAAAAAAACATTCACAAAAACTAACTGATCGCGTTCATCGACCAAAATACGCGAAACTTGTGGATATTCGCCGGCCATCTCCTGCAGTAAATCCTCCAAAATATCCTTCTTTTTGCAACGTTCCACATCCTCTTGGCTAATAAATTGAATTACATTGCTATTTATTAATTCCCCTTTGGCCAACTTGATGTCCATTCGAAGGGAAAGAAGTAAATGGCAAAAGAATTTGAATTTTTGGAAGAAATTCAAAGAGCCCAACGCCCTTTTCAGGGTAACATGCAATGGGCGATCGCCGAGGACCAATTGGCAACCGGCCACATCCTTCGATGCATTATAGGCTGCACGGAATTCGCCGCCCGGTGCCATGCCCAATTGTTGGGTAATATGTGCCGAAAGTGAGAGCAGCAAAACTTGCATTAGACCCTGGGCAGTTCCATTCTGAGAATGGGACACATTTTTGGGATCAATTCATTTTGTTTGGCCCAACCTGCTTCACAATGGCCATCATTTTTTGACGGGTTAGGGCCTGTGCCTCGCGCAACAATGTTTGCTCATCCATTGAGAGAATTTGAATGCGCGAAGAGCACAATTCAACCTTCAAATGAGGCAATTCAATCAACACAAAATATATTTTCGCACCAAAACAAAATCCGGTTGTGTGGCCTTCACCGTTTTGCGCACATCTTCGCAACTTTCCTTGCTGAAATGCGCTGTGCCCACCAAATAGACTTGAGCATCGGCAAAAGCCTGGCGATATTCCTCTTGGTCAATGCCTGGTGGAATATTCACTGGCTCAAATGGATATTGAAGCGTACTAACTGTACAAAAATGAAAATGAGAGAATTATTTAACCATTAAATGTACAGGTGTCCCAATTCAATGCCGGTTTCTCCTCCATTTTCTTCTTCTTCCCGAATGCATATCCATCGTAGAGGAACACCTAATATTAATGAATTCATTCAATATTTTGACCAATCCCAAAATACTGTACTGGGAGCAACCCTATTGGGTGCAGACCAACAAGGCGCAAACCTCTATGATACTAAAGGTACTGAAGCAATTTCACTAAATTTGATATCAAATGAAAGAGCTTAATCAGATCTATCGATGATGTAGAATTCACATTAATTGGTTTAAATTTCAAAGAGTTATGGTCAAAAAAGTCCAAAAAAGTTATGAAAATGGTGTCATACTTATTCTCAAAGTCATATTTTCGTAAATATTGAATCAATCTTTTTATTTAATATATCATTCGATAGATAAAACTTGGCTCTTCAATATGACCTAATTTTTCGGAAATGGTTTAGTACTTCCCAAGTTAGAATGCGTTTAAACTTTCTGGCACCCATTTGACCTGCACCCAGTTTGAGTGTACCCCTTAAATACTTGATCGGTTGGGGCAGCGGAATGTCGAACTGCTTCAGCATATGAAATTGGGAAAGTGTCAGGCAAGGGTCCCTCCTCCTCATCTTCCAATTGTTGTTCATCCTCCTCAATGTAATTACTGGCGGAATCGACCAATGAAACCGCCGATTGCAATTCACTAGCCGATGGGCCTACAAAAATACGAGGATTTGATCCATTTTTTGGATAAAATTTAAAATTTTCATTTACAATTTAATTATATTTTTTCTAAAGTGTACCATGCACGGCTAAAGCTTCAACATTTTCTGGAATTAATAATTTAGTTAACCAATTAAACCAGGACAAATTTAGTCGCATTTTTTGACCATGCCCAAATGATGGCTAATCATAAATCCCACTTTTGGTAATTCTCAATCCGCGAACCATTTTTCCATCCATTTCGGTCAATGCTCATGCTTTTCATGCGGAAAATGTCCTCCTCAGTCAATTCCGTTGTTGGATCCGAAATTGATGGGGGATTCATGTTGTGGCCACTGAATGTGACCGATTCGCTGCCCGGCGTCGACACATTTGCCGATTCCCTGCTACTTTCCTCCGTCAATTCCCTTTTAATGGTCAATTTTGGCGGAGGCCCGTCCCGTTGTTGGGAAGATCCGCCATTGGCCTCCCCACTTGTGGCATTTGGGTCGTCCGTTGCCGAAGTCATGTTCAATTCCATTTTAGGATGGTTTTGATTCAATTCTGCCAAAATGGAAACAATATGATGGAAAGAATCAAAAATTGGATCAAATTGAATGGACTAAAGGCAGAGGCTAGGTCCCTGGATTTAAATTAAGCCTAACAATGTTTTATATCTTCAAAAAAAATCCGGGATTTTCCATAATTCATTCAAAGTTGGAATGATTAAATTCAATTTTTTCCTTATTTTGGGCAAAATGGTATTTAATGGTAGACGCTGAGCATTAATTATTTATGTGTCCGTCCCCCATAGAAGCCATTTGGCGCAATCAAATTTTATGGCATTTTGCTAAAATAAGATTGAAGTTGAAGCATTGAACACCAACCTAACCGCCAATAATCAATCGAAAACCCTTTGGGGCTAAACAAAAAAAAAACAATAATAAAATAGACACATCCAATATTGGCCCACATTTATTAAAACAAATGATTGCCTAAAAGACAACTGTCAATAATCCATTCAAAAGAGTGAATTTCCGATTTTCCTAAAAAATGGTGGAAGGCGAAGGCGCTGAACTCCGCGGCACCATTCGATTACGAATTGAGAAAGTGGCCGAATTGGGCACTGAATCGAAATTTTCTGACATACAAAAAATTGCCAAACTTCCATGGTGAATTAAATTTGGGCAAAAAAACCAATCAAATCCCACATCTAAATATTAATAAAGGCGTTTGGAAGTACGAAAATGTGCCGGTGAAGGGCAACATTCCCCTCCAACACTGGCAGTTTATGTTTGGTCAAATTGGACGGATAAATCGCAGAGTTGGTCGTGCAAAGCAATTGTTAAATTTTTGATAATGTCCCGCGATTTGGACTTTATTCGCAATTTTGAACATGTTTTCTCGGCCAAACAACCTTTTGTGAATTGGACACGACTGTTGGATTTGGGCGGTGGCAGCAGTGGTGGAGGTGGAAATAATAATTATTCCACAAGTAGCAGAGGCAGGGAGGACGAATCGCTGGAAATTGAGGCACAAATTTGCGTGAATGAAATCATCGGATACGGGTTCATTTTTTGTTTTGAATTAAATTGAAATTTGGAGTTGCTTGAACCAAACAAATGTTTGACTTATTCGAGTTTCGACCCATATAGAGGACACTTAACTTTCAATTTTCGTATTCACGTAACTCATGGAAATCACTATTATTGAAAATAATGTCAGATTCATGTTCAAACTTTGAAAATTACCCTAAAAAAAATAAATTTTTAATAAAAATTTCAAGGGAGGTGATATAATAGAAAAGTACCGAATAATTGGAAGAATATCTGGATATAGAATTTGGATATATATTTGTTATTGGGTTAATGATTTTGATTAGATTATTTACTTATGAACATCGTTTGACATCAAATTATGAGAATATTGGCCATCAAAATTATTTTTATATCCCTGTTCTTTCAAAGCTGGATTATGATTTTATTTTATTTATTCATCAATTTTATATATTCAATTAATATATTTAATAGAGTATAATTTCAATTAAAATATATCACTTCAAAATATGCCACTTCAAAATTAATTATCCAAAATTAATTTCCCCATTTTCTTCAGTTTTCCCCCAAAGGAGGATCAAATATTTGTGAATGGCAAACCATTTGATGTGAATAAATATGTTCGTTCGTTTTGATGACAGTATCCATCATTCCCTTCATTTCTTTCATTTTTAGTTACTTGCCGCCCATTCCCCATATTTTCGTGCATTTTTCTTTGAGAACAAATTTCGGGAATATCAAACCCAAATATTCGAAATCCGTGACACTGAGGTGGATGCCGAAATGTTCGGCGCAATGTTAAATTGCATTTACCCGGAAAATGCAAAACCAAATGGTACAAAAATATTTGTAAAAATTAGTCAAAAAATGTCAATTATAAATTGTAGAGGAAAATGTGGAGGAAATATTGCATCTTTGTGATAAATATGATTTGGCGGTGGTCAAAGAAATATGTGAACGATTTTTGGTGGAACAAAGCAAAAA
Organism: Pratylenchus scribneri; assembly: GCA_030063045.1. Taxonomy (NCBI): domain Eukaryota; kingdom Metazoa; phylum Nematoda; class Chromadorea; order Rhabditida; family Pratylenchidae; genus Pratylenchus; species Pratylenchus scribneri. The sequence continues at coordinate 3,931,156 of JAQSEB010000032.1, forward strand.
TTGTATGGTTTTCAAGTTTCGAATGGCCGAACAATATGGGCTGACTTCATTGAAGGTAGGCAATTGGGCAAAAATAGACATAGAGTACAGTAACAGTACACCCCAACTGCCGGGCGCAGGCTAATTGGGCGGCAGAAAGTTTGACTAATCATAACATTCAAAGTACTAAAAACCGTTTAAAACTATTTAATATTATAATGAAGAACTGAATTTTGCCCATCGAATGGTAAATATTATAAAAGCACTGATTATTTTTCGAAATTTTTAGATTTTTCTGACCATGACTATTTAAATTTTAAACCGATGAATGTGAATTCTACATCTTTCGAGAGAGCTCATTTAGCTCTTTCATTTGATGCTAAATTTAGTGAAATTGCTTTAGTACTTTTCGGGTTATAGAGCCTCGCGCCTGGTTGGCCTGTAACTGGTAAAATAATTGCAATTAAACAAAAATTCCATTTTAAAATGAATTTCTATTTCTATTGAATTAAAATAAATTTTTACAGAACCATTGCCTCAAATCCATAAATACCATTGATTTTTGTGCGAATTTATTGGAGAATATATCGGAATTCACGGAAATGCCGGAGGATTCGCAGCAAAAACTTTCGGGTCATTCGAAAATTTGATTAAAATATTTAATCAATTTTTATTTGAAGCTCATTTGGCCGAACTTTCTCTGAATGAAAAAACCAAACAGAATTTGGCCTCAATTCTGCACAATGGAGTGAATGCCCAACAGCAAAGTGGCGGCAGTCGGCCCGCATCATTTGTCCTCCAAACTGATCAACCAAATCAACAAGTCTACGATCTGTGAATTATGAATATTTCCCATTGAATATGGTCCATTCCCCCATATTAATATTATTTTGTTCAAAATAATTTAAGAAATATTATATACAATTATATATTAAATGATATAGTCCATTCCATTCCATTCCAATTCCCATTTTAAAGTATACCGTATAGCCTCTTTTAATACCATATGAGGAATTATTTTTCAACCTTCCAAAGTATGTGGAATTTGTTAGCGTGGGGCATTTTAAAAGAGTGTAGATTAAAAGAGGTCAAACGGTAAATTCGTTAAAAATAATTTATGAATTTTATACAATTATTAAATAATTTTTGTATTTTTTAATTAGATTAATTGGCCAAATTTAGATTTGAATAAAATCCTCTCAATTTTTTGGAATTTTTGTATGTTTTTGCCCAATTTTCCTTTATATTGCCACAATCATTTTCCTTCAACCTTTGTATAGTCAATTCCAAATTTCCATTACCTTTTCATTGGCCCTATCCAGAGATTGGTATACTTGGGAAATTGCCAACTATACTCTACCTCTACCTATACCTGACCACAGGTAGAGTTACCTATACATCTACCTATACTTTTTTTTTGGCAGGTAGAGTAGAGTATAGGTATAGGTAGAGTATAGAAGTTTCCTATACCTTTTCCTATACCTTTTCGAAAATTTCAATTTTTAGTAAAAAATTTTTTCTTTAATTTAAAATGACAATAAATGTAATAAATATTGCAAAATTTATATCGAGTAACAATTAATCAAATTTACTTTGTCATGTGGATAAATGATTTCTGGTTTAAAAGTTCAGAACAATTTGTTCCCTTTTTTGGCTCTACTTTAGTATATGGTAGCAGGAATTGGAACATGTATGATATATCATTCGATTCCTCTCGACGAGCTGAGTATGAACTATGAATCTACAAAATTTTTATGCCGGAGGCGTCTAGAAAAAATATGATGAAATTTGGAAAAATGAAGGGTCACCCCTATGGGTCGAAACATGAAAATTTTTGAAATTTTTTGACCCAAAGGAGGATCTTTTGTTTCTTTATCATATTGTAACATTTTTACTAGGCACCTCCGGCAGAAAATAGTTACAGATTGGTACTCAGCTCGACGAGGAGTGTAGAATGGTATATCATACATGTTCCAATTTCTGCTACCATATATTAAAATGACCCCCTTTTCTTTTCGGTAGCCAAGTTCGGATTACTGAAAATCCACTTGTGAAATTCTTTAGTAATGTAGCGAAAAATTTGCAGAGTGAAAAAAATTTACTATAAATAACTTCGCAAAAAAGCCATAAATGATCACGCAATAAAAAAATTTGGCCATAAGAGGTCCTGAACAAAAAATTTGGCTAAAAATTCCCGCGGTAGCGAAAAATTCTGCCCATAATGGCCTCGCAGTGAAAAAAATTTAACCGTAAATGATTAATTTCCGAAAAAAAAATTACAAAATGACAGAAAAAAATATGAAAAATTAAGGAAATTCTCCTAAATTTTTGGGTATAGAAAGAAGCTATAGGTATAGGAAAAAGTATAGGAAAACACCTCTATCTTTAGCTGGAAATTTTTTGCTCTACTCTACATCTACCTTTAGCTGGTCTTAGGTAGAGTATAGGTATAGGAAGCTATAGCTATAGGTATAGGTATAGAATCACCTATACTCTACTTTTTCCTATAGCTATACCAATCTCTGGCCCTATCCTATTCCCCCTCCATCCCCACCCAAATTCGTGCCTCAACAAAATATCCGGTCCTGTGCTGCGGTTTTTGGTTGGCCACCGGCAGTTGTTCGCGGGTTTCAAATTTCGTCCACAGTCAGCTTCGGCTTCTAATGTTGTTTGTTGGGAATTTGCGGTGTGCATTTCCATCCCCTCCCTCTTTCTGCCATATTCCCATTCCTCCTTAGCCCAATATTCCCCCTTCCATTTCCTTCCTATGGCCCACATCTTCCTTTCCCCTGTCCATCCATCGCCGGTTTCGCTTTCATCAGCATTGGCCCCAAAGCCAATTTGGCGCCCGATGATGGAATCCATCCAACCGGCCAACCATTCCATCCCCCCTTCCCCCCCCTTTTGGCTTTGCCGGTAAATTTAGTCAGCCAACCGCCGCCGTGCCCAATGTCTTTTGGGAGATGCCAATTGCCTTCCAATGTGTTTATTGGCCATTCCCTCCCCCAGGCATGTCCATTGGCCATAAAATGGGAAGTGTTGTTTTTGTCCCGAAAGGATGTCTTCCCATTTCCAATCGTCTTTTTCACCCAAATTGGTGTCGACAAATTCATTCCCCTCCAAAATTCCATTAATGCATTTGCCCATTTCCTTAATTGATTCGACAAATTTTCAATGATAAAACTGTCCTATCAAAATCATCACCCACCGCCCAATTTTATGGTCCAAATTTTCTCCATTTTTGTTTGCCCATCAGTATATCGCCTGCTTTTCCTCCTCCCCCATTCCCATCGATTTCAGCCACTATCGGCCAAAATATTCATTCCGTCCAGTCGAAAACCCATTTTATTTTCGATTAAAACTGTATATATTGGCCATTTTAGCATTTTTGGGCCGGAAAATCGTTTAGGTAAAAATATTGCCAAAAAGGTGAATCAGCAGAGCAGAGAATGAATGGCGAAAAAGGAATAAAATTCACAATCACGATTTTCATTTTCTTTCCCTTTTTTGAAGAACACTTGAATTGAATTGAATAGAAGAAAAAGAAGAATACATCAACAACCACAAAAATGAGCAATTAAATATTTTTCAAAACATTCCACCACATTTTTATCATTCTTCTCCCCATTCTAATCAATTCATATGCAAATTTGGATCATTTTGGCCAATTCATTTCATTGCTTTTCTACCAAATCAGTCAATCATCAAATGCTTCATCATCGTCACACTAATTCCTTTCAAAATAATTTCATCCTCCAATTTCCATTGGGCCAATATTCCATCTCAACTCACCAAATTTTCTGTTTGCGCTCTTATCGACAGTCCTCCCTTTGGTTGACTCTCTGTGGCCCAACCGGACTGCGATAGGCCCCCCCCTTCCCATTCATTTCTACTTTCAGTTTTCGCTTTCCACAAAAACTATTATTTTTATAGCGAAGAGTCAGTCGACTGGGCCCAAATGAATGGGGCGCAATGAATGGGAGGAATAAGCCGGCTGCTGAAGAATGAGCGGAGGAGAAGCAGAAAATCAGCCAAAAGCAACATTCATTCAATCCATTCCTCTTCCATTATTGTTTTCTTTTGTATTGGCCGCTGCTCAAAAAAATGTTTTGAAGACGGGATTCGGAAAGGAAGAATTGGTGGACACAAAAGGCGGGATTGGAGACATGAATGAATTGGAATTAGAATTGTTTGTAGTTGGAATGAGCTTTTCCATTCCAACAAAATGTACCGCAAAATTTGCTGCCCGGGGCCCCTGTCAATCACTTCCCTATTCCCACCTTTCCCTTTTTCTCCCCTTTCATCTATTTTTCTCGGCTTATTCCTCACCTCATCATTTTCTTCTCGGCAACAGCTTCTCACTCATCAGCTGGAAATAATAATCACTTCCCCCACCTCCTTCCTTCAATTCACATCTTTTTGCGACATTCTTTGATGATCCACTTCGACGTGTTCCAATGCGACTTTTTCCAATTTAATGCTTTTTCCCTAAATAAATTCACCGCCAAATTCCCGTCACCATTTTTCAGCCTCGTTAATGCCTCTCGGCCATAATTTGGGTCCTCTTTTGGCCCCTAAAGGGGGCTTTAGTGTCAGTGTATTTGCCCCTTCATTGCCCCATTATTCCCTCAATTTACTGCCCTCATTTTCCTTTTCTTTGCTCTGTCCATCATCCCACTTTCCTTTCTGCTAATGACTTTTTTTGCCATTTTTTATTGTTTTCCCCGTCCAAGAACAATTCTCCCAATATTTATTTCTTTTTTCAGCTTTTATCCAAAAATGCATTCCACCCTCCAAAATGGATCATCCTCAATGCCAATTGTTGGCAATTCCCCATTCCAACATTCCTCCATTCAGCAGGCAAATATTTTGGCCCAATCCGAATCCCCGGCAACAGCCACAGGCAAAGGTGAAACAACGCAAAATGGTGACGGAAATCAGCTACAAGTGATTTTGACAATTCGAATGTTGATGCAAGGAAAGGTGGACAAATTAATAAGAGGGTTTTTATATTTACATTTATTTTATTATAGGAAGTGGGCAGCATTATTGGCAAAAAGGGCGATTATGTGAGGCAAATTCGAGAGCAAAGTGGGGCAAAAGTGAACATTTCCGATGGATCATGTCCAGAAAGGTATATTTTGTGAATATTTTGGCAATAAAATTTTTTGAAGAATTGTGACCATTTTGGGGACGGCAAATGCAATTGACAAGGCATTCACAATGATCGCAAAGAAATTTGAGGATGTAAGTTCGAATTCGAAGTTCCACTTTTAATAGGGGCTTCGAATTACACTAAATAATAGTTTTATTAATTACAATTACAAAACTAAATTAATCATAAAATAAGATAAGGATAAAAGAAAAGGAAAGAGAGAATTTATTTGATTTAATGAAAGAAATTTTACATTATTTTTTTATATTCACCAAAATGTATTTTCCTTTATTTTCATGAAAAAGAAAATAAAAATATTTTTTTGGGCAAAGAGGCGGACTTAGATTGGTGCAAAACAGGCGGAATTATTTAGTGCAAAACAGGCGGAATTATTTAGTGCAAAACAGGCGGAATTATTTAGTGCAAAACAGGCGGAACAAACAGGCGGAATTATTTAGTGCAAAACAGGCGGAATTATGTAGTGCAAAATAGGCGGAATTATTTAGTGCAAAATAGGCGGAATTATTTAGTGCAAAATAGGCGGAATTATTTAGTGCAAAACAGGCGGAATTATGTAGTGCAAAATAGGCGGAATTATTTAGTGCAAAACAGGCGGAATTATTTAGTGCAAAATAGGCGGAATTATTTAGTGCAAAATAGGCGGAATTATTTAGTGCAAAATAGGCGGAATTATTTAGTGCAAAATAGGCGGAATTATTTAGTGCAAAATAGGCGGAATTATTTAGTGCAAAATAGGCGGAATTATTTAGTGCAAAACAGGCGGAATTATTTAGTGCAAAATAGGCGGAATTATGTAGTGCAAAATAGGCGGAATTATTTAGTGCAAAATAGGCGGAATTATTTAGTGCAAAATAGGCGGAATTATTTAGTGCAAAATAGGCGGAATTATGTAGTGCAAAATAGGCGGAATTATGTAGTGCAAAATAGGCGGAATTATTTAGTGCAAAATAGGCGGAATTATTTAGTGCAAAATAGGCGGAATTATTTAGTGTAAAACAGGCGGAACAAACAGGCGGAATTATTTAGTGCAAAACAGGCGGAATTATGTAGTGCAAAATAGGCGGAATTATTTAGTGCAAAATAGGCGGAATTATTTAGTGCAAAATAGGCGGAATTATTTAGTGCAAAATAGGCGGAATTATTTAGTGCAAAATAGGCGGAATTATTTAGTGCAAAATAGGCGGAATTATTTAGTGTAAAACAGGCGGAATTATTTAGTGCAAAACAGGCGGAATTATGTAGTGCAAAATAGGCGGAATTATGTAGTGCAAAATAGGCGGAATTATTTAGTGCAAAATAGGCGGAATTATTTAGTGCAAAATAGGCGGAATTATTTAGTGTAAAACAGGCGGAATTATTTAGTGCAAAACAGGCGGAATTATTTAGTGCAAAATAGGCGGAATTATTTAGTGCAAAACAGGCGGAACAAACAGGCGGAATTATTTAGTGCAAAACAGGCGGAATTATTTAGTGCAAAATAGGCGGAATTATTTAGTGTAAAACAGGCGGAACAAACAGGCGGAATTATTTAGTGCAAAACAGGCGGAATTATTTAGTGCAAAACAGGCGGAATTATTTAGTGCAAAACAGGCGGAATTATTTAGTGCAAAATAGGCGGAATTATTTAGTGCAAAACAGGCGGAATTATTTAGTGCAAAACAGGCGGAATTATTTAGTGCAAAACAGGCGGAATTATTTAGTGCAAAATAGGCGGAATTATTTAGTGTAAAACAGGCGGAACAAACAGGCGGAATTATTTAGTGCAAAACAGGCGGAATTATTTAGTGCAAAACAGGCGGAATTATTTAGTGCAAAACAGGCGGAATTATTTAGTGCAAAACAGGCGGAATTATTTAGTGCAAAACAGGCGGAATTATTTAGTGCAAAACAGGCGGAATTATGTAGTGCAAAATAGGCGGAATTATTTAGTGCAAAATAGGCGGAATTATTTAGTGCAAAATAGGCGGAATTATTTAGTGCAAATAGGCGGAATTATTTAGTGCAAAACAGGCGGAATTATTTAGTGCAAATAGGCGGAATTATTTAGTGCAAAACAGGCGGAATTATTTAGTGCAAAACAGGCGGAATTATTTAGTGCAAAATAGGCGGAATTATTTAGTGCAAAATAGGCGGAATTATTTAGTGCAAAATAGGCGGAATTATGTAGTGCAAAATAGGCGGAATTATTTAGTGTAAAACAGGCGGAATTATTTAGTGCAAAACAGGCGGAATTATTTAGTGCAAAATAGGCGGAATTGTAGTGCAAAATAGGCGGAATTATTTAGTGCAAAATAGGCGGAATTATTTAGTGCAAAATAGGCGGAATTATTTAGTGCAAAATAGGCGGAATTATTTAGTGCAAAATAGGCGGAATTATTTAGTGCAAATAGGCGGAATTATTTAGTGCAAAACAGGCGGAATTATTTAGTGCAAAACAGGCGGAATTATTTAGTGCAAAACAGGCGGAATTATTTAGTGCAAAATAGGCGGAATTATTTAGTGCAAAATAGGCGGAATTATTTAGTGCAAAATAGGCGGAATTATGTAGTGCAAAATAGGCGGAATTATTTAGTGTAAAACAGGCGGAATTATTTAGTGCAAAACAGGCGGAATTATTTAGTGCAAAATAGGCGGAATTGTAGTGCAAAATAGGCGGAATTATTTAGTGCAAAATAGGCGGAATTATTTAGTGCAAAATAGGCGGAATTATTTAGTGCAAAATAGGCGGAATTATGTAGTGCAAAATAGGCGGAATTATGTAGTGCAAAATAGGCGGAATTATGTAGTGCAAAATAGGCGGAATTATTTAGTGCAAAATAGGCGGAATTATTTAGTGCAAAATAGGCGGAATTATTTAGTGCAAAATAGGCGGAATTATTTAGTGTAAAACAGGCGGAATTATTTAGTGCAAAACAGGCGGAATTATTTAGTGTAAAACAGGCGGAATTATGTAGTGCAAAATAGGCGGAATTATTTAGTGCAAAACAGGCGGAATTATTTAGTGCAAAATAGGCGGAATTATTTAGTGTAAAACAGGCGGAATTATTTAGTGCAAAACAGGCGGAATTATTTAGTGCAAAATAGGCGGAATTATGTAGTGCAAAATAGGCGGAATTATTTAGTGCAAAACAGGCGGAATTATTTAGTGCAAAATAGGCGGAATTATTTAGTGTAAAACAGGCGGAATTATTTAGTGCAAAACAGGCGGAATTATTTAGTGCAAAATAGGCGGAATTATTTAGTGCAAAACAGGCGGAACAAACAGGCGGAATTATTTAGTGCAAAACAGGCGGAATTATTTAGTGCAAAATAGGCGGAATTATTTAGTGCAAAACAAGCGGAATTATTTAGTGCAAAACAGGCGGAATTATTTAGTGCAAAATAGGCGGAATTATGTAGTGCAAAATAGGCGGAATTATGTAGTGCAAAATAGGCGGAATTATGTAGTGCAAAATAGGCGGAATTATTTAGTGCAAAATAGGCGGAATTATGTAGTGCAAAATAGGCGGAATTATTTAGTGCAAAATAGGCGGAATTATTTAGTGCAAAATAGGCGGAATTATGTAGTGCAAAATAGGCGGAATTATTTAGTGCAAAACAGGCGGAATTATTTAGTGCAAAACAGGCGGAATTATTTAGTGCAAAATAGGCGGAATTATTTAGTGCAAAATAGGCGGAATTATTTAGTGCAAAATAGGCGGAATTATTTAGTGCAAAATAGGCGGAATTATTTAATGCAAAATAGGCGGAATTATTTATTGCAAAATAGGCGGAATTATTTAGTGCAAAACAGGCGGAATTATTTAGTGCAAAATAGGCGGAATTATTTAGTGCAAAATAGGCGGAATTATTTAGTGCAAAATAGGCGGAATTATTTAATGCAAAATAGGCGGAATTATTTATTGCAAAATAGGCGGAATTATTTAGTGCAAAATAGGCGGAATTATTTAGTGCAAACAGGCGGAATTATTTAGTGCAAAATAGGCGGAATTATTTATTGCAAAATAGGCGGAATTATTTAGTGCAAAATAGGCGGAATTATTTAGTGCAAAATAGGCGGAATTATTTAGTGCAAAATAGGCGGAATTATTTAGTGCAAAATAGGCGGAATTATTTATTGCAAAATAGGCGGAATTATTTAGTGCAAAATAGGCGGAATTATTTAGTGCAAAATAGGCGGAATTATGTAGTGCAAAATAGGCGGAATTATTTAGTGCAAAATAGGCGGAATTATTTAGTGCAAAATAGGCGGAATTATGTAGTGCAAAATAGGCGGAATTATGTAGTGCAAAATAGGCGGAATTATTTAGTGCAAAATAGGCGGAATTATTTAGTGCAAAATAGGCGGAATTATTTAGTGCAAATAGGCGGAATTATTTAGTGCAAAACAGGCGGAATTATTTAGTGCAAAACAGGCGGAATTATTTAGTGCAAAACAGGCGGAATTATTTAGTGCAAAATAGGCGGAATTATTTAGTGCAAAATAGGCGGAATTATTTAGTGCAAAATAGGCGGAATTATTTAGTGCAAAATAGGCGGAATTATTTAATGCAAAATAGGCGGAATTATTTATTGCAAAATAGGCGGAATTATTTAGTGCAAAATAGGCGGAATTATTTAGTGCAAAATAGGCGGAATTATTTAGTGCAAAATAGGCGGAATTATTTATTGCAAAATAGGCGGAATTATTTAGTGCAAAATAGGCGGAATTATTTAGTGCAAAACAGGCGGAATTATTTAGTGCAAAATAGGCGGAATTATTTAGTGCAAAATAGGCGGAATTATTTAGTGCAAAACAGGCGGAATTATTTTGTGCAAAACAGGCGGAATTATTTAGTGCAAAACAGGCGGAATTATTTAGTGCAAAATAGGCGGAATTATTTAGTGCAAAACAGGCGGAACAAACAGGCGGAATTATTTAGTGCAAAACAGGCGGAATTATTTAGTGCAAAACAGGCGGAATTATTTAGTGTAAAACAGGCGGAATTATTTAGTGCAAAACAGGCGGAATTATTTAGTGCAAAATAGGCGGAATTATTTAGTGCAAACAGGCGGAATTATTTTACTTGTTAATTAATCAAAAATATATATTTTGCTTACTTATAGTCAATCTATAATCCTTTTCTGGATTATTTTGCGCCTTCTCTCAATTTTATACCGTACTTTTCGTTTTTTTTTTTTTCATTTTTTTAAGAAGCGAAATGACAAACCTCTAAAAAAATTTACAATTCTTTATTTAATTTTCAACAATTTTCTCATCCACTTCCAAATGTTCATTAATATTCCCCTTCCCCAAAAGGACCTTCAAGCATTGCAGCAACAACAATCGGCCTCAATAACTCCGCCAATCACCCTTCGACTGATCATTCCCGCCTCCCAATGTGGATCGTTGATTGGAAAGGGAGGGGCCAAAATAAGGGAAATACGCGATGTTCGTTTAGAATTATTTATGGGGACATTTTATTAGAGAATTCATTCAGAAGACTGGGGCATCATTGCAAGTGGCCAGCGAAATGTTGAGCAATTCCACGGAGAAGCCGGTCACAATTAGTCAGTCTTTCTTTCATATTTGGCCAATCCAATGGCATTATTCTCACTTTGAAGGTGGCAGCAGCGATGCTCTGATTGGTTGCATGCGCGAAATATGCCAAATCCTTTTGGATGCTCCTGCCAAGGGCCCCACAATCCAATATAAACCGGTTAACACTGCCTACAATCCGATGGCCGTCGTCAATTCGGCTGCCGCAATCGCCGCTGCTGCCGCCGCACAAAAGAATAAATCGGCGGGAACGGCAGCTAGTTTGCCTTTTGGCATTCCGGCAGCTGGCCAGCTTCAAACCCATCAATTGAGTGCACTTTTGCCAGCAATGGCCAATCCACTTCAGGCATCCCTTCATGAGGTCACTAAAAGTGCCTTCGCCCACATTGTTCCGGATGAATTATTTCCATCCTCAAAATTGACCCCATTTTTGGACCAATTTATAGCTTTTTTCTTTAATTGATTTCATTTTGCTTAATGTTTTCTGATTATTTGCGGCAAATTCCTCCGTCAAAATTATTTAACCCATTTCCAACCAAATTATTCATTCATTGCCCCCAAATTTTCCTTTCCCCAAATTCCATCCAATTTTTCCATTTTTCTGCTGTTTTTCAGCTTGCTCTCCTCCAACAACAAAGCCAATACGCCACAAATCCTTTTGTTGATGTTTCCCGCTTTTTCCTTCCGACCACTGCCCAATCGGCTGCACAAACTGCTTCGGCATCCGCAGGTATATTCTTTGGTTTACCCCTCCCAAAAATTGAGTGAATGTGAACAAAATAAACCCGTTCCCAAATCCTCATTTTCACCCTTTGCCAAGTCCCACTTTTCTTCCCATTTTTAGTTATAATTCCCCAAATATTCCCGCAATTTATTCTTTTTTGTTCATTTCAGTTCTTTCTGCCCAATCAGCTGCTGTTTTGCCCAATCAAAATGCCGCTCTGTTGGCCGCAATGAGTCCGGCATTGATCGCCACTTCAACGACACAAAATGCCACTGCCGCCTACAAAACTCAGGTCCAAGCCAATTTATTTTTAATTTGATAAAATTAAATTATTCAGAATGGATTGGAACAACTTTATGGACTGGATCCAATGACGATGGCATTATTGGCCCAACAAAATTCACCAGCAGGGACGGATTATTCGGCAGCCATTTTGGCAGCACAATTTCAGCAAAAAACATCCGATCCATCACAAATTCATCAGCAGCAACAAATTCTTCAACACCAACAACAAATTCAAATGCTATATCAACAACAACAGGCGGTCACGGGTGGGGTAGAATCCGCAGGAAAGTGAGTAAAATGGGTCATTCAATTTGGGTTAATAAGGAATATTATTTTCATTAGCCATTCACAATTGAGTGGCCGAACAATTGGAAGCAATGGCCAAGCATTGAAGGAGAATGGCTCAATAACAAATGCAGGGGCATCTGCATCGTCCATTCATCAACAAATTGCAGCAGCCGGCAATGCCCAAAAACGATTCACCCCATATTGAAGGATGGAAAATACGATACGCATCCCTGATGGATACCCCATGGGAAAAATCACTTTCATTCTGAATGGCACTTCTAGTCGTAAAAAGACCCCTCTTGAAAATGTCACTTCATTTTAAAAATTTTATTATTGGAATAAAATATTATATTAGAAAATAATTTCGAAGATAAAATAAAATATTGGAATATCAAAACCAAAAAATAATAAAAAGATGCCATAATTAGCAATGTGGGAAAAAGAGAAAGGATGCCATTTAATCTTTATACATTATTAAGGCCAATTAAATTCCGAATGGCGAAAGGCTCAATTAAGTTGTAAAATGTTGCCCAAAATGTCCTTGAATGGACGAAACTAAAATAAAATAATTATTTTTGTTTCATTTTCGTCTTTTTCCCACCCACACCCTCAAACATTTCCAAATTAGGCCTAAATCATTTCCATTTTTGCAACTTGAAAAATGGCAAAATAAATGCACAAATCTACTTGATGATATGTATGTGGTATTGGGGTCGAATTGAATATTTTTCTGCTAATTTTTTTCTGCCTTGTTGATGAGAATAATGGATAGCCCCATTGGCACGCAATCTTTGTTAGTCCATTTTAGTTTTGTGTTATGTAGAATATTCCCGGTGCATATTCTATTCAACAAACATTCATTCATTAATTTAATAAACTATAAATTGTCATATCCGCCATATATTACATCCTCTATATTATTCAACTAATAAATATTTTTCGCATCCATCAATGCCAAATTAATATTAAAATTATTTCACAAATTTTTAAACTCAGAATCGAAAAGGAAATTATAAATTAATTATCTCTTACTGCACTCAAATTCATAAATTCAATTCCAAATCTAATTTATCCATATGAAGAATTTATTGTATTTAATTTATTTGCCTACAAAATGGTCGATTATTTCCCACAGTGTCCAATTTGCATATTCCCTCTTGGCCATTTCGCTTTTTTTATTAATTTGCCATTCCCCTTTCCATCCTTTGTATTAATTCCTTCATTTTTTATATAATAGCTGCTATAAATCCCTGATGTATAGCTGTTCATTATTCAGCAGTTTGACAGATGTTTTGTTTACCATTTATATTTTTATTTGTTATTCCATACATAATTCGATAGCATTTTTGGAAAGCTAATTTGATTTTAGTGGCGAGATCAATCATCAATTAAATTAAATTAAATTAATATAATATTTTGTGACATTAGTGAATATGAATAAATAAATGAATAATAGGAAGGCGCCACAGGCGTCAACAAAATTCATTGTCCAATGCTCTGTATATTATTTTCGTAGAAATGCAAATCTTTTAAATTCATTCCAAATGAAAAAATTTAACATTTTTATTATGGGAAAATGTAGTTTTTTCAATCGTTCCCATTTTTTGGCATTTTCGTCCTATAAATCGTTCAAATTTGCTCCAATTTCCCACAGTTCATTTTCATTTCTACAATAAAATCTTAATTAAATGTCCTCCTCCTTCGATTCCACCATTGTTTGGCTAATTGAAAGGACTGCATTTGGTTTTGTACTCATCACATTGCCCTTTTATTCTCTAATTTTGGTGGTCATTGGCTGGGAATGTTTCCGAAATGTCAATGCCAACCAATCACCGAAAAATCTGAACAGTCCATTCTTTCGATTGATGTTCGTCACCGGAATTGTTGACATCAGTTCGTTTTTAATTAAATAATTTTGGCACATTTAAATTGGAATTTTATTGAAAGATTACACATTTTTTTCAGCCACTCTTCTCAACAATTATTTTGGCAGTGTCTTCCCAAAATGGGGCCTATTCCCGTCCATTTACCTCAATCCCCAATTCGAATCCATTCTTTCCTGTCTTTACATTGGCCTCGCTTGGGGCACTGGCCTTTCTCATACAATTTGCGTTTTTGCCGTTGCCCTGAATCGGATGGTGGCCATTTTGACACTGTTCAAATACAAAAAAGTTGACACGAGAACATTAGGAGGAAATTAAAATTATGCCATTTTTTAAGATCTGGACTGCCAATGTCACTCGTCTTTTTTGCGCATTCCAAATTCTCCCAGGCCTCGGAATTTGTGCAATGATTTTCAAAGATCCTACCCATTATGTACTTCAAACGGATGGAATTTCAATTGTGGCCAGGAATTTTGAGTACGTTTTGGACATTTTAATTGAGCCAAAACATTAATTTGGAATTCAATTATATTTAAATATTAATTTGGAAGTTTGATGCAGTGGAATTAAAGTAATGTTTTAATTTATTAGTTTGCACTAAATAATTCCGCCTGTTTTGCACTAAATAATTCCGCCTATTTTGCACTAAATAATTCCGCCTATTTTGCACTACATAATTCCGCCTATTTTGCACTAAATAATTCCGCCTGTTTTGCACTAAATAATTCCGCCTATTTTGCACTAAATAATTCCGCCTATTTTGCACTACATAATTCCGCCTATTTTGCACTAAATAATTCCGCCTATTTTGCACTACATAATTCCGCCTATTTTGCACTAAATAATTCCGCCTGTTTTGCACTAAATAATTCCGCCTATTTTGCACTAAATAATTCCGCCTATTTTGCACTACATAATTCCGCCTATTTTGCACTAAATAATTCCGCCTATTTTGCACTAAATAATTCCGCCTATTTTGCACTAAATAATTCCGCCTATTTTGCACTAAATAATTCCGCCTATTTTGCACTAAATAATTCCGCCTATTTTGCACTAAATAATTCCGCCTATTTTGCACTACATAATTCCGCCTATTTTGCACTAAATAATTCCGCCTATTTTGCACTAAATAATTCCGCCTATTTTGCACTACATAATTCCGCCTATTTTGCACTAAATAATTCCGCCTATTTTGCACTAAATAATTCCGCCAATTTTGCACTAAATAATTCCGCCTATTTGCACTAAATAATTCCCTGAAAGGGGGATTATGTTTTTTTTAACTAATTTATTATTGAATTAGAATTTGGCATTAGATTAAATCAATTTTGGATCGGATAATATATTGCAAAGAATATTTGCGAGCCAAACATTTTTGTATAAATAATTTCCAAATTTCCTTACAGCGAATCGGCTACTAGCCTTTATTTTCTGATTGGTGCAATTTTTACGGCTGTTGGCTGTTTCCTTTCGGCTATCACCTATGCCATCTCCTTCATCAAACTTTACCAATATCGCCACAAATTGCCCCTCCCCTCATCAAATAATCATCAAACAATGCCGCGTCGATCCTCCTCACTAAATTCGCATTTAAATTCCCGATTGCCACCCACAAGCAATCAATCGCTTGCCCAAATAAATAATTTAGTTAATTTCTCTGCCGGCGTAAAACAACAACAAATCCAAATATTCGATCAACAAAGGAACAAACAAAGAGCAGAGGAAATGCGACTTTTCATGTTGGCATTGATCATTTGCTTGGTGGAATTTATTTTGGCCGCCCTTTTGGCATTGCACAATTTCGTCCAAAATCCACTTTGGATTGCCGCATTCAATCTTTTAACGTTCGTTTTGTGATCAATTCCCAATATAATCCATCCATTTCCCTATTTTCAGAGATTTATTCAGTGCCATAAATCCATACCTTCTTTGGGCCTTCTCCCAACCACTCCGCCAAAAAACGATGATCCTTCTGATTGGCTTCCCTGGTCCCTATAAATTAAATTTAACCAAATGGAGGAGGAAAACGGTGCCAACCCAACCACAAACGCCTGCAGAGAATGGAGCAATATAATATTTGATGGCATTTTAATTTGAATTAAATTTATATTTTTTTTTATTTGGATTTAAACAACTCACAAAAATATGAGAATCTAGTAGTGTCCTAGCCAACAACAACAATTAAGATTGAAGAACATGGCGAAGGCAAATAATTGTAGCATTTTAAAGGATTAGTGCCAAATCAATAAAAAAAGTATTTAACGAAATGCAAACTAGGTACTAGGTTGTAGAAGCAAAAAGTATTGATCTGACTGTCATTCATCTTTTAAAATTCCGCTGAATTATTGTGCCGTTGGCGATCCTGATGGCTCGATTACAATGCGATAATTCTTTAAGATTTTAATTAGTCTTCGTAAATGTTTAGATTAGCATTTTCTATCCTTTTGTTTATGATGCTCTAAATTAGAAATCACCATTGGATGGGATTTTAAATTCCATATTATTTATATATTTTTATTTGGATTTAAAAATGAATGAACAATACAAAAAAGTGTAAAGCCAATTTGATTACCAAAATGCATTTCACGTGATTAATATTTTCTGTCCTTCCCTGTCTCCATTTTCTCCATAATTTCCACCAATTTGTCCATTTTGTGCATTGTCCATCGACGTTTTCGTCTCTTCAAAATGGCATAATTCGATGCCTGTGCCTGACTGGATCCTTTGCCAGAAGTAGTAGCATTTTGATAATTCGAAATGGATTGGAGGCCATTTCGATCGGAAACATTGCTACTTGAGAGGACATATGTTTGGTCACCGTTCGCATCAACACTGCCTTTGACGGCAGAATCTTAAAATTTGGGAATATTATTTGTAAATTTCCCTTTTTGCAAACTTCTTGGAGTGCCCCCAGGCCCAGCCAAGCTCAAATTTGTGTCAGTCAATGCACTCGATGAACCTAAAATAAATGCTATTTTTGATTTTAGAATAATCCCTTTTTTGGACCTTTTCCCCCTCCAGTGGCCACAATGCTGGAATTGCCACTCTGCGATTTGCCTCCCAAATCCATGATTGCCTGTCCGCTCACGGAACTTTGTTCGCCGGTCACTTTCCCAATGGCATTGCTGGATGCTTCAAAAATGCCCAATTTAATCCCTTCAAATTCATTTCCCTTAACCATTTGTTATTTGTGAGCCATTCATGAAATTTCCTTGATTATTTATTTTCAAATCCGATGGAGTTCCATTTTGGGCCTTTGATTGGCCCTGGGAGCCGACAACCATGTTTGCCCCTTGGCCACTCTGATAATTAGTCAACACAAAAGAGGAGCCATTTGCCGCCTGATTGCCCATTCCTTGGATGTTGCCTTGGCCAATTGCAGCTAAAAGCGAAAACATTTAAATGATCCTTTTGTATACATTTCCTTCTCACCAATCGGTGCCGAATTGCCATCCCCCACTCGCACTCCATCATTCACACTAATACTCTTATTTGCACCATCGCCCATTCCCTGGACGCCCACAACCCCTCGAACACTTCCATCCGGATTCACACTGCTGTTACTCAACAATCCGCCCATACTTTTGCCGGTCCCATTCAACTTCAAATCACCGAATGAATCAATTGCTGTAAAATTGAATGTAATTTTGTGTTATAATTTTGGGCCCACAGCTTGGATTATTTGTTCCATTGCTGGAAAGACTGGAAGCGCCGACCAATTTTGAGCCTCCCGAACTGGCATTCACCGCACCAATTAAACCAGAATTCATTGAAGCCGTTCGATTATCCAATGTTCCTAAATATGTGGCCCAAATTAATATTCAATTTTGCCACTTTTTAAACTAACCTTTTCCTAGGGCCTCTGAAAATGAGGATCCACCTCCATTGTCATTTACGCCGGACACAAGTCCACTAATTTTAATGCCTAAAATTATTGGAAATGAATAAATTAATATAGGTATAGGGAATTGACCATTATTCGCACTGCCTCCTTGCAAATTTATATTCGCTTGGGAATTATTTTCTCCTGAATTTTAAATTTTAATGAATATTTTATTGAATATTTTGGCATCATTTCCACCTTTTGAAATTGAAAGTGCCTCAAGGGAGACCAAAATTTGCATCCAACTCAATGTTTGTTGAACATTCGCTTGCGCAAAACTCATTTGATTGCCCGTTGAGCCAGCCTCGCCAAATGTGTTTCGGCCAGCTTAATTGAATAAAAATGACAAAATTAGTAATAAAATCATACAATTCAAATTTAATTCCTTCGTTTTCTTGATTAAAGGCATTAATAATCTACTCAAAAGTCTACTGTACTAATAAAATTGGATTGGAGGATGGAAGGGAAAAGGATGATTGGAGGATGACACAAAGTGTCGATCAATGTGTCAATCAGTGGTAGAGGCTATCACACTCATTAAAAGGAAAAAAATTTAATCACAGGAATAAAATTGGCGAAAATACTACCAAAATTTCAACTACAGTATTTCCATTCCTTTCATATATTTCCATTGGATTATCCCAACCCAACATTTCATTTCTCCCTTACAATATAGGCTTGTCTGATTTCCATTCATCAGGCTGCCGGCACCGCTGGCTGCCACCTGCGAATTGCCAGTGCCCGTCGCCGCCCCCGATGCAATATTTTGTAGGCTCATTTGATTGCCATTTATAACTGAAAATGATATAAATTAACAATGTCAATTTTCACATTTTCATCACTTGAGGATGTTTGTCCGGCAGATTTTGTGTTCGTCCCATTGGCCATTGAAATGCCGGCACCCTCCACCTTTTGGCCACCCACAACCGCATTTGAACTGCTCATCAAATTACTATTCCCCACTCCTTGGGCATTGCCAATTGAACTCCCTAGAAATATTTATTTTCAGTCATCATTTGACCCCTCATTTTCGGGACCATTTGCCCCAACTGTGCCATCCTCCTTTTTCCACATTGCATTCGCCGCCGATGCATTCTGCCATTTTACAAATTTAATTTTAAATATTTTTTGGTACTTACCGTTTCATTTCCGTTGCCTTTCACTTGTCCGGCGGATGTAACATTCACTAAAATTTTTGGATCAAACGAATATTTTTTCCATCCGGTGAACCTTGTCTTCTCAATCTCCATCCATGAATATTCCCTTCTGCCCCATTGTGGAAGAAATGAATGGAAAATGCCAAAAAGGATATTAAAATGAGGGTAAAATGCCAATGATGAGACAATTTCAGCTGATTTGAATTTGATGGCCTTTGATTTTGTGCCACCATTTTCCCCATTGGATTGCCAAATTTTGGCCAATCAAAAATATTAGAATTCGCTCAAAAATGTTCAATGGTGAGGGAGGGAGGACGGCCTCGTCGAATTGGCCTTAATTGGAAAGGGGATGAAAATTGTGAGGGAGAATCCAATTTTAATGAGATTCACAAATTTTATGGGAGAATGGATTAAAAAGATGGATTAAAGGGGAAAGATATATGGATGAATTTTAGACAATAAGTACAAATCTGATAAGTGGATGATTGATATTCGCCCCATGATCCTTTTGTAGACTAATATTCATCCTTTTCTCCTTTATCAAATTAAAATGTTTGTTGTAGATTCGAAGAGTAAAAACTTCCGATTTTTTGAGGCAAAAATTTTCCTTCTTTCATCAAAAAAATGTTTAAAAATAAAATACTGTAATTAATCGAATATGGGGACATAATGATCAATCTGTGGAAGCGGATACCCATCATTTATTAACTCTAATTAAATAATTTAAATTAATTAAAACAAAAACATTTTCCGGAATGAAAATCAGAACAAAACAAAAACATTTTCCGGAAAGGAAATCAGAACAAAACAAAAACATTTCCGGAATGAAAATCAGAACAAAACAAAAACATTTTCCGGAAAGGAAATCAGAACAAAACAAAAACATTTTCCGGAAAGAAAATCAGAACAAAACAAAAACATTTTCCGGAATGAAAATCAGAACAAAACAAAAACATTTTCCGGAAAGGAAATCAGAACAAAACAAAAACATTTTCCGGAAAGAAAATCAGAACAAAACAAAAACATTTTCCGGAATGAAAATCAGAACAAAACAAAAACATTTTCCGGAATGAAAATCAGAACAAAACAAAAACATTTTCCGGAAAGAAAATCAGAACAAAACAAAAACATTTTCCGGAAAGAAATCAGAACAAAACAAAAACATTTTCCGGAAAGAAAATCAGAACAAAACAAAAACATTTTCCGGAATGAAAATCAGAACAAAACAAAAACATTTTCCGGAATGAAAATCAGAACAAAACAAAAACATTTTCCGGAAAGAAATCAGAACAAAACAAAAACATTTTCCGGAATGAAAATCAGAACAAAACAAAAACATTTTCCGGAAAGAAAATCAGAACAAAACAAAAACATTTTCCGGAATGAAAATCAGAACAAAACAAAAACATTTTCCGGAAAGAAATCAGAACAAAACAAAAACATTTTCCGGAATGAAAATCAGAACAAAACAAAAACATTTTCCGGAAAGAAAATCAGAACAAAACAAAAACATTTTCCGGAATGAAAATCAGAACAAAACAAAAACATTTTCCGGAAAGAAATCAGAACAAAACAAAAACATTTTCCGGAATGAAAATCAGAACAAAACGAAAACATTTTCCGGAAAGAAAATCAGAACAAAACAAAAACATTTTCCGGAAAGAAATCAGAACAAAACAAAAACATTTTCCGGAAAGAAATCAGAATAAAACAAAAACATTTTCCGGAAAGGAAATCAGAATAAAACAAAAACATTTTCCGGAAAGAAATCAGAACAAAACAAAAACATTTTCCGGAAAGAAATCAGAACAAAACAAAAACATTTTCCGGAATGAAAATCAGAACAAAACAAAAACATTTTCCGGAAAGGAAATCAGAACAAAACAAAAACATTTTCCGGAAAGAAAATCAGAACAAAACAAAAACATTTTCCGGAATGAAAATCAGAACAAAACAAAAACTTTTTCCGGAAAGAAATCAGAATAAAACAAAAACATTTTCCGGAAAGGAAATCAGAACAAAACAAAAACATTTTCCGGAAAGAAATCAGAACAAAACAAAAACATTTTCCGGAAAGAAATCAGAATAAAACAAAAACATTTTCCGGAAAGGAAATCAGAATAAAACAAAAACATTTTCCGGAAAGAAATCAGAACAAAACAAAAACATTTTCTGGAAAGAAATCAGAACAAAACAAAAACGTTTCCGGCGGTAATTGTTATCACAATAAAAAGTGAAGATTTTTCCAATTTGGAACGGAATATACGGTATTAAAAATTAAAATTCTCTCATTTATTAATTCAATTTCAAAGGTATATTCATTCATTATTTAATGAAACTTTTCATTGGATTTGGAGTGAATTTAAATGGCCAAATGTCATTTCAAATAAATATATTATTATTATTAATTTAATTTGCATCAATAATTGGATGGACCAAATTAGTCAAAATTCAATTATTGTTTTAAATTTTAATTTTTTTTTCATTTCCTTTCAAATTAATAGCGCCAGCTATTTGATGCCCAAAAATGGCTGAAGAAAAATTTAGTGAATTTTTGTCGAATTATTTTTCCACTGATTTGACCATTTTGGCCAATTCCATTTCATCGTTGAATTCCATCGTCGATTCGGCCAATGCCCAAACTCGTCGATCATTTTTTGTTAAATTGGAGGAGACTGCATTCAAATTGTAATTTTTCCAATTTCGAATTTCCTTCAAATCTTTGCAAATTTGAATTTTAGTAAAGGCCATCCCATCCCGGGATTGGCCAATTCCGCCGGGTTTTCTCCTTTGGCCAAAGTTCTTATCGAATTTGGAAATGGAGGAAATTTTGCGCATTTGGAGAGGGCATTCGCCACTTTGGTCCAATTATTGGGGGCCGGGGCCAGTGCGGAAGGGATTCGAGAGGAATCAGGCGAATTGGTCAAAATAGCATTGGCAACAATTCGAACGGACCAACATAATGTGAAAAAGTCCAGATGAAGTGAGGCAGGCGGCATTGTACGCATTGAATGCTCTCTTACAAAAGGTTCACAAAGAATAACTTTTTTTCCAAATTTAAATCAAATTTAGGTATTATTTAATTAACGGGGGAGGCACCCGAAAATTCATTATTCTGTATCCCTAGGTATTTTAGGGACTGTTAAACTAGTAGAAAGCTAAGCCTAAGCCTAAATCCTACCCTAATAAGCCAATCCGTGCCTATGCTAAACAAAATCATCTCTTACCCTAAACAGGAGTAGGGTAGACTAGAATTAGGTGTCCAAATGGGTTTTAGGGTATACCAGGTTTAAAGTTGGGTTATGTTTTCAGAGCTGGCGCTTATTCTAGCTGTGTCAGTCATGGTTGTATCAGCAGAAGACAGAATAATGAATTTTTATTTGCCTGCCCAGTGCCCACCCCCTCATTATGATTGCCTCCCCCGTTAATTAAGTAAGTAGTAACCAAATTTATTTAAATTAATTCAATATTCCATTTAATTAAACTATTCAAATATTTCTTCAACAGTTTCCATCGAATTTGCCACCTCAAATTTCGGAACATTTTGCCGAATTGCAGTCGGCACTTTTGGCCATTTTACCGGATAAATCGAATGAATCAATCCGGGAATTGGCCGCAAATTGTATGGGCCAATTGGTCCAATTCCACACTGATCCATCTTCATTTTTTGGGCTTCTTTCGGATATGTCCTCCGATTGTGAATTGATGTTGAAGGATGATCCATTGTTGGATGATTTGTTGGACAAAACAATGGGAAGGGAAAATGAATTGAGGACAACAAAAAAGGGAAACAACAAAATGAACGGAGACGAAGGGGGATCGGCGGATTAAAACAAATTAATATTAATTTATTGGGAAATATTTAAAATGTCGAAAAATAATAACGGTTCAATGGTTTGATATTGATCACTAAATCCTCTTCAATCGATAGATCTCTTCGAGACACATCATTTGATAATGATTCGACATTCGACTTACTAGATTTAACCAATTTAACACGTTTAGAACCAAAAACCGAAAAACTGTTCAAACGATTTAATAGAATACCCATAAATTTTGACCAAATTAGACAAATTATATACCAATCGATGCATCTTGATGAGATCTATCAGTTGGATATAGGGTTTGAGGGTTTAAGACAAACCATTGAATCGTTAAAAGTTTTCCGCCATTTCAATTTTTTTATCGCCAAAATAAATATTATCCTTCTTTATTTATTTACGGTATTCATTGCCCATACTCTATAGTCCATACTCTATAATCCATACTCTATATTATAGCACATATTAATCTCATCTCAACATTTATATATGTATTTTTTACATTCTCAAATCCAATTTTCTATACGGTGCCAAATTGAAATAAATAATTTAATCAAATATATAATAATTCAATTGAACATTAAATTGTGTATTTAATATTTATTATGAGTGAATGGCAATTGAATTTCGGCTGATTGAATGTGATCCAGCGGTTGGATTATTCCATGCTTGCCTTTGGGCCCTAATAAAAATAAAAAAATTAATTTTTGGCAAATTTTACCCCAATATTTATGGCTGGTGGCCTCGTCTTCTTCAACCACAATGATATTTTGGATAGCCAAGGAAATTGTTCACAAAATGCTTTTCGATATTCCTCACTGCAACAGAAAAGCACAATTGGATCGGTGGATGGGGCGATGCACACAAAACAATTGACGCAGGCAGCCAAATATCGTTGGAGGGCGGAGCCCGATTGAAGTTGGAAGAAAATGAAGGCAAATGCCAATTCACTGATGCACCAACCGCCGACTTGGATGGCCACAATGATGGTCAAAGATTTGAAAATTGGTTGCCGACTGCATATACCTGTGATGTGAATGCAAGCTTTAGATCAATATTTTTGGTGGAATGGATTACCGTATTTTTGTATTAGAATTCCATGGAATTATATTTTTCAGAGCCTCTCTAGGCTGGGCTATTATTAGAAAATGTGCCTTTATTTTTCAGGGATCCTTCGAGGGAGCTTTTCAGATTTTTTTAGGACAAAAATTGCTTATTTCAGTTTAATTTCACTCAAAAATAGATCAATTTTAATATAAAAATTTGCGATGAGATGAGCTATTATTAAGAGAGTGGGGTTCTATTAAATAGTGGCTTATAACTAATAGAAAAAAAAGATTAATTTAATTATTTGTTTACTCACTTTCGGCATTTTGTCCGCCTTTGCGCAAATCCACCTTCAATTTGGTCCAAACAATCAAATAACACAAAATTGAGAGGAAATTGAGCAGTAGACAGAGTGAGGCAACCAACGAAGTATTTTCGGCCAACAATTCATTCAAAGTGCATAACATTTGTTTGGTTGGTTCATTCAAAGCAGTTTTGAGCATTAAAATGAGAATGGCCGAAGGGAATATTGAGGAAAGGGAAATCATTGTGGCCAATCCAATTTGTTCATTTCGTTGCAAATACCAAATTGGGAAAAAGACGCTGAACAGCCGATCAAGGCCAATAACACCCATCAGACTGATTGCGGAGAAAATGCCAAAAACGGGGAATATGTGTAGGAGGAAACAATGGAAAAATTGAATGGATGAAGAGGAGGGAATGATTAGCACAAATAAAGGGATGAAATGCTGGGTGAGGAGTAGAAGGGTACAAAATGCGCAAAAACCGATTAGAAGAGAGCAGGTGCTGTGGAAACGGCTGAAAATAGGGGAAATGGGCAATTTTTGTCTAAAATACAAAAAAACGTCCATTATCCTTCAATAATTAGAGTAAGTGATATCAGAAATTGACATTTTTGGTAGCAAAAATATAATCTAATTGTGGCATAATTTATTCCTACTTATTTAGTCCCATATCTAATATCTATGATATACCGTGTTTCCCTTATTAGTGAGCTGCTATTTTTCTAAAAATCTCCAGGCTATATTATTTGTGAAGGTTGACTTTATTTCTTATATCAGAGACATTCTAAAGTGAGCTCTTTTATTAGAGAATGGAGTCTACTAGAGAGGAGGAGGAAATAATAGGGAAATACGGTATAAGGAATAGTAGATTGTCATAATCAATCACAATTTGCTTCAGGCAATATATATGACCATAAACACAAATATCATTCGCCATTTAAAATAACTCTTAATGGACTCAATCCGACCCCGTTTTTAGGCTAATAATAATTTCTCCAGTCACAAATTTACCGATTCTTTAATGTGATCAAAATGAGTCCAATATTGATAGTTATTCCAATCAAATTGATGGAAGCATTGCATCCATAAATGGCCAAAATTATGCCGGTTGAAGCAGTAGAATGTTGCAAAGAGGAATTCATGCCAAAAAATGAATTAAAATGATTGGAATTGGGCAATTGTGATGGCCAAAAATGTGTTATGGCTTTGTTTTATAATTTCAAAAATGACAATGCATATGAGAAAATGATTTAAATTGAAATGTTTCGAACATTCATTCTAAAATCAAAATTTACATAGAATGGAGAATTGTATTATTGTACTGAATGAGAATTGAATGATATTCGTTTTTGGTCCATGAGAAAATATAAAATACACAAAAATGGCCAACAAATAATACATTTTATGGCCCCAATTTGGCACGAAATACACAAATTATGAATGAAATGAAACTATTTTTTTTTTGTTTTAAAGCCAAAATGGGGTGGAAAAAGTGTCGAAAAATTCATTCAAAAAATAATAACATTAAAATAAAAATTGCACTTTTATCAATTAATTTCCAAATTAAAGGCACATTTAAAAAATTTGGGAAGGCCAAAACAAAATAAGTATATATTTGCAAAATAAAATGGTTGGAGACTAGATTGATTCATTTTTAATGATAATTGTGGAAAGCACTAAAAGTTGATGTTGAGGAGATTCATCCCTCCAAAATTCATTTTTCATTCATTAATCGTCCTCCTTCACTGTATCCAATTTGTTTTTGTTTTGTTCATAAATTTGTCGATCCGTTTGTCGAATTAATCCCAGCTTTTCTGCACAGTCCAATGCCCTTTGTGCTTCTTTTTGTCCGCCCACTCTTTGTTTGTCCTCCAATTTTGTGATGGCCACAAGGATTCGAAGCAGTTCACTCTAAAAAAATATAATTCCACTTTTTTTTTCTTTTCAATGCCATATTTTTCCTATTAGTGGCCCAGGGTGTACTTTTTTTCAGAGAATCCTCCAAATAAGGTCAAAAAATTAATTTTTTCACCTTTAAAAATTCCCAAGTGGTTATCTACTATTGAAAGAAGAGTGGCTAATATTATGAAAAAATAAGATATTTCCCAATTTTCTTACCGCAACAATTTGGCTGGCCACCCGTTCCCCTCCATATTCGACCATATTCCCAATTCCAATTAGGCATCTTCGTTGCACTTCCGGATGTTCGGCCATTGCCATTTCCTTCAATGCACCCAAACAATCGTTCATTTCGGTCATAATTCGTTCGGCGAATTTCGTCTCCTCCGTGAGTAAAGCAAATCCGGCACTGCTTGCCAAACGCAGCCTCTCTCCTTGATCATCTCCACAAAAGAGGACCCAACATTTGGCCCGGTCCGTTCCCTTTTCCACCACTGCCGTGAAATATTCCTCCGAGTATAGCATGTTCAGCAGTAATTCAGCGGCCGCCGATTGCAATTCCTCATGGGCCGGGTCAAACCAGAATTCTTCGATTTTTGGCAATGCCCGCTCCTTCCAAATTCGTTTACGCACCGAATCATTGATTGAGGCCAAATTTGTGAGGGTCATTAGGGCATCGTAATTGGCACGGCCATCCACTAAAAAATAAAACATTTTGATTTATTTTACTTTTTATTTTTATATAATAAAAAATGTGTTTAAATTTCTAAATAAAAATTATAAAATAAATTTAAAAATACTGGTTCAAAGGTGTTCGACTAATTTATGAAGAAAAAAAAAGAAAATGTTGAAAAAATTATTTGCCACTACTGGGATTCGAACCGTCGCCACATATACTAAAAACAATCTCTCAACCCTCTGCGCTAACTAATACTTTGTTGGAATTTGTGATAAATTTCCATACTACTCAAAGCAT
This sequence comes from Pratylenchus scribneri, assembly GCA_030063045.1. Lineage (NCBI taxonomy): Eukaryota > Metazoa > Nematoda > Chromadorea > Rhabditida > Pratylenchidae > Pratylenchus > Pratylenchus scribneri. Next base: position 3,958,118 of record JAQSEB010000032.1, read on the forward strand.
AAAATTAAAAATAATAATTAATATTTAATTATTCTATTATTTTATTTAAAGATTTTTGTTGGGATTTTCTATACAAAAAATGAAAAAAACTACTTTAAATTTATTTAAGATTTACCATCAGGATGAAGCAATTCAACCATTGGTTTGACCACTTCGAACATTATTTGCCCCGAAAATGCAATATTTGGATCGGAGAATGCACCCAAACGGGCCAATGCATGCGCTGCCTTCAATTTCCCTTCCGCATTGCATTCCTTGTAAAGGTGGAGGAGCAGTTTGACGCCACCTTCGCTGATTATTTGACCTTTAAAATATTCTTTAATTTTAAAATTTATTAATTTTATTTAACCTGTCAATTCGCCCAATGCGGAAAATGCGTTCATGCATTTGGCCAAATTGTCCAGCGCATTTCGACTTTCCGTTTTTGAAACCAAAACGCAAGCGGTCACGGCACCAGCTTGGACCTTTAATTTAATTATTTCTAAAATTAATCCCTCAATTAACCAACCATTCGACGAATCCTCTTCTCCACAAATTCGTCCGTATCCTTTGGATGCGTTTCCGGCACATGATGTTTTGCATATTGGGCCAATTTAATCATTTCCTCATCAATTTTTGGTTTTTCGTATGCATTCGAACAATTTATGAAAATTGCGGCCATTGTGTAGACACAAAGTGCGCCGGCCATTTTGGCCAATTCCAGCAATGCTTTGAGTAATTCCACATCCCCAACAATAAATTCCTTGATCTCAGCGTCCAGCGAAAGGTAGGAAAGGCCTTCACAAGCAAAACGACGAACATCCACCTTAAAATAATTTAAAATAATTCCAAATTAAATTAAAAACCGAATATTTTTTGGCATTTTCCACGAGGAATTTCCGGCAAATCATTGCCAATTTCTCTCGGGATTCATCGTCCATCGGTTGCCGGCTGCAATCATCCCCTCCGGATGCGGCGCATTTACAAAGGCCAACCAGGGCTCGAACTCGAACATTTTCATCCTCCGATTTGAATAATTTTTTGAGGATTGGCTAAATTTTGGTCAATTAATTCGATTCAATATTCTAAACAAACCAATCCATTTTTAATCAATGCCGTCGCCCGTTCGTATTTGCTCACAGAAAGGACAATCAATTCAGCGGCCAAACTTTGTTCCAATTTGTTGCCGGATTCGGCCATTTGGAGCATTATTGCCGTGACGTGGTCATTCGCAATCAAATTCACACCAACATCCACTGGGCCTTGGAGGAGGGTGCTCAAAAATGCGACCAATTTTATTCGATTTTGTGTGCTGTTCCCAATGTCGGTCATCAATCCGCCAAACACTTCCTTCACTTTTTCCGTGTACAATGCTCTTCGTTGATCAAAAACCTTTAATAAATGTTAATTTATAATTTATTTTAATAATTTAATTCAAACCATGTCATCATAAAGCCGAGTGAGGAAAATGGCCACATGTTGTTGGGTTTCGGCCGACACCGGGTAGTCGCATTGTTGGGGCACTTGAGTGGCCAAATGAAGCATTTTGTACAATCCCCGGTCCTCCACGAATCGCCAAGACCATCCCCGTGGCAATCCTCCGTCCATGTGCATTAAATTCTTCATCAGCAAATCGATGGCCATTTCCCGAATTTGAGCCGAGTATTTTGGATCCGTCAACAATTCCTCCAATTCCAGAATCAATCGCACTATTTCCAGTTTATTTTTCTCCACAATTTCGGCATCCGGTTTCAAATCTTTTGTTCGGTCCATTCCGGCCAAAGCATTGAATGTGTTTTGCAAAATTGTTGAGGCCGCTTCGATGAAGCCAATCGATTGGTGGCGAAATGAAGGCAGGCGGGCCATCACCGATGCGCCGCCCAACAATTCCAACATTTTTATTGCCTTAAATTTAAATCAATTTAAAAATAAAATCATTAAAAACCTTCTCATGGGATTTGGCCAATTCCGATAAAATCCGGGCAGCACAAATTGCCTCCTCATCCGTCGTGTTTTCATTTTTGATTATGCCAAATAATTGTCCAACAATGGCACCATCTCGCCAAACTCGCAATGCGCCTTCATTCGATTCGCGGCAAAGGACCAGTAAATTGTTCATTGCCTAAATTATTAATTCAAAATAATTTAAATATTTAAATGAAACCTTAATTTGTTTGTCTTTTTCTCCTTCTAAATTTCGTTTTCCATCTTCGCCAAAACTGATTTTCAGCATTTCAATGACGCGATTTTCCATGCTTTCCACTTTTTTCAACTTCTCTGAATTTGTTTTCACCAAACGATTGCACAATTCGATAAGCACTCTTAAAATTATTTAGGTGAAACTTTCTTCTAATTATTTTAATTTACTTGTCTCCTGGCTGAAGTCGGAGTGCCTCCTTTGCATCGGTGAATGCAGTACCAATCTTGTCCAATTTCTCTCGAGCCAATGCTCGTCGATAATATGCTTTTGGATCGGATGGATTCAATTCAAGTGCTGCAAAAAAATTGGAATTGAATAATTCAATAAAAGAACCCAACCTTTATCACAATCCGATTCGGCGCCCTCAAAATCCTCCATTTTCAATCTGGCCATTGCCCGATTTTTGTAAAGCGTCAATTTTAATTTATTCTCTGGTTGAAGCTCAAGAGCTTTTGAATAAGCTTCGATGGATGCTGCAAATTTGTCCAATTTGAATAGTTCATTCCCAGTTTCTTTCAATTCTTCCATCATTGCCGCAGTTTTAAACAATTCTGCATCAGGCATTTTCAAAGAATTTATTATTATGCAAAAATCCTGAATAAAATTGATAAATTCCTATAATGCGAATGAAAACCAGAACAAAACAAAAAAAAAAACATTTTCCGGAATGAAAATCTGAGCAAAACAAAAACATTTTCCGGAATGAAATCAGAACAAAACAAAAACATTTTCCGGAATGAAAATCTGAGCAAAACAAAAACATTTTCCGGAATGAAATCAGAACAAAACAAAAACATTTTCCGGAAAGAAATCAGAACAAAACAAAAACATTTTCCGGAAAGAAATCAGAACAAAACAAAAACATTTTCCGGAATGAAATCAGAACAAAAAAAAAACATTTTCCGGAATGAAAATCTGAGCAAAACAAAAACATTTTCCGGAATGAAATCAGAACAAAACAAAAACATTTTCCGGAAAGAAATCAGAACAAAACAAAAACATTTTCCGGAATGAAATCAGAACAAAACAAAAACATTTTCCGGAATGAAAATCAGAACAAAACAAAAACATTTTCCGGAAAGAAATCAGAACAAAACAAAAACATTTTCCGGAATGAAAATCAGAACAAAACAAAAACATTTTCCGGAAAGAAATCAGAACAAAACAAAAACATTTTCCGGAATGAAAATCAGAACAAAACAAAAACATTTTCCGGAATGAAAATCAGAACAAAACAAAAACATTTTCCGGAATGAAAATCAGAACAAAACAAAAACATTTTCCGGAATGAAAATCCGAACAAAAACAAAACATTTTACTGATTTCCTCTTTCCCTTTCCGGAAAATGTTTAGTTTTTATTCATTCAACCAATTGATTGTCCTAATTTTACTAATTCCTTTGTCATTTTTGTTTTACATCTTCATTTCCGTTCCTTTACGGCAAAAAAGTAGAAATACAGAAGAGGAAATAGGGATGGAATCATTCAAGTGGCCAAATCGCCGTCTAGTTGTGTGTTGGTCACTTCATTTCCCCCTCCCCTATTTTTCTTCTGGCCAAGATTATCGCGCACAATGGAGCTATCGCTTTCCTCCTCACATTATCTGTTGACTTTTTGCGCCCTAAAAGCGGATGATGAGAATTGGATTGGTCGGTCAACAGAAACAAAAGTCATCGCCAATGGTCGCTATTTGCTCATTTTCGACCGGTCCCTCATTTCCCTTTTGGACTATAAGCAACAGAAGGGCCATTCACAATGTGCAACACTTTTTGGGCCCAGACATTCATTCATTTAGTTTGAATATCCCCTTCCATATCCTCATTGAAGCTTTTATCCGTGTTTCTTTTTCTCGTTTAAATTCCACCCTCACCATTTCCCTTAAACCAGTCCATTCTTCTCTTTTCCCATTCTTTTATCATAATTTTGATCAGTGAAGGCTAAAAAATGTGCTACCGATTTCATAAAACTTAATTCCAATTCCAAAAATGTGGCTTTTTCTTTTTCTATTCCTTCTCTTATGGTCCGGCCTAGGTTGTTTGGCTCAATTTGGTGGAATCGGCGGATTTGGAGGAGGCGGATTTGGTGGTAACGGATTGGGTGGCGGAGATGGATGTTGCATTTGTTGCCCAGAAAATAATAATCAACAACAATCAATTCAACAATTTGCCATTTTGCCTCCTTCAAATCAGCAACGTGAAGAAAGATGTGCCCTTTTTTAACCAATATAGTGGAATTACTAATTCATTGACATTTTCAGGTTGTTGTTGTTGTTGCCCTCAACAGCAACAGGCTCCACCACAACCTCCTCCATGTTGCCTTCTTTGTTGTTGTGAGGAACAAGTTTGTGGAATAATTTTATTAATTATGCCATTTTATTTGTCATATTCACAGAAGGCGCCACCACCCCCGCCTCCGCCCATCATTTTGCAGCCATTGCCTCCGCCTCCACCGCCCCCGCAACAAGGTGGCATACATATTCATTTCGCTAATTTAAATTTATTCATCACAGTTTGCCTACTTTGTTGTTGCGAACCACCAAGGCCACCTCCTCTTCCCCCGCCTCCACCACCACAACCGTGTTGCTGCTGTTGCCCCTGTTGCTGCTGTTGTCCTCCTCCACCGGCCCCACCCCCTCCTCCGCCCCAACCTTGCTGCTGTTGTTGTTGTTGTCCTCCTCCGCCGGCCCCTCCACCCCTTCCACCTCCACCCCCTCCATGTCCTTGCTGTTGTTGCTGTCCTCCTCCTCCGCCCCCTCCAATGCCCATTCAACCACCTCCCCCGCCGCCTCCTTGTCCATGTTGTTGTTGTTGCCAACCGGCTCAACAAGCCCCGCCTCCTCCCCCACAACCATGTTGCTGTTGCCCTTGCTGCTGTTGCTGCACTGTCCAATCCCAGGTGGCACAACCAAATCCGTATGGAGGCGCCAATGGCGGATATGGTGGCTTCGGAGGCGGCATTGGAAGTCCTTACGGTGGCGGAAACCCTTACGGAGGCGGAACTCCCTACGGTGGAGGAAGCCCTTACGGTGGAGGAAGCCCTTACGGTGGAGGAAACCCTTATGGAGGTGGATATGGCGGCGCCAGACCGAGTTGCCCTTGCTGTGGTGGAGGTGGCGGATTTGGCAAAAGGCGAAGGAAGAGATGGGTCAAGAAAACATACAATGTAATTGCAAGGGCAAATCCAAATCGCAACATTAATGTTGGCTGCGAATGCAGGGCAACACGATCAATTGAACGAAGAACTTCGCAACACATTTTCCCTTCTCTTTTGGGATAAATTTGCCCCTTCACAATTTTTCATTTCGATGTCTTTCCATGAATTTCCCTAATTAGCCCCCAGAATATAATTAATGCTATTTTTTATATAATAAATGACATAAAATTTATTTTGAATTGAGGCTTAAGTAAATTCATTTCAATCAATTTTGGAATCCAATGCACAGGCAAGTCCTCCGGCAAAATAAAAATCTGGTCGCCTTGTTGATTTCACAAAGTCCTCCTAAAATAAATAATTAAATATTATTATTTTGTTTTGCCAACCTTTTGCCCATTCTTGGCACAATAATTCGCCTCGATCGTCCACTTCATTGGCACAATCAAAAGTGTATGGTGTCCCTTTTTAATATATAATATTCGCTTAAAATATTCCCAAAATTCGGCTTACATTTTAATAATGGCGTTGACAATGTTGTTGTCAATGTTTTCCTCTCTTCTAAAATGTTTATCGCATTCATTTTTACAATTAATAATCAACCAACCTTCTTCTGCTTTGGCCATTATTGTTGTCGTCGTTTGTTCCGTGCCAATGGCCTTGTCCACAATAATTTGAATTGCTTCTTTTGTTGCATTTATTCCTGTGTATCAAATTTCATTTTTTCCCCAATCCCCCATTTCCCCTCACCAATTTCAACCAATTCTGGCAATGCTTTTGCCTTTGGTTTCTCTTAATTAATTTATTATATGTTTCCCTTCCATTTCCCTCACCTTTTTCTGAATCCACCTGCCTTTGTTCCACATCTTCTTCTGCCACCCGATTCTCCTTATCATCATTCAATTCATCAACGCCAGCAAAAAATTCACTTTCGGGTTTCTTCAACAATTTTGTGGCATTTTTCTTCATATTTGTTGCCAATATTTCTTCTTCATGTGAATTTGATTCATCATCGCATCCATTTTTCGTGCTATTTGGAAAGAATGCCGTGGTGTCGGGCCTTTTTCCTAATGTTTTATCCACTTCGGTGCCATTCTCAACGGGAATTATTGTTGTCAATTGTTCAATGTCTCGATCCAAAATTGCCGTTTCCGGCGAGCCAATTATTATTTCAGTATCATTTGCCTGTGATGTTTCATTATTTGGCGAAATATCTGCCGAAATTGTTGCATTTTCTGTGGCCAATTCAATGATGCCCTCAGCAGGGGATGTTTCATTCCCTCCAATTTCCACCCGTTCAAATTCTTTAAAATATTCAATTTTATTTTATTGCATTTTAATTCATTTTTACCCCAAAATCTGCTTCCATTTTTGTTGGCATTTTCTTCAATTATTGTTCTTGTTTCATTCAATGAATCCATCAACACCATTTCTTCTTCTCCTTTCTTCAATTTCTCATCCAATTTTTGTGCTTTTGTTGTGCTCCATTTATTTTCGTCATCCGTCGAAAAGCCTGGGGATGAAGGGAAGAACCCAGGGGCGAATGTGTCAAATTCAAGTGCCGTTTGAATTGTTGTCGCCGATTCTTCTTGACGTGTCGTTGCCAATTCCACCGTAGTTGATTCTGTCAATTTTTCGCTGGTTGTTCCCTCTTCGTCCTTTAATGCTAATTCCAAATTTCTTCCATTTCCTCTTTTCTCTTCCCTTTTGCCATTTTCCACTCTTTCCAACCCATTTTTCTGTTCTCTTTTTAAGCCCGATTCGCTAAAGTCAATTTCCACATCTCCCATGTTTTCCCTATTTTCATTGTCCTCCTTTTTGCAATTTTTATGGCCTTTTTTGCGTTCTACTGAATTCATTTTTTGCTCTTCTTCCACATTCACGTCCCCTTGAATTCGGGTTTCCGATTCTGGAAATATAAATAATATTCATTTATACTTAAATATATTTACCTTTTCTGATGGATCTCTTATTGGCTAATTGGATTGGATTTGTGGCATCAACCAGTAAAATAATTGAACTAATAAGAAAAATGAACAGAAATGTGGATGATATTCTTCTCCTATTTTCAATCAACATTTTCTGAAATTGAAAAATGGCAATGAATTTCGAATGATTTTGACAGGATATGTAAAAGAATATAAAATTTACAATATGAAAACGAAAATGGAGGTCAGCCGAATTCGTTTGGTAAGCGGATATTCTCCCCTTGAACCTTGGATTGCGCGATTGGAAAGGTAAAATGAAAGGGAAAGGGGTAATAGGGGTTGCGACTTGCAATGAAATGGATATGCAGGATGTTTTTTGGGTGGCGCAAATGCGCGGATCGGCAAAAGTGAAAGGTGCAATGCACGCCCATTGCAGAAGAATGAACATTTGGATTTGGATGGAGACGGCTAATATAATATCAATCATAATTGGCTTGATAAATGGATGGATGGATGGATGGAGTAAGCCGACATCTGAAACGACCCAAAACTGGGTTCACTTCTGCTCCATTCATTTATTTGCTGCTGTGACTTTTTTGGCAACAAAAAGTGCAAATGAATAAATGGATGGGATGGATTGGTGGATCGGTTTCCCTAAAGGTGCACAGCAAAATGAGATTAAAAAATTGATAATATATTTGGAGAGGGGATAATAAATTGCAAAGGGAAACAATGGATGAAAAGAAGGGGATTTAAGGTAGGAGGGACAATGTTTTCCGGCCAAAATGCTTCTTCTTCTTTCCAAATGGGCGAATTGAGGCTAATATGGCATCCAACATTTCGTTGCGCAAACCTGCTGACAGCAGAGGAAGCAATGAATTGGGCGGAAAAGGGACAAAAAGAGAAGAATGGAGCAAATTGACCAACACAAATTGGCCAATTTTGGTGCTTATCCTGTATTCTTTCCTTGCTTGATTTTGTTGCCCCAAATCTTTCGCATAATTAAATATTTATTTCCGGGGATTTCCTTTTCATTTTTTTTTGTGCAAAAAAAACAATAATATATTTGGAGAAAGATGGACTGATGTGAAAATAATTATTAAGTGAAAAAATCATCAAAATTCAAGCTAAATGCCTTAAAGGCAAATTCATTTCAGATGCCATCAGAAAAATTTGTTTCAAAGTATTCTGAAGAATTCAATAAAAATTAAATGTCTTTTTAAAAATTAATCTACCATTTTTTTTTATTTTGTATTTTATTCGGTAAATGTTTTTGTTTTGTTCTGATTTTCTTTCCGGAAAATGTTTTTGTTTTGTTCTTATTTTCATTCCATGTTTTTGTTTTGTTCTGATTTCTTTCCGGAAAATGTTTTTGTTTTGTTCTGATTTTCTTTCCGGAAAATGTTTTTGTTTTGTTCTGATTTTCTTTCCGGAAAATGTTTTTGTTTTGTTCTTATTTTCATTCCATGTTTTTGTTTTGTTCTGATTTCTTTCCGGAAAATGTTTTTGTTTTGTTCTGATTTTCTTTCCGGAAAATGTTTTTGTTTTGTTCTTATTTTCATTCCATGTTTTTGTTTTGTTCTGATTTCTTTCCGGAAAATGTTTTTGTTTTGTTCTGATTTCCTTTCCGGAAAATGTTTTTGTTTTGTTCTGATTTTTTGTTTTGTTCTGATTTTCTTTCCGGAAAATGTTTTTGTTTTGTTCTGATTTTCATTCCATGTTTTTGTTTTGTTCTGATTTCTTTCCGGAAAATGTTTTTGTTTTGTTCTGATTTCCTTTCCGGAAAATGTTTTTGTTTTGTTCTGATTTTCATTCCGGAAAATGTTTTTGTTTTGTTCTGTTTTTCATTCCGTAAAATGTTTTTGTTTTGTTCTGATTTTCATTCCGGAAAATGTTTTTGTTTTGTTCTGATTTTCATTCCGGAAAATGTTTTTGTTTTGTTCTGATTTTCATTCCGGAAAATGTTTTTGTTTTGTTCTGATTTTCATTCCGGAAAATGTTTTTGGTTTTTTGCCTCACCATTGATTCTTGTATTAAAATCGAAAATAATTCAAAACAGCATCAATTGCGCTTCCACAACATTAAGGCTTAAGGTTAATCAATTAAAACTTAATATTATTAAATATATTTAATTTGTGGAAAATATAAATTAATGCTAATGCTATAATAATAAAAAAGAATTATGGTGAACATTGATGAATTTCAATCATTTTTTATTCCATTTAATGGAGGGGATTGAATATATGTGTTAGTAAATCAAAAAAAAATATATATTAATTGCATAAATTTCAAATTGAAAATGTTTAATCATCGTAGCAATTCGGAATTCGTTAGGTTAAAATTTATGGCCAAATCCATTCATTTAGCGACCCCATCCATATCCTCCATATCCGCCCCAACCTGTCAATTAAAATGGCAAATTTAATTATTATTTATTCCCGAATATTTAATTCTTACCGCCCCATGGCCTTCCCCATCCTCCCCATCGTCGACCCCAGCCTCCGCCCCATCCGCCACCCCAGCCCATTCCTTTAAAAAATGAATTTTTATAAATATTCTTTCATGCCAATTCCAACCTGGATAACCCCATCCCCATTGCCGTTTCAAACGAATTCTGCAAAAGAAAATATATTCATTTGAATATGTCGCCTTTCCGCCTCCTTACTGTTCTTCTTCGCCGCTGGGCTCAGCAAAGGCCAAAGCCAAAATGGCCAAAGTCACAAGGGAAATTAACAGAAATTTGTGCATTTTTTACGAATCACAAGATTGAAAGAATTGGGCCGGTTTTGATGCGCGAAAATGAATTTATCGCGCACAAATCAGCAGCCCTTTTAAACCCTCCGGACATTCCATCCTACCAAATTTCATCGAAATTGGTTTTTTCACTCAAATCAAAAATATATTGTGTATTTGGCAAATTCGGGAGGCAATTTGTTGACGAGAATTTGAGGGGGGTGGGGGCATAGAATCACAAAGTTCTTCGGCCACTAAAATTGTTGTTCTAATAAAATAAAACTGGTCAATTAACGTAGTAGGGGCAAAAAAGAATTCGCAAAAGAGGGATTGATGATTGGCTGCACATTCCAATGAATTCAGCAAAAAAAATTCCTCGCCCCCATTTCAGTTTGGAAGGAATTGAGAAATGTGGCAAAAAATATATTTAAGAATAATTATTTTTGAAATCAATTATTGGGTTTATAATTCTGCTATAAATGTAATAATTTAATTAATTTATATGACCAAATTGATTTTAAATTAAATTCGCATCTCCAAATCCAAACCGGTTTCAAATTATATTAATTTTCAATCGAAATTAATTTGGATGGAATAATTCATCGGGTTTTAAATAAAAAAAGAGATCAATGGTTGAAATTGGTAAATAAATCTTTTTAATTTTTATTCATTTGATCAGCCGATGCCGAACTCGGCTTTCTGATTGCCGCCGCTGTTGCCAGCCGATTGGCCAATTTTCTTCGGATGGTCACTGCCCCCGTGCTGGCCACTCCAAAACTCTCTTTGTCGCTCATTTGGCTTCCATCCCCTTCCATGCATAAAGTCACTCGACTCCCAAAATGTTGTTGATCCCCTCCTTCATTGTTATTGTTCTCATTTATTTTCGGGTCCTCTGCATCAATTTCCTCCACCAACAATAATCTTTCCCCATCTTTGTTGTTTCGGTTGTTGCCCAAAATGTTGTTGGCCATTTTCCCATTATTCTTCCCTCCCATTGACATCATCGACTCTTTTCGGGCTCGACCAACCAATGCCGAAACTTTATGCCTTCCAGTGGGAATAAATTCCACAGAGGAACATTCAATTGCCTTCTGAATATCGCTGCATGAATTTGCGCCGGCAATTGCCGCCGTTGTCGATGATTCGCCAATCAATGTGCCGAGGAGGGCAGCCGTCGATTTGCGCCCAAAAGTGGTGGGATGTTTCCAATGATTGTGCGCATTTTGTTGTCTCTCCTTTGCCTTTATTTCCGACATTTGCAGAACTCGTCGACGCTTTTTTGGCAATTTTGTTCGAGCTTTGCTATGTGAATAAATATTTTGGAAATTGGAGACAATGACCGGCACTGAAAGAGGGCAATTAAGAATATCTAGACGGAATTTATATTAATTAATTCACCCGGCAATGCAATCGTCAAAACGCCCATCAAAGCGCATAATGAGCCAACGACCATTCCAAGTCTGGGAAAATATTTTTATGAAAGGTGGAATCGTGTATTGAAAATGCATTTTATTAAACTTTAACAGATAAATTTTTATGACTAATGAAATATTTTATTAAAAAGCCTTCCTTTTCCCTTTGTTCAATTCGCTCCCTGAGGCATCAATCAATTCAGAACCGTATTCCTATATTAGAAGTCTGTAGGCTTATGTTTCGAAAATCCAAAAATGGGCTAAATTTAGGGTTTAACTCTGTTATTTGTCGACTTTTTTGAATAAATTTAGCTTTTTTATAGAGCCCAAGAAATATATTACTTCAAAATAGAGGCGGGATTTTTAATAGAGGATAGGTTTATAATAGATGTAATAGGGTATACGCGTTTGTAGCCATAACCCTGCTGACTTTGTTTTTGGTACGGAATCGCCGTAGCCAATTGTGCTGATTGTGATCAATGCCCACCACATTCCAACGGTGATTGACTCGAATTGATTGTCCGGATTATATTCCAATCGTTCTGCATAATAACTTAAAATTGGTGAATGGGAATATTTTAATTAGATATTTTAATTTATTTTCACATTAATGAGGCGAATAGAATCATTCCCAAGACGACAAAGAACACCAATAGAATTAATTCCTTCAAATTTGAGAAAAATAAATAATAATATTAATTTTCTATTAAAATACTCTGGCTGATGCTTTGAATGTTTGAATGAGAATTTTCAAGCCGGAAGAATGTTGTGCCAACTTAAATAGTGGAAATGAAAAAATTCAATGCCGTATAAAAACTTTGAATAAACGAAGGACTCGAACAATGTTCAAAAATTCGAGTGAATCCTCACTGCCATGAATTAATGTTGTCAATGCCCAATCGGCATAAAATGAGGAAGTGGCCACCAAATCGACCAAATTTATTGGATTTTTTATGAATTTCCAACAATTCGGGGAGAAAATTAGTCGCATTAAAAATTCAAATGTGAACCAAAAATTGCAAATCATTTCCAAATAGAAAAATTGATGATTTATACTTAAAAATTGGAATTGAATTTAAGGTGGATTTTAGGGCAAATATAACCGAGAATATGATTGCTGTTCATCGAAGATGAAATGCCGTTGATGAATTGTGCTGTTGGGATTATTGGAATTTGGAGGAGATTGATGGAGACTAAAATTGGATTAAAATTAATTTGAATTAATTAATTTTACATTTGCATATTAATGCGCATATCCGGACTGGTTTTGAGGCAAAAACAAAGGATTGAGAGCACAATGAATGAAATGGAAACTGCCGAAATTGCCTAAATTGAGGAGTTTTGTTATAGCATATGGACCTATTTTAACAGTCCGTTGGGAATTATCTCAAAAATTGGGAAAATTTCGGATCTAATTCCTTAATTTGTGAACATTTTTTTTACAAATTATAAAGAATTTTGTAGAGCTTTAAGGAAATAAGAAAATGTTTTAAAAAAATTTTTCAAAGTTCACCAATTCACCATTCCAGGAGCTATTGGTCCTCAAAATCGAAGGTGTAAAATTATTAGAAGGTGGGGAATTAATAATTAAAAGAGGTTATACGGCAATTATGAATTCTTTTTAATTCATTTATTCCAATTATTCCATACCCTCGCCCCTCGAGAAGTCCATGGTTCATCGAAAAGTGACCATAATTTTGGTTTAAGCCAATGCCATTTGCTCAATTTGCCGGCCAAATATTCCTCTTCCCATCCAAATTTCTTGGCAATTTCCTCCTGGCTCGGTGGACTGTCCTCATCCAAATCCAAACTTTCAATCAATGCCAATGTTTCTTGAGTTTCCCTAAATTAAAAATGCCAAAATTGAAAATATTTCCAAAAATGGACCGATGCGTTGTGTAAGTCATCCAACAGCACGGTTCCACCTGATTTGAGTCCAATCCCCAAAATTCCAATTCCTCCTCAAAAAGTGGGCCACAAACATCGACCGGATAATGCAATTTGCCTTTATTAAAAGATAAATTAAAATAAATATCCCCATCCTCTATACCGGTCCTATAATAATTCAAAATCATTGAGAATGCGCCCGGATGGCGGTCAAAGAAATATTCATTCATTGTTGGATCATAATTGGACAAATTTGGAGTCAATCGAGAGAGGCGAGTGGCCGGGATCTTTTTGAGTACCTTTTTAATTAATTGGATAAATAAATGTGTAATTATTTGGGTTTGGCTCACATGGCTGTATGTTTCGTGGCGGATGCCGCCCACATTCAGTATGACTCGATTTTCGGCCGCCGGTGCCGTTGGAGGCGAATTGGCGGATGGGTCCAAAAACATTTTGCTGGTAATATTTCCTTATTATTCGGGAGAATTATTTGGCCAATGTGTGGACTTTGTCCAGCACCCAAAAATGGCATAAAATGGTCAAATGGGGAAAAATGATGAATTCAATTTGGGAGCAAAGAAGACAAAAATGAGAGGGGAATGGACGAAATGAATGGGTTTGGATGGAAAGACCATTTGGAATTTTGGAGGGAAGGACAAATTACATTTTTGGGAATGGCCCTTTCGGCAAATTCATTTTTCCCATCCATTTTTGCAAGGAATTGGCCACTTTTTTGAGAGGAAATATTGTTCAAAGTAATATTGCCTCAAAATTTGAATTTAATTTAAAAAATTCAGATGAATGATTTTACGAAAAATATGGATGTAATGATTCGGAAAAGCACCCACCAAATTTACATATCCAAATTTGAAATATTCATTGAATTTATTTGAAGGGAATTTGGATTTGAAGGCGGAAGGAATCAAATAAATGTGGGTTTTAAAAATGTGAGGATTTCCTGGGAATTCAAAGAGGGAATTTAATGGCAATTTGGTGGGCCAACCAATTTAATTTCTTTCCCATTTTCATCGCCATTCTCAAATTTACAAATTGTTCTTTTGTCTGGAAAATGCAAATTTAGACCTTAAATTTTCTCAAATGAATTTTCGGGAATTAAAAGAAAATGGAAAACTTTAAGAAATTCAAATACAAAAAAATTAGTTTTCAATTTTTTAAGCTTTAAAATATGATAGATAAATTAAATACATCAAAATACCATCAAATATTCGATTCATTTTTCATCCATTGGTTGCCATCATTAATTCCTGTGAAAAATATTCCTCATTAATAAAATTAATTTTAATTAATTTCTACCTCCAAAATTGTCCATCCTTTTTTATGCGTTGAGAGAACATAATCCATTCCATTTTGTTCATTTCCTCCTCCAATTTTCTCCATTCGAAAAGTGCGAAGGCCGTAAACCAATGAACTCACTAATCTGGCCTTGATGAAAATGGAAAGTTGGGCCAAATTGAATGATGATGAAATTTGAGGCTTTTCAGGATTGGCAGATGAATAACCCTTAAAAAAGCTAAAAAAACAATTTTAAAAAGTAAAAATTTAATTTGAAATGACCATCCCAAAATTCGATGAAGCAATTGATGGCCGGGATCATCAATGAAATGTTCACGTAAAATTAAATAAAAATAGAGAATTGCATTGGCAAAATCGGCCAATCGAAAGGAAAAATGTGCATCGCCAAAATCCAAAAGGCCGCAAATCTAAAAATTCCAAAAATAAATTAATTTATTCTATTCTAACTTGAGGCATTGAATTAGTTGGGTCCACCAAAATGTTCGATTCATTAAAATCACTGTGAATTAATCCTAAATTTAATAATTTCTCCAAAAAAGGCTAATAAGGATAATTCACCTTGGGCGAATTTTTCCCTTTTTGAGAGGACTTCTCGCTCAAATTCATCAAAAATTATTTCACACATTTTGGCCTTTTTCTCATCCAATAATCCTCCTCCAAATTCCTTCTTTTGCAATTCAAATTCCTCCCTCAATTTTGGCCAACATTCAAGGGAAATTAGCGGGGAATATTCACGGAAAATGGGCGGACAAAATTCAAATCGATCCAAAATGAAGTGGAATTGGCCAAGGTAATGGCCAATATTTTCGGCCAATTTATCGATGATTGGCTGTGAAAGGCGATGGCATTTATCCGATTCCATCCATTCCCCAAGGGTTTGCCCCGGCACAAAAGTGAACATTCGGACGGGAATTGGTCGAGAATCTTTAAAAAATTGAAGAATAAAATGATAATATTTTAATGAATATTTTTTATTTATTTTTCTATTTTTGAATAAATTTGACCTTTTCCTTCCAGCTGAACCAATGAATGTTTTGTTCCATTCATTTGGCAAATTAATTGAGGGCATTCCAGTCCATTTTTGGCCAGAAGAGAAGCCAATTCAATTTGTGCTTCTAAATTTATTTTTTATCCATAAAAATGAAAAGAATCGAAGACCACAAAGTTTTGGATAGAAACGGGCCTCCCAATAGTTTGTAAATTTTAGGGTGAATATTCGGCCATTAAATTCCAATTTAAAGTTCAAATCATCATAGCCAGTTAGCAATGTTGGATTGGCCATCAATTTAATCCCGTATAAATCATTTAGAATTTCCCCCAAAATTGGCGAATCCACTGGCAAACGAGGCACTCGAATTTGGAAATTTTGTTGAATAATATTTTCCATATAAACAATGAATTGTTTGTAAATTTATTTGTTGAAGGAATCAATATTAATAATAAATAATCGCCGATAATCAATCCGAAATTAATATTCCCCCATTACTTTTATCATTCATTAATTATTTTTTATTTCCATTTCCATCCATCACCCCTTCTTTTAGGGGGAAATCAACCCAAAATAGAATGAATATATTTAAGTGTTTATGCAAAAAGTAATGCATTTTGATGACAATGACAACAAAAATGATGAATTAATATCGAAAAATGTCAATTAATTAATATTTTAAATCTGTCAAATCTTTTCATCTCATAAATTAATCCTCTTCAAGTGAAATATTTTCAATAATACGCATTGTTCGCGCTGATCACCGATGCTTAAATCCACTATGCTGAATAGAATAGGCCTATTTTTAAACCCAGAAAACGATCGAGAATAACACCATAAAATATGAGAATATAGTGTTCTTTGACTAACTTTTTTTCCCTTTGATTTTCATATTTTTAAAATGATTTTTTATTGTCGATTTAATTTGATTGGTTAGCCGTCTGTTTTTCCGATATTTTGTCTTATTTATTAGTAAAGAATTTGTGCAGACAATTTTTGCAGAAAGTATATTTTTATGAATTTGTCTTCCCAATTGTGCCTAATTTCCCTTAAACCCACAAATTGGCCATAGTTTCTGGTTTCTATTGCTGACTGGACTTTTCCTTATCGAAATTAGCCGAACGGGGTTTTGGTATTTTTTTGACGAATGTTTTTCCCTCCTCCTCGCTCATTTCTTCCAACAAAAAAACCATAAAAATGTGTGGAGAAAATGAACAACATCCGCCGGAAAAAAATGAAAAGAAACAATCAAATGATGGCAAACAACGATTGCCTTTGCGAGCATTTCTTTCGGCATTGAATGCCCGACAATGGCTAACATTTTGTATCCTCTATTTGGCCAATCTTTGTTCGGCAATGACATTCAGTTGCATTGTCCCATTCTTCCCAACCGAAGCAATAATCAAAATAAATAAATGAATGAAATGTTCCATTTAAGGCCAGAATGCGGGGTTTAAGCATTTCGGAGGTTGCAATCATCATTGGCGCTTTTCAAATCACAATGTTCTGTGTTTCTCCAGTGCTTGGCAAATTCGTAAGGAATTCTTTCCTCTGATAATTTTAATAAAAAAGATAACCAAAATTGGCCCAAATCGAATGTTCACTGGGGGTTTGTTGCTTTCCGCCGCCGGCACAATGCTTTATGGGTTATTTTCCCAACAATTTATTCCATTTATTTTCACATTCAGTCTGCTAACTTTCTTTCCCTCCCCATCCTCCTTCTTCATCGCCGCATTGGCATTTCGTTGTGCCAATGCGCTGGGCAATTCCGGTTTTCGGACAAGTTCATTGCCACTAATTGCTGACCAATTCCCTGAACATATTGCCTCCGTTGTGGTCATCAACCAAATTCCAAAATCCACTAAATCATTTTCAACTTTAGGGTCTTTCCCAAACGAGTATGTCCATTGGCTACACAATTGGCCCAACCATTGGCAGTGGCCTCTATGAATTCGGCGGTTTTTCCCTCCCTTTTTTGGTCCTTGGTTTGCTGATTCTCCTCTCAGCGATTGCCTCCATTTTGCTGATTATATTTGCAAATAAAGATGACAAAAATAGCCCAAAACTCATTGAAAAACAACAAAATAATAATGGCAAGAAAAATGTTAGCCTTTTGCGCATTCTTCGAATTCCCGAAGTTTCATTGTGTTTGTTGTCTGTATTTGCCGTTGAATTTGCCCTCTTCTTTTATGATGCATCATTGACTGAACATTTAATGCCGGTTGGTTCCCATTCCCAGTCGGGGCTCGGGGGTGATTTCACAATACAGTACCTGCATCATTCCTTTGGCAATAGCTCAACAAGGAAGCAAAGCAACCAATCAGCGAAAGCAATATAAAATTTAAAGTATCGTATCCTCTACAATTTAGACATTTTAGATTTCATGAGTTTGAAAGAATAACTAGGTGTTTTTTGGATGGGAACTTTTTTATCAAAAAAAAATTTTTACCCAAAACTTAGTTCATAATTAACTTCAATATAACAAAGTCGAATTTTTAATGGAAAAGTAGCTTTTTTTTCTACAAGATGTTTTAAAAAATATTTTGTAGAGGAAAGTGCTTTCGAATGGTATATTGCTTTCCAGATTGTTGCTTCCTTGTCCAGCTATATCCAAAAGAAAAGTTCAGGCGCTTAAATGGCGTTACTGGAATATCCCGCTTCATCTCATTCCACCCAAAAATATTCCAAATTCATTTAGTTGGCCAAACATTCATCCCTTTTGGTTGGCCTCCTTCTCAGTTTGACTTCCCTGGTTTGTATGTCCAGTTCGCCCATTTGGGGCATTCTAATCGATCGTCATGGCTGTTTTCAACCAATAATGATTTTCGGCACAATTCTTTGTCTCATTTTCCCACTTCTAATTGGGCCTTCGCCCATTTTGCCCATCAAATTGTCCATTCCCCTTCTTTGTGTTTCATTTGTTCTCCAAGGATTGGCCATCACCTCCCTTCATACGCCCAGTTTCAAATTTTGCATTGAAGGAGCAAAGTTCGCCGTATTTAATATTTTAATTTATTTTCATTATGTTTAGACGAAATGGATTCGCCGAAACTGAAACCAGGACAACGGGTTGCATTTCTGGCCTATTGAACGGGGCAATTGCCCTTGGGGCATTCATTGGGGTGACCGGTGGTGGATTTTTGGTTCAATGGATTGGCTTTGAGCATTCCAGCACGGTGGCCGGATTCATCCAAATTATTCCGGTAAATTCCCCATAAAATATTGAATATTCATTAATTAATTTTTTCAGTTGATTGCACATCTTTCATTTTACATTCCAACCAAATTTGGGCATTGAATTTGGAGTCTTTCGTCAATTTCATTAAACATATTTTGCATAAAGCTCTTTCATTTTTATTCAAATCGAATATTTTTGTTGATAAAATATTTGGAGGATGGCCCGCATAAATATTTATAAAATAAGCGAAAAAGCATAAAAATGGTGTAAAATATTTAAATGCAAAGGCAAATAATGGAAAATTTAATGAAAGGAGAATTAAAATATAATTAATTAGGTAATAATTGGGATTGGTGAAAAATCAAAAATGAATTAAATGCATACAAAAAATGTTTTTGGCAAATGAAAAATTAAAGTGAAAGGGAATAGAAATATGAAATAATTTCTTATAATTTAATTATGGTTTATTTTGTTATTGGAATGCAAATTTGAATGCCTTTTTGGAAGGGGAGGGGCCAATTTGGCCATTTCCATTGGGAAACAATTCTCAATTGAAGCATCCGATGTTCGCGCATTGGAAATTGCCGTCGAAAGCAATTGGCTTGAAGATGGCATTAATTGGTGCTGTAAATCGATGGCATTCTTGCTATTTTTCCGTTCACCTTGCATTTTTTGTTTGCTTTTGCTCTGAATTTAATTTATTTTTAGTATTTTTGTCCTAGTGTTTTTGCTCTATTCTCATTTTTTGTGTTTTTTTTGTGTTTTTTAGCTAATTCTAATTTTTGTGTTTTCGATTAATACTGATTTTTGTGTCTACTCATTTTGTGCCACAAACATTCATTGTCGATCGAATCAATGCGCTGGCTGCGCCAAAAGGTGAATTCCGAAAAATAGCATTGCCCATTGTTGTGCTCCCACCACCAGACGAAGTGCTACTATTATCGGAAGGTGGTCGGACATTTTGTTGTGGAGAATTTGACAATGTGATGGCATTCAATCGACTTTCACTTATCGATGAATGACTTCGAGTTGCTTTTGTTGGGGTGCCAAGAAATGAATTTTGTGTACTGGAAACAAGGGCTGATGTAGAATGTGCACTTAAACGACTGAAAATTGTAATGTGAATATTTAACGGATTGAAATTAATAAATGTATTTTGCTTACTTTTCTGCAGTCGAATTTACAGCCAATTTATTTGTTGATTGTTCCGGTAAATAAATTGAAATTCCCTCGGGGATAATTGATTTGGCATTGGTTCTTTCTATCAATTTTGTCTCCACCAATTCTCGATGTATTTCAAATGAATCCACCAGTGAATTGTGGAAGGCAGCATTCGTGGATGCCTGTTCCGAGTTGGCATGTACAAAAAGTCCGAATTCGAGGAGGGTAATTTGCTCCAAAATTAGCCTTTTCAACTGGCGAATGCTGCGGTTTTCCTGCTCCGTGAATTGAATTTCGGGATTAAAGAATGTCTGAAAATTAAAAAATATTAAATTTGGTTGAATTTTTAGTTTTGCCTGATAGTTTTTGATTCCACCTCCCACATCCGCTTGCACAATTCCCCGAATCATTCCGCCCAAATTCATGAGGAATTCACTGAATCCATCCTTCACTTTTCGTGTCAAATCGGCCAATTTATCATTGGCTTCACGGATTTTATCCACGGCCACTTCCAACGGATTCATTGGCTCTTGGTCTTGTTCGGAAATGACCGGTGAAAAGCTCAACAAATCAGGGAGTGGTCTATAAACAATGGAATTCATTCATTTTTCCTTTCAAATTCACTAACCGTTGAATGCCAATTATTTTCTTGTGTAACCAAAGACGCATCGATTCATTTGCGTCCAATTCCGTCCATTTTGTCTCATTTCGGAATTCTCTTCGCACCAATTCGAATCGTTGAACATTATGATGCTTATAATACCAACTGGCCAAATGGGAGGGCGATTGAACCAGTGAATTGTAGGAGGGCGAAGGAATTGGCGAAACCGCAATTATCTGGAATTAAAATTTATTTGAATAAAATGAATCAAATTAATTACAAACATTTTAATTAATACTACAATTATTGTTTAAAATATGGTTGAATTTGTTGTGAATTGTCCAAAAATATTTATATATATTTTTTTCTCATTTTGAATTTATGCATTGAAGTGAATTTATGGTTGTTGCTAGGCAACAAAAATTGGCCAGAAAAATTGGTAATAAACTCTCCACTCATTCATTTATTTTATTTTCCCAAAAATCGTGAAAAGCAAAAAAGATGGATTCCTCCACCTCCGATTTGACCATTTACCCAAGTTTGGAGGAAACAAAAAAGATTGAAATGCGTCAATTTGCCCGATTTCGACCCCCGGATCGGCTTAATCCAATTCTCTATCGCCTTTTTGTTCAACGCAAATTTAGCCAATGCAAACAGCAAATTCAGGCATCAAAGAGAACTAATTCAACGTTTATAATATTTTTAGGAATTATTGGATGAAACACCCGAAATGCTTTGCGAATATCCTCTCATCCTCCGAGGGCAAATTGCGCGAGAGGAAGGCGAATTGAGGGAATCGGTGGGCGAATGAATTTGAATATTTAATTGCCGTTTAAGACTGAATGGATTGGCCGAGCATTGAGGCACAATTCGCGTTCCTCAAAGTTTGTTTGTCCCCCAATTTTGGCATCTTTTATTATTCTTTCTAGAGTTCTCTTTGAATTGGGCAAAAGTCATTATTTGTTGGCGGAACATGCAAAAGCAATTGATTTATTCATTCGAGCATTGGAGGAACAACAAAAGAGGGGGAAAAGCCAGGATTGGGTGAGAAAAATTGGCCCAAATTTATAAAATTTATATATTTTTTTTATTTTATTCGCGCAGGAGTTAAATTGACGGGGATAATTTCCAGAAACATCTAGAGTTAAAAGGAGGATATTGGGGTTATTTCGGTACCAATATTGCTTCTCAAAAATAATTCTTGAAGAATTATGCAATTTCCCAAATCCCACTCTTCTCCCATCGCATTTATTTTCTTTAAATCCCAATATTATATTGAAATCAAAGAATTATTGAACATTGTTTATATATATATAAGATGGCGAATTTTCTGCTCTTTCGAATCCTATCAAGATCATCAAAAATGATTTGGATTGAAGGAAGTTATGAACGTGCAAAGATGGGGGGGGGGGGGGGGGGGCAATGGCCAAATCTTTATGAGCTCATAAATGGAAGGAGAGAGGAAGGGAAAATGAAAATAATTGAGGATTCCCTCAAGGCATTCCCAAATACTGTAACGCGGAAAGCGTTTTTACTACCGTAATTTCTCCTTTTCTTAAATAATAGTGAACATTGAATTTGCCCTATAACTATAAGGCATTCACTTTCGCAAATTTATTCCTTTGAACATTAATGATTAAAATAAATCATAATTTTAGAAACTTTTCTATTGGCAATCACTTGCCGTCTATCATGTTTTTCAGGCGCCAGATTGTGTCAAAAAGGTAAATATTAATTTTATTTCATTTCTAACCCAAAAATTAAGTCCCAAGATGTTCTCCTCGCTTGCCCTAAAATTAATTCCAGTGCCGATATGGTTATTTATGGGCATTTATTTATTTATTTCGCATTTAAAGTTAATGTTTTTGGCCCGTCTTTTGGGCGAACAAAATGAAATGGGGGCAGCGGTGGAAGCCTATAAAAGAAGTATTGAAATGGAACCCGAAAATGTGGATTTGATCCATAACCTTGGGATGCTATATTTGAAGGTTAATTATTCCCCAAATTAAATTAATTAATTAATAATTAATTTTTAGATGGAGGATCAATCCAATGCATTTTCTACTTTTGGGAAGGCATTGAGCTATGATCAAAATTATGTTCCCTCTGTTTTGGCCATAGCCTCCATTTTACAGTCGAATAATGATTGGGATGTGGCATTGGCCAAATACAAGTGAATTATTAATTAATTAATTTACTAAATTAATAAATAATTTAGGGTAGCCACCGCCGAATTCGACCATTCCTGCGCACTTTGGAATAATATTGGAATGTGCTTTTTTGGCAAATCCAAATTGGTTGCCGCACTCGTCTGCCTCCATAAGGCCAATTATTTGTGTCCTTTGGATTGGAAGGTGGTCCATTTTTTCATTCATTCAAATAATCAATTCGCATCCAAAAAAAAAGGTTTTGGTAAATTTGGCCCTTGTCTATTGTGCCCTTCGTCAATTCGCATCGGCTTATCATTTTGCCGCAGCCGCCTATGCAATTTACCCACAAAATGCACTAATCCTCTGCACAATGGCCGGCAAGACCATTGTCAAAATTTTACCCAATAATTTTTGTAGTAATTTTGACTGATTTGGGCGATTTTCGAAATGCGAAAGCAGCCTATAAGCGAGCATTAAAGCTGAACCCAAATCTTTGGGTGGCACGTTATAATCAAGCAATTTTTGAATCGCGGAGAGCAAATTTTGCCGAGGCAATTCGTCGATTGACAGAATTGGAAGCCGAAAGTGGAGCGGCCTCAGGAAGGCCATATTCCGAGGTAAATGGAAGAATTGAGAAATAAATTATATTGAGTTTAAGGAATTGCTTCAAATGGTTGGCAGAATTAGGCGTAACTTTGAAATGGCACTCCAGGAACAAAAAATGCGCGAAAATGTTGGACAACCGGAAGAAGGGACATCCCAGAAGGAAGAG
Source organism: Pratylenchus scribneri (assembly GCA_030063045.1). Lineage (NCBI taxonomy): Eukaryota > Metazoa > Nematoda > Chromadorea > Rhabditida > Pratylenchidae > Pratylenchus > Pratylenchus scribneri. The sequence continues at coordinate 3,981,570 of JAQSEB010000032.1, forward strand.
AGAGAAAGAGAGGATGAAAATTAAGGAGGAAATTAATTGTTTTTGGATTATTTTTGAATTAAAAAATATTAAGTGCTTTGCTCTATTCTGATTTTTGTGTTTTAGCTAAATTCGGATTTTTGTGTTTTTAGCTAAATTCTGATTTTTTGTATTTTTGCCCCTTTCTGATTTTTGTGTTTTAGCTAAATTCTGATTTTTAGTATTTTTGCCCCTTTCTGATTTTTGTGTTTTAGCTAAATTCTGATTTTTAGTATTTTTGCCCCTTTCTGATTTTTGTGTTTTAGCTAAATTCTGATTTTTTGTATTTTTGCCCCTTTCTGATTTTTGTGTTTTAGCTAAATTCTGATTTTTTGTTTTTTTGCCCCTTTCTGATTTTATTTTTGTTTTAGCCCCATTCTGATTTTTGTTTTGTTGATGTGGATAGTGGAAATTGCCTGAATAAATTTGTCCTCTACATTTGCCATCAATTCATCACAATCATCAATGGAATCGATGAATTTGAAGTCCGTAAAATTTGCCAATAAACGCTGCTTGAATTGAGCCCACAGTTCGAGTTTTTCGCCACGGAATATGAATTTTCTATTTGCGAAATATTCGGGACAATCTGCACAAAATGAATAATTTATTTTAAAATTTATTTAACACTTTTTTTGGCCAACCCTTTCCATAAAATGCCACTAGAAAATAATTGGATTCGAAACGAATTTCTTTGACCACTTTTTTGTACAATTCCGCATTTCTTTCCATTATTAAAGCCAATTTTTTGTAATCAAACCTAGAAAAATCATTTTATATTAATTTGGAATATTTTGCTCACAAAATTGTTTCATAAACATTGGCCAATTCTTTATTCCTTTCAATGGCCAGTTCCCAATGTCCACCTGCACAAAATGGGAAATGAATTAAATTGATTCATTGTTAAAAAGAAAGAAAGTAATGGGAAATAGTATTCCCATCCCTTCTCTTCAATTTTGCCCATTTGGGTGCATCCCATCAAATTTTATTAGAAAGGAAAAGTGTTTTTATATAAGCGAGCGAATTTCCTCATCAATTCGTGTTGGATGGGGACCCGATTTGAAGGTCCTGCCCGAGGGAGGCATCAATGTCAGCGACGGCCGATGAATTTGCCCTAAAAGCCAATTTGATTGAAGTTTCCGCCTAACCTACAGTTTCGGCCGACTGTAGGGATAAACGATGTAAGGGCTTGGATAGAAGTTCGCGAGGACTTTGAAGAAGCCCGGACTTATGTCACGCTTCAAAATTGAGCAATTCGCGACCGGTTTCCGGCCCAAAAATGGCATTTCTGTTCACCCGTTTGAGGGCAACATCCAACCCAACTTTTTTTCCCCAAAAAATTCACCTTTTGCAAATAAATTTGCCATTTCCATTGAAAGATGTTCCTTCAATTCAAGTTGAGTTTTGAATGAATTGTTCTGTTGCCGTGCACCACAAAGCCATGAAATTGGCCTTTCATTGATCCATTCCAACAAATTGTAATGTCGTTGAAGGGTCAAAGCCGCTTCAATCCAATTGGACACGGAAATATGCAAATCATATAATTTATACCTTTGGGAAATGTGGAAATTATTTAATAGAAATTTAAAAAAAAACATACAAATATATTAAATAAAGTGTATTTTGTCCAATTGAATGGTAAAAATCAATCAATTGAACTGTACAAAACATTCCCATCTCCAATTGGCCATCCAACATTTTCGCTGATACAGACGAATAAGCGGACAACAATTCCAACAATTTATTTACATTCTATTTTTGGATATAAGTTGGATAAATATATTGATGAATTATTTACCTTGACAAAAATCCGAATTCCATTCATTTCCTCCATCTTTTTTGGCATAATTTCCCTCTCATAAGCTTGATTGAATTCACAACGAAAAATGGCAAAAATGTCCTTCCCATCATTTTTCGGCACTTTCTCCAATGCCAATGCTGCGTCCAATTTGGCAATGAATTCATCGCCAAATTTGCTATTGGCCATTTGCTGCTCTTCTCGATGTGTTTTGCGCAAAACAACTCCGCCAGCTATGGATGGGGCACTTTTGGATGAAGATTGTTTGGCCATGAGGCAATGTTCAGTAGCCAACATATCGAAGAAAATTGGCATCACCAATTCACGTAAATGTTCATCATCGCAGAGTGCAATCTTTTAATATATAATAAATGATTATTAATAATATAATAAATGATTATTAATATTAGGCATTTTCCATATTTGTTTAGCAAATTAATTCCAAAAATTGAAATTCGTCCAGGGTCATCTCCACAAAAGACAAAGGGCTCTGCAAATATGGGCATGTCCACAAATTCTGCAAATATAAGTTTTTGACTTCTAATAAATCAGAAACCGGTTTTTGACCCTACAAATCTTATACCATTTTGTAGATCTCATCGAGACGCATCGATTGGTATATATTTTGTCATGGTTTGGTCCAAAATTAAAGAGTTTTAAACCAAAAACCTAAAATATGGTTTAAATGGTTTAACTCTTTAACTTCTGGAATATTTTCTATACCATTCGATGCGTCTCGATGAGATCTACAAAATAGTATAAGGTTTGTGGGTCTAAAACCGGTTTCTGATTAATTAGAAGTCAAAAAACTTATATTTGCAGAATTTGTGGACATGCCCATATTTGCAGAATTGTGGAGATGACCTAGCACCATTGAAATTATTAATCCATTCTTCCATTTCCATTCATGTCTAATAATAAATCCACCCAATTTGTATTAATATTACTATAGGTAATCCTCTCCATTCAATTCAAAGTTCAAAGATTCCACTCATTCTTTCCTTCGATTAGACTTTATACTAAAGTATTACTCTCTCCATCAATCTTCTGGCCATTAAACAACAACAAACAGCAATTGAAAAGCGATAATAAAATATGAAGGACGGGACGGAATGAAATGATCAAAAGCGCTGAACAATCTCACATCAATCCTCCACAATCAAATGTCCCCATTTAATTAGCCGGATCTATGTTGTGTACTGTGTTGCTGATGCGTGATGAACAATTATTACAATAAAATGATGATGCCTTCAATCAGGCACTCCTACCCCCACCCTGTCCCATATTAAAGCTCCGACATTTTATTTCTTTCATTGAAGAAATGTTTGTTGATAAGGGAAAATTGCTACCGAAATTGTTAGCAAAATAATATGATAAGATCGAATTCAATGGGGAATATGCCATTTCTCCATTAAATAATGACCTTTTCCCATTCATTCACCAATTATAAAATCATCAGAATTGGCTGAGTGAGAAAAATTGAATGATTCATAATATTTTTTCTGGGTATTTCTACCTATAAATATCACCCCAATTTATTTTCCAATTATTATTTTCATTAATTTAGCTAAAACCTATAATATTTTCTTTATTAATTCTGACAAAATGTTGTGCAACTATTCTTTGAACATTCTCTCCATTCTGCTAATTTCGATGGCATTGGCCAGTCCAATGCTTTCCGATGATGAGGAAAATCGAACTTATTCCATGCGAAAATCGAGTCAGTCCAACAAAAAAAAAATTTTCATATGATATTTTTAGACCCGTTTGTTAACCGCAATAATTTCGGCGAGAATGCAGCCACCTGCTACGATTCCCGCATTGCCAGCTTCATCAACACCGGCCTCAGCTATTATAGCCACAATATGGGACAATTGGCCAATTACATTCTTAACCAGGTGCCCAAAATTCACACAAATCAATTCAATTCCCGCATTCCAGATTAAATTGGCTCGCTATGCCGGATATTGGCTGGTCCATGCCGAAATGATCGGTGGCCAACAACAGGGCATTCAATGGCAATCGGCCGCAACTGGCGACATTTTTGCGCCGAGCAGTCGTCATGGATGTGAGTTTGGATGGATGGATTAATAATGGAGATATTCAATCATCATTTTCAGGCTACTACCACGACAGTCAAACCTACATTATCGTAATCCAGTATTGATGAAGAAAAGAGAAAACAAAGAAAATGGATGAATGGATATGAATGGAATTTAATTTAATTTATACGATTTGCGTTCGCATGAATAAAATGTTTTTTTATTTTATGGTTTTTGTGGTAAATATGATTATCTCCTTTATATCTCTACCCCTAAATTTTTATTAATTACTTAGTCTTTCTAGTGTGATTTTAGGTAGAGTAGATCGTGGTCGGTTTTGGTTTGAGAAAATTTATAATCGGAATTCGGAAGTTTTTTTTCAAAAAACCAGGAGAAACCGAAAACCGATATTTTTCAAAAACCGAAAAAAATGATTTTAAAACCGACTCCTCCATAAAATCGACCACGATCTACTCTAGTTTTTTAGCACTGAACACGAATTTGGCAAATCACTGTTAAAGAAAAAAAAAGTCAAATTTGTATTCAATGATGAAAATCAACCTAGAAAATGATTTTAATAAAGAGGGGGAGGGTTGATATTGATATAAAAGGATAAGAACCATTTTTCAATACAGTATAATATAACCTACCTCCATTATTTGGCCGACCATTTCTGTAGTCATTTGGAGTTTTGCCTGGGGGTTCAATGAAAACCAAAGTGATCTACAAAAAATATTCCTCAATATTATTTTTAAGTCAATTTCCAACCTCAAAATTTTGACTGCAAATTCGCACATTTCCTCGCATTTCTCCCCATTCCACTTTGGCCAATTCCCCTTTTTTCCTTCTTCAAATGTTTTTGCCCCTTTTGTAAATGCCACACAACAATTCATGCATTCCAACCAAAGTTTTTGGCCATAATGTTCATCAGGCTCAAATTCACGCTGAATATAGCCGGAGGCGAATCGAATTTGTTTGAGAAAAAGTCGAAATTGGAGATGCCGAATTTGGACCCATTCCTGGGGAACCGGACACCGGACCATTAAATCACCGAACATATGGAGCATTTCAGAGAGGGAATCAAATCTTAAATTAAATGGAATAATTCACAAATAATCAATCAAATTTCCTCACTTATCCAATATTCGGTCCATTTGACCAAAATAATCAGAAAAATGTTGGGCCGAAAATTTGTCCAAAATGGCCAATAGGAGTGCATGAAGGGAACGTTGATGGGATGGATCGCCCAACAAAGTGATCCTAAAATATATTTAATTAAAATATTATTGTCTCAGTTTTAATACATTGTTTGATTTATTGGCCGAAAACATTTTCCCAAAATCAAAATTAATTCATGGGCAGTGCCAGTCTGATCGACGGCTGAACGGCGAGAATAAGGGAAAAGGCGATCAATCAAATCCGCAAGAATTTTGGCCGACAAATGGACGGCTTCCATTTCAATAATGGAATTTATGCCCAAAAATGATTGGCTGCTCTCGCGGCCATTTTCTTCTTGATTTTGGATTCTTTCCTCTGGCTGAATATATGGCGGCATTTGGGCCAATAATTCGGTCAAAAAACGATTCAAAAGGACCTTACGGCATTGTTGACTGGCGAATAACTGGAAAAGAATTATAATTTAAATTAGGGTTGCGCCCCCGCACCCGCGGGGGCCACCCCCGACGGGGATCCCCGCACTTTTTGGGTTTCACCCCCGACCCTACCCCCGCATATGCCACCCCCGCGCCCCCGCATCCCCGCAAGAGCCACCCCCGCGCCCCCGCACCCCCGCGGGGGTGAACATGCACCCCATATTATTGGATTTTTCAAGGAAAATGGGGTTCGATAGGGAAATTTTGACCAAATTTTTGTAGGATATTAAAATTTTTTATTAAAATTTTTCTCTGCGAGGTTTTTTTAGGTAAAATATTTCGCTGCGCGGCCATTTTTGGATGAATTTTTCTTCAAAAAAATTTTTTATTTGAAAAATGTGGCTTTTTAAAAAATTTACGCTACCCCCGCCCCCGCGGGGATCCCCGCGGGGGCCCCCGCAGGGGGTCACCCCCGAACCCGTCCCCGCAAGTGCCAACCCCGCAAACCCCAACCCCCGCACAACCCGCCCCCGCACTGCGGGGGCGCAACCCTGATTTAAATATATTTTAAATTAAACAATTTTTAAATCAAGATCTCATCGAGGCGCATCGATTGGCATAATTTTTTAGTAAAAGTTTAGTCCAAAAAAATTTTAACCGAATAAAATAATGGAACTTTTTTCAATAGTATATATTAATATATCTATCTCCAAATTAACTTTAAATATAGATATATTTAAATTAAATTAATATATTTAAATTAAATTAATATATTTAATAAATTAATATTTAAATTAAATTAATATATTTAATAAATTAATATATTTAATAAATTAATATATTTAATAAATTAATATATTTAATAAATTAATATATTTAAATTAAATTAATATATTTAAATTAAATTAATATATTTAAATTAAATTAATATATTTAAATTAAATTAATATATTTAAATTAAATTAATATATTTAATAAATTAATATATTTAATAAATTAATATATTTAAATTAAATTAATATATTTAATAAATTAATATATTTAAATTAAATTAATATATTTAAATTAAATTAATATATTTAATAAATTAATATATTTAATAAATTGATATATTTAAATTAAATTAATATATTTAAATTAAATTAATATATTTAAATTAAATTAATATATTTAAATTAAATTAATATATTTAAATTAAATTAATATATTTAATAAATTAATATTTAAATTAAATTAATATATTTAATAAATTAATATATTTAATAAATTAATATATTTAAATTAAATTAATATATTTAAATTAAATTAATATATTTAATAAATTAATATTTAAATTAAATTAATATATTTAATAAATTAATATATTTAATAAATTAATATATTTAAATTAAATTAATATATTTAAATTAAATTAATATATTTAATAAATTAATATTTAAATTAAATTAATATATTTAATAAATTAATATATTTAATAAATTAATATATTTAAATTAAATTAATATATTTAAATTAAATTAATATATTTAAATTAAATTAATATATTTAAATTAAATTAATATATTTAAATTAAATTAATATATTTAAATTAAATTAATATATTTAAATTAAATTAATATATTTAAATTAAATTAATATATTTAAATTAAATTAATATATTTAAATTAAATTAATATATTTAAATTAAATTAATATATTTAAATTAAATTAATATATTTAAATTAAATTAATATATTTAAATTAAATTAATATATTTAAATTAAATTAATATATTTAATAAATTAATATTTAAATTAAATTAATATATTTAATAAATTAATATATTTAATAAATTAATATATTTAAATTAAATTAATATATTTAAATTAAATTAATATATTTAATAAATTAATATATTTAAATTAAATTAATATATTTAAATTAAATTAATATATTTAAATTAAATTAATATATTTAAATTAAATTAATATATTTAAATTAAATTAATATATTTAAATTAAATTAATATATCTTCAAATTAAATTAATATATTTAAATTAAATTAATCTATCTTTAAATTAATTTTTAATATAGATATATTTAAATTAAATTAATATATTTAATAAATTAATATATTTAATAAATTAATATATTTAAATTAAATTAATATATTTAAATTAAATTAATATATTTAAATTAAATTAATATATTTAAATTAAATTAATATATTTAAATTAAATTAATATATTTAAATTAAATTAATATATTTAAATTAAATTAATATATTTAAATTAAATTAATATATTTAAATTAAATTAATATATTTAAATTAAATTAATCTATCTTCAAATTAATTTTTAATATAGATATATTTATATTAAATTAATATATTTAAATTAAATTAATCTATCTTCAAATTAATTTTTAATATAGATTTATTTAAATTAAATTAATATATTTAAATTAAATTAATCTATCTTCAAATTAATTTTTAATATAGATATATTTATATTAAATTAATATATTTAAATTAAATTAATATATCTTCAAATTAAATTAATATATTTAAATTAAATTAATCTATCTTCAAATTAATTTTTAATATAGATTTATTTAAATTAAATTAATATATTTAAATTAAATTAATCTATCTTCAAATTAATTTTTAATATAGATATATTTAAATTAAATTAATATATTTAAATTAAATTAATCTATCTTCAAATTAATTTTTAATATAGATTTATTTAAATTAAATTAATATATTTAAATTATATTAATATATCTTCAAATTAATTTTTAATATAGATTTATTTAAATTAAATTAATATATTTAAATTATATTAATATATCTTCAAATTAATTTTTTCTAATATAATATATTTTAATTTAATTAAATTAATATTTAATATATCTTATTTTTCAAATTAAATAATTAAAAAAATAAAAAAGAGAGAGCTCATATATGTGATTATAATGGTATAATTATTTATTGAAAAGAAGAAACCTCTGATTTGATTATTTCACCAAGGAAGAGCAATTTTTGCCTGATTAGAATGCCCTCGGACAAAGAATCGAGTACTTCTTTGACAAAACTAATTGGATAAAAAGTGAAATAATTCAGAACTCCAAACAAACTTGGCCAATTCAATTGGCTCATAAATGCCAAATTCGAGAAGAGGAAGAATTAATCCGGGCAAATGCTTTATAGCCGCATTTTGTCCAGTCATTTTGCGGACGGCACTGCCCAAAAGGAGAACAAGTGCGGAACGAAGGGAATTGAGCTGATCAATGAAATGTTCCCTTTCTTCCTCCTCATTTTTGCCATCATTTTGACGACTTTTGTTGATCAAATCCGAATTCGCTTTTGAGATCAGTGCCATTCGAATTAATTGGCCAAGGGATTTGAGGACCAAAAGAAGTTGATCCCGACTGGAAATGGACGGACGGTGTTGGAGAATTGTAGGCGAAGTTGGCGTCAGTGGTTTATGGTCGATAGTGTTGATTATTGTGGAATCATTGGTCACATACCTTTGAATTAATTTATTAAATTTGACTTTGACATTAACCAAACCAAATGATATGTTCAAGCAGAAATGAATGAGCATTTGGGAAATGCAAATGTTGAACATATTTGGCAAACATTGAGTGAAATTTTTGGCCATTTTGCCCGGATTCCTCATTGAATCGACAAATTTGGACAATGGCATCGAAGACTGGCCGCTGTAATTGTGGATGTGTGTCGGCAATTTGAAAAAGTGAATCCAAAAAATGAGGCAAAAATTTGATCAATTCTGAATGTAATTCGCCCAAATCAATGTTGCAGAATTCAAGAAGGCGAAGACGCAACAAATGTTGCTCATTTTCTGACCATCTGAGAATCTAAAATAATTGAAATTAAATTAAAAAATGATTGATTGATGATTGCCTGAACAATCATTTGATTGGTACAATGAAATTGACTGGAAACAAATGACTGGAAATGGAGTCCATTCTTTTCGCCACACAAAATGTACATTCCTCCATTTTGTTGCTGATTAATTTGTTCCAATGATCCTTTTGTCAAAGTGACAATGGATGGGGATCGGCTTTGGACTCCTCTGAACATCGGCGATTGGCGCATTTCCTTTCGTTTGGCCGAATTCGCCAAATAACTGACATTCAAACATTGACCATTCAAATCACCGTTGTTTTTGCCCTTTTCAATTCGATAGATGAAAAGTTCATCCTCATCGTCCGGACACAGCACAAAATTGTTGACAAGTCGGAGGAAGGCAACGGCAAAAGGGCCTTTGATTGTAGAGGAAGAGGAAAATGCCGACTTTTTGTTTTCATTCACCGATTTATTATAGAAAAGAATCTGAATAAAATTTTGATAAATATAGCAGAATTTAATTTGGTATTCAACTTGTAAATGCAGATTGCGCACTTCTTGACTGGGTAACAACAATTTGATGAGCTCATTGAAACGAGGTCGATCCTCGGCTGGCCAAACACGGCATCTGAAACTGCTTTCTCGGATTGGGCCTTCCGGAGTGAGAATCTACAAATTTAGTAGGAATTCCTTTGGTAATTTTTATAAAAATATTCCAACTTCAATTGCCTCTGGTTGGAATGCTCCATCGTCGTCCACAACCGAAGCAACGGCCTAAAAATATTCATTAATTAATAACTTATTATTAAATTAAATTTGTATACTTCAATATTCTTCTCCGATTTTCCAATTCCATGAAAATCACCATCTCGAAGCCATACAAAAACTTCATTGCGTCCTTCTGTTGCATTGCTTCCCAAAAAATGATCGAAATCTTCCTTCAATTTTCGAACATTTGGAATAGGCCGAAGCTCAGGATTCAATGAGGATAAATGTTCTCGAGAGGAAGCAGCAAATAATTGGATGGTCAAAGTGATTGGAATTTTGGTGGGTTGAATTGGGAATTGGGCATTGGAGAAGCCGCCATTTGGCCCATTCAAAGGGATGGATTCACAAATGGCAATCTTTAATATAATTTATCGCTAAATTAATAAAAATAATATTTATTGCCTTTCTCGCCAACAAAACAGTCAATTCCCTTTGTTCTTTATCCTCCATTTCTTTCACCAATTCACCCAAATCTGCTTGGCCATGGGCAAAAAATTGGCGTACTTCCTCTCCCCTAGCTTGTCCCTTTTCCCCAATCAAAGGACCAATTTTTAATGCGGTCATCCAAAGAGAAATTGGTTTGACAAGGTCGCGCAAATCCGAGTCCAAAAGGCCAACAAATAGTGCTTTACTTATTTTCGGATTCATTTTTCCATCAGCAGAGCCAATTCGAATTGTAAATGGTTCGGACAATGGACGGGTTGCCTGTAAAGTCATTTTTTGTAAATATTTTTGCCAACTAAATAGGTAAAAAATTTCCTGAAGTGAAATCAGAACAAAACAAAAACATTTTCCAGAAAGAAATCAGAATAAAACAAAAACATTTTCCGGAAAGAAAATCAGAACAAAACAAAAATATTTTCCGGAAAGAAAATCAGAACAAAACAAAAACATTTTCCGGAAAGAAAATCAGAACAAAACAAAAACATTTTCCGGAATGAAAATCAGAACAAAATAAAAAACATTTTCCGGAATGAAAATCAGAACAAAACAAAAACATTTTCCGGAATGAAAATCAGAACAAAATAAAAACATTTTTCGGAATGAAAATCAGAACAAAACAAAAACATTTTCCGGAATGAAAATCAGAACAAAACAAAAACATTTTCCGGAATGAAAATCAGAACAAAACAAAAACATTTTCCGGAATGAAAATCAGAACAAAATAAAAACATTTTCCGGAATGAAAATCAGAACAAAACAAAAACATTTTCCGGAATGAAAATCAGAACAAAACAAAAACATTTTCCGGAATGAAAATCAGAACAAAACAAAAACATTTTCCGGAATGAAAATCAGAACAAAACAAAAACATTTTCCGGAATGAAAATCAGAACAAAACAAAAACATTTTCCGGAATAAAAATCAGAACAAAACAAAAACATTTTCCGGAATGAAATCAGAACAAAACAAAAACATTTTCCGGAAAGAAAATCAGAACAAAACAAAAACATTTTCCAGAAAGAAATCAGAACAAAACAAAAACATTTTCCAGAAAGAAATCAGAACAAAACAAAAACATTTTCCGGAATGAAAATCAGAACAAAACAAAAACATTTTCCAGAAAGAAATCAGAATAAAACAAAAACATTTTCCGGAAAGAAAATCAGAACAAAACAAAAATATTTTCCGGAAAGAAAATCAGAACAAAACAAAAACATTTTCCGGAAAGAAAATCAGAACAAAACAAAAACATTTTCCGGAATGAAATCAGAATAAAACAAAAACATTTTCCGGAAAGAAAATCAGAACAAACAAAAACATTTTCCGGAATGAAAATCAGAACAAAATAAAAACATTTTCCGGAATGAAAATCAGAACAAAACAAAAACATTTTCCGGAATGAAAATCAGAACAAAACAAAAACATTTTCCGGAATGAAAATCAGAACAAAACAAAAACATTTTCCGGAATGAAAATCAGAACAAAACAAAAACATTTTCCGGAATGAAAATCAGAACAAAACAAAAACATTTTCCGGAATAAAAATCAGAACAAAACAAAAACATTTTCCGGAATGAAATCAGAACAAAACAAAAACATTTTCCGGAAAGAAAATCAGAACAAAACAAAAACATTTTCCAGAAAGAAATCAGAACAAAACAAAAACATTTTCCAGAAAGAAATCAGAACAAAACAAAAACATTTTCCGGAATGAAAATCAGAACAAAACAAAAACATTTTCCAGAAAGAAATCAGAACAAAACAAAAACATTTTCCGGAATGAAAATCAGAACAAAACAAAAACATTTTCCAGAAAGAAATCAGAACAAAACAAAAACATTTTCCGGAATGAAAATCAGTACAAAACAAAAACATTTTCCGGAATGAAATCAGAACAAAACAAAAACATTTTCCGGAATGAAATCAGAACAAAAATAATACCCTTGAAGGATTTTTTTGTTGATTGATGGATTCTTTTGGCTTCATCATCGCCCCAAGGCCAAAAACCAATTCCGTATTCGGTCCACTCATTTTTGCCAATTCCGAATGGTCAACCGAAATCAACAAAGCCCATTCATTGTTCCCATTCGATGATTGGGCCAATTTATCCTCCAATAATGGGTCCAAAATTTGTTGAGATTTTGCGATCACTCGATGGCTCATTTCCTCATGTCTTTTGTAAGCATCCATCACTGACAGATCTTTCAATTTTATAATCAAATTTTCATCATAATTGTCCGTGATGGAAATAACCTTCTGCCTGAATTGTCCTTCCATTCTCATCCCGAATATTCATTGGCAATTTCATTGCCTCATTTCCGGCATCAATTGCATTTGTCACCGTCTATTTTGGAATATTTTCCCTTTTTAAATCAAAATCCATCAAACCAAACGAAGTTCCTGGAATTCTTCACTGGGCACTGTGCCCGATCGCAATCGCCTTCTCGCAATCATCATTTGTTTGATCAACAACATTTGTTGTTCGCAATGTTCGGCGCTGATTTCGCCGCCTCCAATCCCCGATTTTGTACAATCCCACCAAGCCTAACCAAATTTTCTTTAAAATATTTTTATTCCCAATTCTTTTGCTTTCCACCTTCAATTCTTTGCTCATTTCCTCTGCCAAATTTTCCGCTTCATGCTTGGCCAATTCCTTTTGGCCAAAATTCTGCTGCCTTGTTGGCAATTCACGGACATGCGAGCGTGGAAATAGACCAAATTTTTCTGGCTCCTCCAACCTTCGACCAAAACACCAATCGTCTTTTTCGGCAATAATTTCCACCAAATCACCCATCCAAAGTTGAAGAATGCCAACATTTTTGCTTGAAGAAGATGATGGCTGATTGGCGTTGTTGGCCAATAAAGGAGGGAAAAATTGTGTCTCTGGAGATGGAATAAAGTTGCAAATCACCAACAATGGCTCTTTCCCTCCTCTTTTCTTCATTTTATAGAAATGGCTTAATTCTATTAAAAAAAAAATTAAATTTTATGCGATAAATTTTTGAGGAATTTTTTCTTATTTTTTTTAAAACAACATATGATTCACTCGGCCCCAAAAATGTTAAGGAAAATAGCAATTTATGTTTTTCATTGCATTCCGAATGTATTTATGTCAACGCATCCAATTGGGCCAATGCTAATATTGAATATTTTTATGATTCATTGGCTTTATTAGACCAGAAAAAAAATAATAAAATTAATTAATAATATTCAAATTATAAAAAATAATAAAATGTCATTCGAAAATTCTGCTACCACTAGCAGCTCAAATCCATCAGTAAATACCAAGAAACTTTCTTCTGATAAAAGCATAGAGCATAAAATCAAGTTGGCCAAACTATAAAAATTTTGTCAAATTTCTTTGTTTCCATCAGAATTGTTGGATTGGCCATTTTTTTGCGAATTTTCTCTGCCCAGTATTTCACTGAATTCGCCAATCAATTGCCACTTTTCTCAACGCCTTGGAACAGTTTAAAACGGTTTAAAGAAGGTGTTTTTCTGTTGGATTCGGGAAAACCTATTTATGATGGGGATTTGTTCCATGTGGTAAAATGATAAATGGGAAATTTTTAATAAAATGTTATCCAAATAGTTGCCAATGTTCGTTCATGCCATTCGGCCTATTCTCAATTTTCCTCATTTGTTGAGGATTGAATGGACGGTAATAATGATAAATATATCCAAATTTGGCCAAAAATGCCTTTCCTTTTCTTCAGTTTCTCGACCTTTTTTGTGCATATTTTTTGGCCAAATTTGTTGAAGAATACATCAAAATTCGTTGTGCCAATTTGGCCAATCAAAAAGAGGAATTGGAAAAGACAAAATGGCTTAGTACTTTGGCTTTTGCCAGGTTTCACCAATTTTTGTTCAATATCCATTCATTCATTCAGTTATTTATTGAATCCAATGAGCATTGGATGTTGGACTGTTTTCAGTTTGTCGGCATTTGTTAATGCTTTGGTATCCGCCTCACTTTATTTCATGATCACCGGTTTTTTTGGAAAAATTAAATTGAAATTTAATTGAATTTCCTTCTAAAGGTAATTTATTCCTCGCAATTTTGACCCTTTCAATGGCCATCCAACTCAATCCTTATTATATCATCCTTTTTGTCCCAATTTTTGTCCAATTTCAAACCCGTAAAATGCTTTCAATATTTCTATCAATTTGCCTTGTTCCATTATTGTTCGCCGCAAATTTTTTACTTTTGGAGGAAAATCCCAATGATTTGTTCAGAAGCACAATTGGATTTTTGTAAGAATTAAAATATGAAATTTAATTAAAGAATTTTGAGTTTTAGTTTAAATGTTCCCGATCTCACACCAAATAATGGCATTTTTTGGTATTTTTTCACACAGGCAATCCACTTTTATTACAGTATCATTTTTGTAATTTATTTTTAGGTTTTTGAGCATTATCGACTGCTTTTTTTGTGTGTTTTCCAATTGAATGCCATAATTTATGTCGTGCCATTGTCCACTTTGATTAGGTGGAATAATTTTTAATAATTTTAACACAATTTGGTTTAATTATAGAAAGAATCCAACTTTATTGGCCTCTGTTTTGCTCATCACCGTTTCATTGTTTTCACCGTATCCATCTTATGCCGAAACGGCTCTTTATCTTCCAACGCTTGCGGCATTTTTTGACTTGCACAAATGTTTTATTTTTTGTTATTTATTTCAAAAATTGATTTATTTTTTAGTCCTTCGACAAAGATTGGTGACTGGATGCACTCTTTTGGCCACATTTGTTCTTTCCCCAATTATGTGGGCCATGTGGGTCACAATTGGTTCGGGAAATGCGAATTTCTTTTTTGCCATTGTTTGGGTCTTTAATTTGGCACAAGTTCATTGCCAAAACCCAAAATATAAAATCAAAATTTAATTTAGATTTTTATTTCGGCTGATTTGATCAGTTCATTTTTGCGTGCAGAATTGGTTCGAGAAAATGGAGGAGAAAATGAAGCGGAAGAAAAATTCGAAGGCGTTCGTTTGATGAATATCAGTCCTTTTTAGAGCTTTTCAAATTGTTTTTAATCATTTGTTTAAAATTTGCATTTTTTTTATTCAAAAGTGACATTCCAAATAAATAAAATAAAAAAGTTTTTCAATTTCAACAAAATTATTGTGAATTGGCAATAATTGGTTTTGGTCTTTCGGTGAACACAATCTTCTGCCTGACAATGGCCACAATTTCGCACACTTTTCGGTCACCTTTTGGTACATCTTCACAGGGCTAAATTTCGATTGAAATGTATTTTCAATTGACTAAGAAAAATGTGTTTTCGATTAACTAAGAAAAATGTGTTTTTGATTAACTAAGAAAAATGTGTTTTCGATTGACTAAGAAAAATGTGTTTTCGATTGACTAAGAAAAATGTGTTTTCGATTGACTAAGAAAAATGTGTTTTCGATTGACTAAGAAAAATGTGTTTTCGATTGACTAAGAAAAATGTGTTTTCGATTGACTAAGAAAAATGTGTTTTCGATTAACTAAGAAAAATGTGTTTTCGATTAACTAAGAAAAATGTGTTTTCGATTAACTAAGAAAAATGTATTTTCGTTAACTAAGAAAAATGTATTTTCGATTAACTAAGAAAAATGTGTTTTCGATTACTAAGAAAAATAATGTGTTTCCGATTGAAATATGTTACTTAAAATTTAAAAATAATATCAAATTTTGCCGAATATCCCATCCAATTTCCCACCTCATCATCTCGGAGACTGGCTCTATTCATCACCAAAAATGGTTTTTCCAATCGAATCAGACGCCCTTCAAGCAATTGATGGCCAATGGTCAATTCCGCAATTTTCCCGCACTCTTTCCATGCCAAATTCCCAAAAAGTTCACCATTTAATGGTCCATTTATTTCTAATGTTCCTTGCAATTCCATAATCGTCCATTCATTAAGTCCATTCCTATTTAAGTAATTATAAAATTGAGAGAAATTTATTTTTTTATTTATTAAATGTGATGATATGATATAGCGAATTGCCGACTTACTCGTTTTTCACAAGACGTATTTGCATTTTTTGTTAAGGTGGCGTGCGTAATTTTAGCAAAAAATATTTTTGAATTAATTCTAAAATTTTAAATTTGAAGATATATTAAGAAAATATTGAAACGATAAATGAAAATCAATTAATTTTGAATTTTATACATTTATTTGTAGAAGAACGAAATTATTTCATCAATGATTAGTAGATTAAGAAAGATAATTAATTTTATAAATAAAACATTAAAAAATTCTTTAATAGGGAGAAGGTTGGCAATTTTAAAATCGGGAATTTCTCAAAAATAAATTGTTTGCAAATAAAGTTCGCCTTCTCTTCATTTCATTTCATATGTCTTCTCTTCCTTCAATTCTAGTACGGTTGATTGCATAATTTCTTCCCACTGCAAGTTTTGCAAAATCCAACTCCTTTGAAAGCGTAATTATAGAAGGTGTCTCCCTAAAATGCAAAAAATCGCAGTAAAAATTAATTGAAACAAGCTAACTTTTGTCTGCGCACAAATGTCACGCCAAGTAGTTTGATTTTTGGAACAAAAATCATGATTGGCACAGCCCATTCTATCATAGCCGGAATACAGCCAATCTAAATCGTAAAGGATTGAAATACAGGATAGATGACAAAAATACGATCATATTTGCAATATGCGATGTAGCAGCGATCAAATTCGGCGCTACATTCGTATTGCCGATAACGAGCATAGAAACTGGTCCCTATAAATAAAAAAAATTGAATGCCAGCATTCTTTTGAAACTAAAATGCACCTTGTTGACCCGCAAAACAAGTAATTCCTAATAAAGTTACATAGGTTAATTTAAAAGAACAATATATTTAGTTATACCCTCGACAATTTTGTATTGCTGAATGCCCAATAATAAAAGACAAATCAACACAATTGGCAGCAAAGTTCCAAATTTCGGATTCATTGGTTTTAGTGGGGGTATATGGAGAATTAATAGACTAATTTTAATGGGAAATGATAATAAATAAATGATGTGCAATTGGATGGGAAAAATTAAAATTATATTTGGTGATTCACTCCAACCCAACAAACCAAAATCGCCCACAGCAGAATCCAATTATCACCCATTTTTATTTTTCCATTTTATAAAAATTGATCTATGTTTTTTCTCTTGATTTTGAGATTTATTTCTTATCAAAGATAAAATAAGCTTAACCATTTTTAATAATTTTTTGATCGGTTTTTAAAAAAATCATTGCCTAGTTTTTTATGTTACGGTCGGTTTAGAATATCTCTTTATTATTTTTAAATATTATTTTTTGGCATATTGTTTATAAATATATTTTATCCTTAAAAATAAAAAAAAATCGAAAAAAAAAGATTTCGAATCTCGATTCACGAATCCGATTCCATTCCCGAAAGTCTGAAATTTTACTCTTACTTTTGGATGTAAGAAATGAAAGAAAATGTGTAAAATGAAGAGAAGAATTAGTTTGGCAAGGTCTCGCCCGGTAACGGGTCCAAAATTGGACGCGGATCTCAAGCATAAAAATTTAAGAATATTTGTTAATTTATTCCAATTTTATTAATGATTTTGATCTAATTATTTTATTTATCCAATCATTTTGATATTTAAATTATACTAATATTGATTTTAGATTTATTTGGAAAGAATAGATTAACATTTTTGCCAAATTTTTATGAGAAGAAATGAATGAAGATGAGCAAAATTCAATTTATAATGAAGTAAAATCATTTCTTCTATTTTTAATAAAAATATCCATTCACATTTTAAGATTGGCCGAGAAATCAATGAAGGACTCCAAGCATCCGGAAATTCATTGGAGCAAAGACTTTTACATTTGGCAAAAGCGGAAGAAATGATTTTAAATCAAGTTGAGGCCTCAATTTTGGATAATTTCCTCGATGAAATGGTCCAATTAATAAATGAAAGGGACCAAAAAATTCGCTGTTTTGCCATTTCTTTTATTGAAAAAGCATGGTTTCTACATTTATTAATATAATTAAATACCAAAATTTTATAGTAAAAAGGATCCAGAAATCTTCAAACGGGCCATTGCCACATTAATTTGGGCCATGACAGATCAGTCCAATGGTGTCATCATTCAAAAGAAAGTGATCAATACTTGCACTCAACTTTATCCAGGCAAGAAATTTGGACGAATATTTTTGTACATTTCCATTTTAGTTTTGCTCCGGTGGGCATCTCTGAAAAGATCGACGGATTTGGAGGCCAAAGATTGCTGGGAAACTTTTTCAATGCTAAAAACCCGAATAATGCACACGGTCGATTCCGAAAATGAGGGCATTAAGACAATGGCTTTTAAATTCTTTGAAATGTTAATAATTTGTCAACTTTCGAAAAGCGAAGTAAAATTCATTTTCATAAATTAAATTTAAAAATTAATTTTTATTTCAGTTCAGCGAAAAACCAAAATCACAAAATTTAATAAGTTTGGATGAAATCAGCCGGGATTCATTCATTTCATGGCGACAATTGCAAACAGAGGCACAACAATGTTTCGACAATTTAATCCTTCAAATGGCATCCCCGCATATTACATCGCTGAATTTGGTCACCGCAATTTCGAGCACTTGCAATATTGCACGACAAAGACCGGAAAAAATGCCGGATGTAACCATTTATTATAGCCCATTTTGGTACTAATGGAGTTTTTCCCCTATGAGGGAAAGGAGTAGAAGGATGATGATTGATGATGATGAAGAAACTGAGGAATCTTCTTCATTATCATCTTCTTCCTCATCATTCATCGTCTTCTTTATCCTCATTCACTTGAAGGAGACAAACTCCATTACTATTTAGTACCCCCCCCCCCCAATTTTTAATTAATTTTAATACATTTTTAGGTAATTGGTGCTTTGGAACAACTTCATTTGAATTTGCCACCAACATTGGGAACAAGCCAGGTCAAAAGTGTCCGAAAAGAGCTGAAAATGCATTTGTTGAGAATGCTCAAACATCCGTGCACTTTTACCCTCCACAATTTGCATTCTCGAATGAAACAATTGCTGATTGAATTGGGCGCCTCGGATGGGGAAATTAAAAGGGCAATGCCAACGCCAAATGAAATTGATGAGGCACTGAAGAGGAAATTGGCAGCTGCAAGACAGAAAAACACCACCACAACAGAATCAACGACGGAAATTCGTTTGGGACAAAGGAGGAAGGCAGGGAGGGGCGAAACCAGCAATGGAAGGGAAGAACCAACAGCAGCTGGGGAAGAGGATTTGGATTTGCGGGACACAAAACGACTTAAGGTATATATTTGTTTGTTGTTACACCGAATGCTGGAAATATTCACTCTCCGCTGGATTCCCATCCCTCCCTAGCTCTATTATCGATTTCTGCGTCTCTTACTCAAATTTCCAGCTTTCGACTATTTCCAACATTCGACTTAACATATTTATTTATTTATTATTATTTTTATATATTATTTTAAGGAAATTATCCCCTAATAAATCAGAAACCGGTTTTATGCCTTACAAACCTTTTACGTAATTCTCTTCAGACGAATTGAGATGGTATATAAATTAGTTTTTTGGTCCAAAAATATAGTGGTTTAAAACCAAAAACATTAAATATGGTTTAAACAGTTTAACTCGTTCGGTTTCGATTTAAGCTAAGAAATTTATATGCCAATGCCAAAAGATGCGTCTCGATAGATTTAAAAAACCAATTGGTATTGATTTAAGATTAAAAAATAAAATTTGTAGTAAAAATTGGCCTTCCTTTTTAATATTTAATATATTTTCATTCAGATTGACGATGAAGAATATGACGATGGCGTAATTGACCTATACCGACAATTTGAGGACCCGGATTCGGCCACAATTGCCAAACAAAAGGCAATTGACATCACAACGGAATTTGTGCTGGAAAGATTGTCAATTTCGGTGGTCTCCAAATTGGTTTTCATTTCAATTTGCACTTTGCCCGATGAAATGCCGGCCGCCTTCGCCAGCAGCTATACCCCGATTGGGGAGGCTGGCAGTGAGGCACAAAAGCAGCATTTGGCCCGGATGATGGCCATTCAAATGACGGCGGCGGGCGAAGGGCCGGGCATTGCCCACATTAAAGCGGAACAACAAAAATTATTCGTCGAAAGACAAATGGCCAAATCGCAGGGCGGAACAGTGCCAGGAGGGAGCCAGCAGGAAAAGCAGAAACAAAAACAAAGGGAAAATGCATTTGCTTCACAGCAGCAACAACAGGTTTTAATTTATTTTTGGTTTTAAATATTTTTAAAAAATTGTTAATAAAATGACAGGTCCAAGTCCACCAAATCCCAAGGAATCGCTATGACTATTTATTCGATTGCACCAACAATCATTAAGAGAATAAGAATTGGCCAAAAACATTGACAATTAAATAATACGGGATAATAAAAACCAACTAATATTTTTGCCATCCATTTTTCACTTATTTTCCATCTGAATTATTTTTGTATTTTTTGTTATTTTAAAAGACAATAAAATTTGAATAAATTTTGTATTTTTATTAAAAAATTTATTTGGAGAATTTTTGTTTTTTTTTTTTTTTAATTTTTTACTTTAAAAATAAAATTGAAAAATAATTTTCATAGTGGACTAGGACCTTTAATTTAAATATATTTTTAATAATAATTTTAATAATAAAAAAATTCAGATTCCACCAGCCCAAAAGAAAATGCGAATTCAAAATTGGTCATTGTTCAATTCGACCCGTGTATTATTGCCAAAAGAGGCGGAACAATTGATGCTCAGCTCATTCCAACGAATAATGAACAATGAAATGCGGGCAGTCCAAGGAGGGGCCGGATTGGCTCAACAAAAGTTGTTGGTTCGACTTTCGTCACGATATAAATCAGCAGTGACACCGGAGCTGGAAGCAATGCTCATTAATTATATTATTGAGGATCAAAAGGCAAGGACCGATTTGGCATTACAAAAATTGGCAGAGCTATATGCACAATGGATGGGGTAAATAAAATTTAATTTAATTATTTAATTAATTAAAATATTTTAAAATTAAAATAATAAATTTAAATTACACTTGGTTTATAAAGAAGATTTAATCATAAAACTAAAAAATATTTAGAAATTAATTAATTAAAATTATATTAATCGGTTTGTAAAGAAGATTTAACCATCAAACTAAAAACGACATTTTTAGCGTAGTGGGTAGATACTTTTTTTTTTTGTAAAATTGAGGTCACGGGTTCGAACCCTCTCCGAGGCTAATAATTTTTTCGCCTTCGTTATTCACATTTGTACATTTTATATGTTTAAATTGATGAGTTTTATTAATATTAAATTTATTATCGGTACAACAATTAAGTAAAAATTGAAATTTTTATTGCCATAAACGACATAAAAATTTAATTAATTAATTAATTTTTAGTTATTCAATTTGCCTTTCGCCTCGTCAAATTCCTCAACTCACTGTGGATGAACGAAAACAACGTTATGATCATTATTTGTGCACATTGCTCACAACAATGCACGAAAGGGGCGAACATAAAGAAACGTAGATTTCCATTAAAAATTAAATTTAAAAAATAAATATTCAGCCTTTTCCATCGGATATTTTTGGAGGCACCTTTCTTAACCCCAGGCTCATTGAAAGTGTTGAGGAAAGCATGTTTGGACAAAGTTTACGGTGCTTTTGCCATCACAACTTTGCGGGAATTGATGTTGACTCGAGCGAGGCAAAGGCAGGAATTGCTTCGACTTCTTTTGGAATTCAGCTATTTTGAGAGGAATGACATCAAAGAACATGTAAATAAATTAAATAAATAAATAAAAATAATTATTTAAAACTTAATTAAAAAATAATTATAATATAATTAAGAAATAAATAATTTTAAAATTTGATAAAAAAATAATTAAATTATAAATATTTTAGTGCGTAAAAACGGTCAAAGAACTTTATCAAATGGAATTCCTACGGTCGGATGTGCGTACATTCCTTGTGGAAATGTGCGAATTGTTGGTTCAACCGACGGCACCCCGTCAACTTTGGCACGCAAATGGCCGATTTGAGAGGGAAATTGAGGAACAAATCGATGAATTACAATGGGACGAATCGCTGATTAGGGCTGGCCTCTATTTGTTTTTGGCCCTCCTTCCACATGATTCCTCTCTCCTTCATCATTTGGCAAATGTTTATGCACGTTCGGGCACGGAAATTAAACGAGTTTGCTTTATTAATCTATTAATTTCTGCGGAAATATTTAAAATGGAGAAAAAATTATAGCGGTTCAATGGTTTTTGTTGGACCTTTAAACCGGTTCAGAATTTTATCCTTTTTGAACCATAAACGAAAATGGGTTCAAATGGTTTAATACCCTAACTTTTGACCAAACCATAACAAATAATATACAATTTAATATGGCTTGATGAGATCTATCGAAGGGGTTTAAAGTTTTGGAGGTTTTTTTTAAGATAAACCACTGAACCATTATAATCATTCCCTTATTTTTTCGCGCATATTTTTTAATCCATAAATTAAATATAATTTTTTTCCACCTAAATTAAGGTCACATTTCGGAGCATTGAACAAGCAATAAAATCGATTGGAATGCATTCGGAGGATTTGCTGAGAATGATTGAGAATTGTCCACCTCAAGCCGAAACATTGGTTGCCCGAATTGTTCATTTGGTATATTATTATTAAATAAGATAATTTTGCCAATTTTAAGTTGACCGAACGAAGTTCCCCAACACCAGCATTGGTCGACCGGGTACGAAAATTGCACCAAACCCGGAATACGGATGTTCGTTCGCTGATCCCAATTTTGACTGGATTAAATAAAGTTTTAATTTTTATTTAAAATTTAAATTAAATTATTAAAATAGGAGGAATTATTAGAATTGGTCCCTAAATTTGTTCTATCGGCCAAAAATAGCAATTCGGTGCCTGCTTTCTTCAAAAAATTAATTTTTGGCCGACACATTGAGACAAATGAACCAATGATGAATTCACTGGAATTATTGCTGGAATTGCATCGAATTAAACCAAACCGAAAGGAACAAGGATTTCTTATGCAAAGTAATTTAATTTAAATATAATTATAAATTAATAAAATTCAACTTGTCAGTAAAAAAAGTTGATTTTAGCCGTTCAATTGTTTGTCTTATACCCCAAAACCATATACCCAATCGATAGATCTTTTCAAGACGCATCGATTGGTTTATAATTTGTCATGGTTTGATCAAAATTTAAAGGGTATAAAACCGTTTAAACCTATTTTCGTTCTTGGTTCAAAAATAAAATTTTTGTTAAATCTATGCAAAATTATAGTCAGACGATGCGTTTTGACGAGATCTATTGATTTCGATTGGGTATATGTTTGGTGGTCTAGGATAAACCATTAAATCGTTAAAACCTTTTCGGCTTTTTAAATATTTCCCATATTAAAATTAATTTAATTCATTTTTAGATTTGGATCTTCTCATCATCGATCCAAACCGGGAATTCTCAATTGGGAAGGATGTGTTGGCAACGGCCGTGGAAGCACTGTTGAATGATTCACCCTTTCCCACTCTCCTATTCCACACAATTCAACGAATCCATGAATGCCATCCGGCGCTGAAGGGTTTCCTCTCAAATATGCTCGTCGAAATTGCCAAACGGAGGCCATGGGAAGAAGAGGTGGAACTACAGCAAAAGAACCGTGAACCGATGTGGCCAAAATTTTTACAATGTTTAAAAACATTGGGCCAAGTTGGATATTTGGTTGGTTAAATATCCAAAAATAATCAAATAATCAATTTAATATTTTAGGCATTACTTTCTCAATTGAATTTGGACGAATTTCGGGAATATATAAAATTGGCCAATCAACCGGATTTGAAGAAATATTTACGCGAATTTGTCTCACAGTTGTCTGCCTATCATCAATCCCAACTGCAGAGAACATTGTTGGATTTTATCAATGATCGGCAATCAAATTTGCTGGCGGAGGAAAAAAGTCAATTGGAAGTGGCATTGGATGAGGAAATGAACATTTTGGGCATTGGTCAACGGCAACAGGACAAAGAGAATAATGAGAAGGAAGAACAAATGCAACATTCGGGAATAATAACTGCATGAAAATACATTGATTTTACTGCAATCTCCCCCAATTTATATTTAATTCTCTTTTTTGTGTTCCTCCAATGCCCTACTCCAATTTTTTTTTTATCATTTTTTGTGTTTTAAATAAAGAATTAATTTTTTTATTTTTTTTAAATATCATGTAAAAATTTAATTATAATTAATTTACTTATTTACAACAAAAATTTTTTAATGAATTTTTCTAATTTTAATTCAATTTTTTTACAATTACAAATGAACGAGCTATTGAAAAAATTGAAGAAAAAAACTGACATAGCTCCTTATTTGAAAACTTTAATCCTTTGCGGTTAGTTAGTTCCATTAAATTTCATTCTTAATATTAATTCATTTAAGCTGGTGCCCAAATATTTTTGGTGGCTGCATTTTTCCATCAAGTTCGGACCTATGAGAAGAGACGGCGAAATCTTCACCAAAATTATCCAAAAATATTATCAATTTATTATGGAATTGAGAATTTAATTTCAACAATGAAATTTCAATCATTCAAAAAAGGCGACCGAATCAGGGATGAAGATTTTGTTAAATGGAAAAATTTGGAAATGAGGAAGAATGAAATGAAAAGCAATCAGCCAGAATTGGCAGAAGAACAATATAAAATTGAAAAGATGAAACGACAAAGAATAGAGAGATAATTAAAATCCATTATTTAATTTTCAAATCATTAAATTTTATAATTAATGTTTCATTTATTTTGAATACAAATTTGATTTTTATTCATTTATATTTTTATCATTTAATTCACTCACATTTTTATAATTTATTTTAAGGAAAATGTCCCAATTCGGTCTCCGAATCAGCAAAAATCAAAAAATAATGTTTGCGTTAGCCGGTTTGTATTGTTTTTAATTAAATTAAATAAAAATCAATTTTAGCTGCCGCCGATCTTTGCATCCCAGTTTCTTTTTACATATTTCACAAATATGGAGAAAATAGCGAAAGACGAAAAGAACTGAAAGAAAAGCATCCGAAAATGCTGGAAGCTTATTATAGCCTTGAAAATGTAATCTCCACAATTACTTTCCGAAAATACAAAAAGGGAGACCGATTAAAAAAAGAGGATTCGAGAAATTGGAAGAATGAAGAATTAGGAAATGAGTCGAAGGAATGGACAAAGGACAATCAAACAGATTTATGGAAAAGATGAAACAACTTAATTCAATATTAAATTTTGAAAAAAAAAATAAATTTTATAATAAAAATAAATAATTTGTTTATTTTTGAGTATTACATTTTGTTTTCCATTATCAATCAATTATTTTTTAATCATTTATTTACAATTTTTATAATTTATTTAGTTTAAGGAAATGTCCCAATTCGGTCTCCAATTCAGTCGTCTCCAATTCAACAAAAAATATAAAATAGCAATGGCGTTAGCCGGTTTGTATTTAATTAATTAAAAATCAATTTATTAATTAAATAGTTGTCGGCGACATTTTCATCATTTATATTCCATTTTACGGATTGCACAAATTTGGAGAAGACAGAGAAAGACGAAAAGAGATGAAAGAGATTCATCCAAAAATACTGGATACCTATTATGGAATTGAAAATTTAATCTCCACAATTACTTTTCGTGGCTACAAAAAGGGCGATCGGCTAAGAGAAGAGGATTCAATAAATTGGACAATTGAGGAAATGAGGAAACAAATTTTCGAAGAAAATGAAATAATTAATCAACAAAAAATTGTTAAAATTGAAGAAGAACCAACAATAAAAGAAGAGAGGAAGAAGAGACCAAGATTAAAAAGATAAATAATTCATACATTTTTTATTGGTTTAAACAGATAAAATTTTAAAAAAATAAATTATATTTGTCAAAAAAAATTTGTTCAAGTCAAAAATATTTAATTCATTCTTCAATTTAATTTTTTTTTTAATTTTAGTATTTTGCATGCCATTGAGCAAAGGTGCAAAGAGGGCAATTTATTTTACCGAAATTTACGTGATCATCAGCCTCACTGTCACATTCTACTCATTGCGGCAAGAAGTAACATTCCGAAAACGTTGGCGAGAGAAATTTCCACGACTTTTGGATTGCTATTATTGGACAGAGGATTTAATTTCGAACGGTCAATTGCAAGGAGAAAGAATCAGAAGAGCCGACAATAAATTGTGGTTTGGCAGTGAAAAAGAAATTTCCGATTAAAAAGGTTAGGAATTTATTCAAATAAATTTCAATTTTAAATGAGAAATATTTAAAAAAAAAATTTTGTGTGTTTAATGGTTTGTCCTAGATCCATAAACATTGAACCCAATCGATAGATCTCATCAAACGCGTCGATTGGTATATAATTTGTCTTGATATGGTCAAATTTGAAAAGTATTAAACCGTTTAAACCATTTGATGGTTTTGGTTCAAAACTAATTTAAAATTGTCTAAACCAAATACCAAATCATTATCAAACGATGCATCTCGACGAAATATATGATTGGTTATAAGGTTTGGGGTCTAGGACAAACCATTAAAATCTTTCCGATATTTTCTATAATTTTTTCCATGTTTTAAATATTTCCCATAAAATAATTTTTATTTTTCAGTGATGGTCACCAAAGTGAAAGTGCACGTCGGTGGATTAATTACAATGACATTGTGCGCATTCATCGTCCACAATTACCTTTATAAATGGGAAAGAAAGCAACCGATGGAAGAAATGACCCCAATAACTTGGAAAGTTTATCAGAATTTGGAGGAGGAAAGACGGAAAAGAAAAGCACCCAATTCTTAAAAATGTTTTTTTTTTCATTTCATTGTAAAATAAATAGAATTTTTAAAATCATTTTGAATTAAAATGTCAAATTTATGGCCAATTTTATTTGATTAATTTAATAATAATTCATTTTTATTAAATTTTTTAGCAAAAATGTTAAAATGGCTGAAGAAAATTCCAAAACCAACTCCGGAAAAGGAAGAAAAAGTGGAAAATGATGAAAAATTGGAAGAAATGAAAAATAAACCCAACGAAATAGTCGAAAATGGTGATGAAAAAATTAATGAAAATAACAAAGAAATGGAAGAGGATAAAAATGGCAATGAGCAATCAAAAATGATGGAAGAATTACAAATGGAGATAGATGGAGAAAGTGATGATGAGGTTTATAATATTTTGAATCTTAAAATTGAATCAATAAAATATTTTAAAATTAATTTTTTAAAAAATGAATTTATTTTTAATTCATTTTTATTCATTTTTAATTTATTTTACTTCAAAAATTAAATCCAAAATAAATTAAAAATTAATTTAAAAAAAAAATAAATTTATTTTTAATTCGTTAATTCTATAATTAAATCCAAAATAAATTAAAAATTAATTTAAAAAAAAATAAATTTATTTTTAATTCGTTAATTCTATAATTAAATCCAAAATAAATTAAAAATTAATTTAAAAAAAAATAAATTTATTTTTAATTCGTTAATTCTAAAATTAAATCCAAAATAAATTAAAAATTAATTTTAAAAAAAAATAAATTTATTTTTAATTCGTTAATTCTAAAATTAAATCCAAAATAAATTAAAAATTAATTTAAAAAAAATAAATTTATTAAATCCAAAAAATTAAAAATTAATTTAAAAAAAAATAAATTTATTTTTAATTCGTTAATTCTAAAATTAAATCCAAAATTAAAAATTAATTTAAAAAAAAATAAATTTATTTTTAATTCGTTAATTCTAAAATTAAATCCAAAATAAATTAAAAATTAATTTAAAAAAAAATAAATTTATTTTTAATTCGTTAATTCTAAAATTAAATCCAAAATAAATTAAAAATTAATTTAAAAAAAAAAAAAAATTTATTTTTAATTCGTTAATTCTAAAATTAAATCCAAAATTAATTTAAAATTAATTTAAAAAAAATAAATTTATTAAATCCAAAAAATTAAAAATTAATTTAAAAAAAAATAAATTTATTTTTAATTCGTTAATTCTAAAATTAAATCCAAAATTAAAAATTAATTTAAAAAAAAAATAAATTTATTTTTAATTCGTTAATTCTAAAATTAAATCCAAAATAAATTAAAAATTAATTTAAAAAAAAATAAATTTATTTTTAATTCGTTAATTCTAAAATTAAATCCAAAATAAATTAAAAATTAATTTAAAAAAAAAAAAAAATTTATTTTTAATTCGTTAATTCTAAAATTAAATCCAAAATTAATTTAAAATTAATTTAAAAAAAATAAATTTATTAAATCCAAAAAATTAAAAATTAATTTAAAAAAAAATAAATTTATTTTTAATTCGTTAATTCTAAAATTAAATCCAAAATTAAAAATTAATTTAAAAAAAAAATAAATTTATTTTTAATTCGTTAATTCTAAAATTAAATCCAAAATAAATTAAAAATTAATTTAAAAAAAAATAAATTTATTTTTAATTCGTTAATTCTAAAATTAAATCCAAAATAAATTAAAAATTAATTTAAAAAAAAAAAAATTTATTTTTAATTCGTTAATTCTAAAATTAAATCCAAAATTAATTTAAAAAAAATATATTGATCATTTGTATTTTTAGGATTACGCTGAACAGCCATCAAGCAATGAGAGAAGAGTTTTTCGCCATCAACTTGAATTAATTCCACCAAATGAAAATATAATCAAACAATTGGTTTCGCTCAATTCAATGTGCCTTCCACTCAATTATGGCGATAGATGTTCCTTGCACTATCAACGTGCCCTTAAAAATCAACTTGCCGATGAAGAATTCGCAAATGATCCACAAGGTGCGCCCAAAAATAATTATTTTAAATATAATTTTTTAAGAGCATTTTTTCTGGACCAAAATGGCCTATTATTGGAATTCATTGGTTGGCGCAATCACTTTAAATCATCAATTAATTGAAGAAGATGGCCAATCCTCTTCTTCATCAAATTCATTATTTCAAGTGAATATTTTAACTTTGTCGTAAGTTTTTATTTTTATTTATTTAATATTTTTTAAAGTGTTCTTCCAACTTTTCGGCGTCGGGGAGTTGCCACCATTTTGATGGAGGAAGCCATTCAACAATGCAAAAAATGGGGAAATGTTCAGGTTATTTAATTAATTAATTCAAATATTTCACTTTTTATTTATTTTAAGCAAATTTGCCTTCATTGCCAATCCACAAATGAATCTGCCCTCAAATTTTATCGACGTTTTAATTTCGTTAAAGTTGAATTCATTCGGAATTATTATTCAAATTGGCGTCTCCACGACGACCCAAATGCTTACAAATTGAAATTGGTTTTGCCAAAAAGACAAAGGGAAAAGGCCAATTCGAAGAAATAAAATTTTAACTTTCATTTTTTTCAACATTTTATTTTAATTTTTTTTAACTTTTGTTGTATAAAATCATTTTAATTAATATTCAATTCAAAATAAATAGTTAAACATCAATTTATTATTTTTTAAATATTTTTTCGATTAAATATAATTTAATTTTCGGAGTGCAAAAAAATGTCAGGCCAAGGTGGTTCAGCCTCCGTAATGTTTGGTCCTCATGGCCGAGTCCAACCGGCTACGCCACCTTTGAAAGGCTCATTCCCTTTGGATTATAGCAAGGAATGCCATTTGGAAATGCTCAAATATATGTGCTGTTTAAAGGTGAATTTTGCCCATTTATTTTAATTTATATTGTTTTAGGAAGAAGAGAGCAAAAATACAAAATGTAGGGAAAAAGCATTTGATTATTTTCAATGCAGAATGGACAAAGGACTGATGGACAAGGAGGAATGGGACCGGCTTGGATATGCGGATTTGAAACCGACAACAGAAAAAGATGGCACAAATAATTAGTGAAAAATGAAATCAATATTATCAATTATCATTTTTAAATGAATTTATTCAATAAAAACAAAAATAAATGAAATAAAATGAGGAAAACAAATTGGAAAAATGCAATATTTTTTTTTTGTTCTTTATTCGTTAGCACCTTCCTTCAAGTGATTGTGACTTCCTCGACAGAGCTCAATTCACTGAGATAGTCTTTAAAAAAAGTAAAATTAATTTGGAATCAAAGATTAAAACTTACATCCCCAATAAGTAATATTGAAGATAAAATAAGCAGTCGGGAAGGAAATGGCACTTAATTAAAATAATTGAATAAATTTATTTTAATTTAATTTGAATTGCCAAAATACTTATTTTTTTTGTATTTTATTCTGAAAACAATTAATGATTTTGTGTTGCCCCATTCTGATTTTTGTATTTTGCCCCATTCTGATTTTTTGTGTTTGCCAAATTCTGATTTTTGTATTTTGCCCCATTCTGATTTTTTGTGTTTGCCAAATTCTGATTTTTGTATTTTGCCCCATTCTGATTTTGTGTTTTGCCCCATTCTGATTTTTGTGTTTTGCCCCATTCTGATTTTTGTGTTTTTGCCCCAATTCTGATTTTTTGTGTTTGCCAAATTCTGATTTTTGTATTTTGCCCCATTCTGATTTTTGTGTTTTGCCCCATTCTGATTTTTGTGTTTTTGCCCCATTCTGATTTTTTGTATTTTGCCCCATTCTGATTTTTGTGTTTTGCCCCATTCTGATTTTTGTGTTTTGCCCCATTCTGATTTTTGTGTTTTGCCCCATTCTGATTTGTTGTATTTTGCCCCATTCTGATTTTTGTATTTTGCCCCATTCTGATTTTTGTGTTTTGCCCCATTCTGATTTGTTGTATTTTGCCCCATTCTGATTTTTTGTATTTTGCCCCATTCTGATTTTTGTGTTTTGCCCCATTCTGATTTTTGTGTTTTGCCCGATTCTGATTTTGTGTTTTGCCCCATTCTGATTTTTGTGTTTTGCCCCATTCTGATTTGTAATTGTGTTTTTGCCCCATTCTGATTTGTTGTATTTTGCCCCATTCTGATTTTTTATTTTTGCCCCATTCTGATTTTTTGTTTTTGCCCCATTCTGATTTTTTGTATTTTGCCCCATTCTGATTTTTGTGTTTTGCCCCATTCTGATTTTTTGTATTTTGCCCCATTCTGATTTTTGTGTTTTGCCCCATTCTGATTTGTTGTATTTTGCCCCATTCTGATTTTTTGTGTTTGCCAAATTCTGATTTTTGTATTTTGCCCCATTCTGATTTTTTGTGTTTGCCAAATTCTGATTTTTGTATTTTGCCCCATTCTGATTTTTGTGTTTTGCCCCATTCTGATTTTTGTGTTTTGTCCCATTCTGATTTTTGTGTTTTTGCCCCATTCTGATTTTTTGTATTTTGCCCCATTCTGATTTTTGTGTTTTGCCCCATTCTGATTTTTGTGTTTTGCCCCATTCTGATTTTTGTGTTTTGCCCCATTCTGATTTGTTGTATTTTGCCCCATTCTGATTTTTGTGTTTTGCCCCATTCTGATTTTTGTGTTTTGCCCCATTCTGATTTGTTGTATTTTGCTCCATTCTGATTTTTTGTTTTTTCCCCATTCTGATTTTTTGTATTTTGCCCCATTCTGATTTTTGTGTTTTGCCCCATTCTGATTTTTGTGTTTTGCCCCATTCTGATTTAGTTTTTTTTTTCTTTCTGATTTTTGTATTTCTTTCTTGAAAAATTCTAAATTTTTGAGTTTTTTCCAGAAAATTTTTTGATTTTTGTGAAAAAAAATATAGTCTGATTTGATTAAAACACATTTCAATAGCATCCCTTTTCTCATTAATTAAACCAATTCCCCCTTATCCATCTCCTTTTATTTAGGAAAATGATTTCTTATATTGCAGATTAATTAAAAAAATTATGTGGTCCTCCAATTCAAGTGAAATTTTCATTATAAATCGAGCATAAATTAATAAATAAAAAATATCTTGTGTGAAATTGCTTAAAAACAAAAATTTTGCTTAAAATATTGAAAAAAAAGCTTACGACACCCCCGATTCCCAGGACGTCTCCGTTCCAAGTACTAAGGGGGCCCAGCGTTGCTTAACTTGCCAGATCGGACGGGATGGCGTGTATTCAACGCGGTATGGTCGTAAGCGAATGAAGAAAGAAAGGAATGGATTGTTTAAGTAAATGAAAAGGAAGAGGGAAGAAAAGGGGAATTGGTTTGAAATGAGAGAATATTGAAAGGGAAATAAATTAAAATTAAATATAATAAAGTTTACCTGTATTTATCGACCTGTTCCGGCGTTATTTGTTTCATTCCCCTCCATATTGTTCGGCAAATACGACAAATGCCACGACCAGTATCTTCCGTTGTGAATCGACCTCGACTTGAACTCCTTTCCCTGTGGATTTGAGCCGGAGACATTCGCAAATTTATCAATGGTGGAGGACCATGGTCCATTCCTCCAGAAAAATCACCTAAGTTAAATAAATATTTAATTAATTCGGCCAAATTGAAGGACCAGTTGTGGATGGATCCAATGATGGCCGCCTGAAATCCAACAAATGGCTAGGCGGTTGATTTGGTGGGATAATGTCGGCAATCATTGGGCCACCACTGGCGGGCATACTGTCCAATTGTTGGGCAGCAGCAAATGAGGCCCGGGAACGGCGCCTGTGGCCACCACTGGATGCCCCGGACATTTGTTCATTGGAGAATTCATGCTTAATGGGAAATATTTGATTAAAATGAATTTTATTGTGCTATTCTGACTTCATTCGCATTGTTAGCCCCATCACCACGATTCCTATGCAATGTTGTGCATTGACGATCGACCCAAAACTAAATTGATATTCCATCAATTTAATCAAATTCAAATTAGCCATTTTTGCCTGTTTCAGTCCAACCCGAGGACTGGGCATTTCCTTATTCCAGCCAAGATCATCGGCATAGGATGGACTGGATCGGCGTGGCTTTTTGTGGTTTCGTCTTTGGGCGGCGATTCCCTCATTTCGGGACATGAAACCGACGACGGCCAATTCCAAGAGTGAAAGAAAAATGAACATCATTCTAAAGGAAGAGGAATTTATGGGTAATTTTGAGTGAATTTCTGGCGGAATTTTCGAACCCGGATAGCATCCAAACATCGATGGCCTAAATTTGAATTGAATAATATTATTGGTGGATTATGGCTCACTTTAATGTAGGAGACTCTTGGCAAATTCCTTTATTAGAAAACAAAATAAATTATGTAAATGAATGTTTCGGGTACCGAATGATGTTTCCGAATTGGAAGGTCATTGCCAGGAGGGAATTTACGCCCAACATTGTCCGTGCTGGGATTGCCCTTAAATTAATTAAATTAATGGGAATGAGTGGAATTTGGCCAGACCTGGATCCCAAATAGAAGGAAATCCATGAAATGAAAATGGTCACATAACTTAAAAGTGGGTAAAATATGGTAAATTTTACGAAGATTTATTGATAGGGGCAACTCACGTTGGGATGTAACCTAAAGGGTGTATTTCATTTAAGACAATTTCAATTGAATTTACCTTGGAGAATATACCAACCGTAGCGCCGCTTGAACACAAAAGCAACCGTCAATTCATCCCACCAACCTGCGGGATATATCTAAAGGAAATGGTGGTAATTAATAATGTAAATTATGGAAAAAAGAATGATCTCATCTAACTAATTATTTTAAAGATTCTGAAGGGCTTCCATTTATTTAATTGGCAAAATTTATAACACATTCAATTTTGATCCAAAATAAATTTTAATAGCATCATTTTCCTTCCCTAACAAATATAGACCATCTTAAAGCCCCACCAAAATTCCATATGAAAATTCGATGAAAAATTACTTGTTCAATTGCAATGACACTGAAATTGATGAGCACAAAATCGGGCAATTCAATGGACTTGAGCAACATCACTAAAATAAAATGAAAAGAATAATAGAAGAATATAATATATGCCTGTGAGGCAAATTCACCTGGATAAGGCTGATTCCATTCCATACGAACTTCGCCAATATTATAATTAAAACTTGAAGGAAAGTAATGATAAAATGTGCAAAAATTAACTTACGATTCGAATGTTAAAAAGCACTTTTGTTGGTCAAATGGGAATCTACAATTGCATTTGGGCTAATTTCCCCTAATTCCATTGTTCACCTTTTCAGATTCATATCACATGGTCCGGTCACTTTCATTCGATAATTTGTCCAAACAGTGGAATTGGAGAATATCATCAGGAAAATATTCCTTAAAATTTTAAAATAATTTTGAAAAAAATGAGGATTAATGCCTGAAGGGACTTTCATGGATTGCCGCCATTTTGGAATTGATAAAGCCTAAAAATTAAGCAAGAAAATTAGGAAAATTACGCAACAAAAACAGACATGTGTTCGGAATCCATAGCCTTTGGAGTACTTTATCATCGAATGAAATGTTATTTTTGCATGGATTCTATGAGAATAATAAAATTAAACATAATTCTAATTTCCCTCCTTTTTAACCATGTAATCGAAAACAAGAGCCGGATCTTCCCTGAAATTATTTAAAATTAATTTGTTTAATTATGTTTTCTTCTTCACCAAAATTCATTGATGTACAAATCAATCTCAAAATCTTGGGTAAGTTCACTGACTGCCGTCACCTCTTGGACCCACATATCCACGCGAACATGGACCGGATATGAAGGGATATAATGCTGAAAAGCGAAATTCATTTAATGGACACTCAAATATTTGATAAATTCTTATACACCCCAACATGATGAGGCCAACTTGTGGCAGAAAGTTTGATTGATATATTATAACTTTCGAAGTACTAAAACGTTTCAAACTAATTTACTATCATATTTAAGAGACAAATTTTGTATATTAAATGGTATGTTAAATTTATTTAAAGATTGATTCGTTTTTTACGAAAATATGACAAGAATAAATGTGTCATAATTTTCTATAATTTTTTGAACTTTTTGAACACAACTATTTGAATTTTAAACCGATGAATGTGAATTCTAAATTGTCCGATAGATCTCATGTATCTCTTTCATTTGATACCAAATAAGTGAAATTGCTTTAGTACTTTTAGTGTTATAGAGCTTTGCACCTTGTTGGCCTGCTCCCAGCAGTAGGGTATTCGCTATTCCCATTCTTATCATCTTTATATATGAAGACTCTAAATTTAATTCAGAATGTTTATTCTGAATATCCTTATGAATATATTAAACAATTCCATTCAATTTCACATCAATCTGCCCATTTATCTAACTTTATTGTATGAATCCTTGAGCAAATTGTCGATCACTTCTGTGTCATTCGCGCATGCGGGTCGTGGATTTGCCGGATCATGGGTTGGCGGAAGTCTTCCAAAACCACCGTAGGAGCCAAGTAATTCGGTCAAAAACGATACGATGACCCATCCAGGATGGCTCATCTAATAAATCGAAAAAATGGAGGAATAATTTGAATTTATTCATATTTAAAAATGAATTTGAGTCGAATTTATTTATCGACTATATAAAATGGCTTAAATAGATTTAGAAAGCAGGAAGGGGAAGGAAGGTGGGGGAGGAGAAAAGAAGAATTGAAGCCTTGGAATATTCTTTTTGAATTATTCAGTTGCTTTTTTGAACCTCCCAGGAAACAATGATGATTGGAGTGTGGGTGGATTAGGAATGAATCATCTGTTCAATTCATACGGATATTCCCTTAAATTTTACTTTGCAAGTGAATTGTTTTGAATGAAGTAATTAATTTATACATTTTAATAAATAAAATTTATTCGAAATATTTTATTATAATTTAATTGGTAAAATTTAATTCTAATTATCTGAGAATTTAGCTGAAATCAATTGCAAATATGCAAATTATCCATTAATTCAAATAGATGATTAATTTGATTATTTCTTGGCTAATAAGTAATGATTAACAAAATTTTATCTAAACTGACCTTTAACATTTGTTTCAATTTTGATGAATTTGGCCACTACGGAAGATGAATGAGCAATTTTGAATATTTTAGGGCGATTAGAAAATTAATAGAGGCAAAAAGGAAAGGAGGAGGCAGCCAGCAGCATTCTGAAAACTAGGGTTGCGCCCCCGTCCCCGCGGGGGTCACCCCCGACGGGGGTCCCCGCGGGGGTTTGAATCTCACCCCCGTCCCACCCCCGAAGGTCCCACCCCCGATCACTCCCGCCCCCGAACCTCCACCCCCGCGGGGGTACGGGGGTGAACATACACCCCATATTATTGGATTTTTCAGGGAAAATGGGGTTCGATAGGGAAATTTTGACCAAATTTTTGTAGGATATTAAAATTTTTTATTAAAATTTTTCTCTGCGAGGCTATTTTTAGGTAAAATTTTTCGCTGCGCGGCCATTTTTAGATGGAATTTTTCTTCAAAAAAATTTTTTATTGGAAAAATTTGGCTTTTTAAAAAATTTACGCTACCCCCGCCCCCGCGGGGATCCCCGCGGGGGTCCCCGTCAAGGTCACCCCCGTCCCCGCCCCCGAAGGTGCCACCCCCGATCACCCCCGCCCCCGTCCAACTCGCCCCCGACCCTCGGGAGCGCAACCCTACTGAAAACGAGAAAAAAAGGTATAGTTTAAGAGGGAAGTGGGCGGATGAAACAGGCAAAAATCAAATTTTGGGAATTGGGAAGCTAATGAACGGCTTAAATGGGAAAAGTTTGAAGTGAAGGGATAAATTGAATTTGAATGGCCTTTTGTGCGCCATATTTCCTTCCTACTCAACCCTTTTTTGCCTGCAATTTCCTTTGTTGCCGAAAAGAAAATGGAATTTTAGTGGAAAATTGTGGATTTGACGTAAAATAAATGATTGAAAAAGATAAAAGGGAAAACATTTTACAAAAAATGTTTATTTTTGCCTTTTCTAGCCGACACCGGATGAATGGCATTGGAGTCAAAATTGGGTTGGCGGCGAAGTTGGTCGGCAATTAGCCTGAATAATTTGTTGGGGGACACCAATTTTACATTAAAAGAAAGGGAAGGGAGGGAAGTGCGCGATTCCGGGAAGGGACAAGGGACCCTAAATGGGTTAAATGGGTCGAAGAAAGTGGCACGGCCAAAATGCATTTAATGTGCCAAAGATGGATTCAAAGTTTGTTTTTGAAACAATTGAAGGATATTTCTTCCCTCCATTATTAGTGCCTGAGGGCGTTCCACAATGGATATTGAGGGGAGGGAAAAGACCCCATTTCCGGGGGTTGGTTGTTGGTGGCCAAGGCAATAAAACATATTTGAAAATGCAAAAGGAGGGACCCTGAAGATGAAGAGGGCACATGGAAATCCTTCCCCCTCTTTGTTGGTTTGGCCCTTTTTCAGGACAAATTGCCAACTGTGGCTAAAAGGGCGGCCAACAAGCTGATGGGAGGAAGGGCCAAAAGGGGACAAAAAGGAGGAAGAAGAGAAATTATCTGCTACTGCTTCAGTTCGAAAGGGTGAAGAAGAAAGGCGTCGAGTGACTCTTTCTTTTGGCCATCTTCTTTATCTGCAAATCCAATCTGAGTTGGATGGCCAAAAACCCATCTTTTGTTGTCCTTTTATTCTCTGGGAAGAAATACGCCTAACAGGGAAAAGGTTGGTCAAAAAGTGTGGCTAAAAATTGCAATTCAAATCTCGAATTAATTTGTTCAAATGACAGCTAAAATTGAGGAATTTTAATATTTTAATTTCTAATTTTGGTTGGCCAATTTCCCTGCTACTATTCTTCATTTCGTCTGCTGAATTTTTTTTTGGCATTTTCCGAGACCCAAAGAAAATGAAGCGGCCGATCCCCTCCTCACACCCCGCACAAAATGTGGCAAATCCAATAAACGTTTCCCTTCTTCAGGCAAAGTCAAGAGGAGGGACAAGGGGATTTGGGAGGAGGGCCCCAAATCTAATTTGCTGGCCCAAATTCTATTTCCAAATTCTTCTTCGCCCTTTTCAATGCTTCCACCAACAATCCTCTTTTTCCCAAAAAGTGTATTATTCTCTTTCTTGATTTTTCCATTTCATCAAAATCCCTCGAGGGGAGTTTTGATATTTTTTTAGAAATGAAAAATACAAAAAATATTTATCAAAAAAATAATAAATGAGAACAATCATTGAGCAAAAAATACGGTACGATGTGGGTCATTTCAGTGCCGACCAATCAACAAAGACGATTTTATTATCATAAAAGCTTTGATTAATCAAAATTTAAGTGACTAAAAGTCGAAAAGTGAATAAGTCATTTTTCCTTATTTAGAAGTTTGTAATTAAGATGAAACGAACCCTTTTTATAAATCCCAATATAGAATTCATTCAATAGAGCTGGAATAGCACTATCCAACAATTCCAAGCTTGTATTTAATTATGACTCCTCAAAATAGCTGGCACTGAAATGTCTTCACCCGAATACAATAAACCCATAATATGATAAAAATGAAGGAAATTCCAATCAATCAATTCTATTGATTTGGAGCCGTATTTCTGCGTGCACTTTCCACCGAAAAGCACACCATTTTTATTGACATTTCTGTTGGTCCATTGTTGTCGCCACCTCCGCCAACATTTCTACTCAATTCGGCACCGAAAATTTGCAAATTGGCCATTGGCATCGTTTGTTGGGCCCCAGTCACAATTGTCGTTGTACTCACTGAATTTTTGCGCCACCAACGGGATTCAATGTAAGTTGAATGCAAATATTGACGATATGGACGAATGTAGAGGAGAATAATCATTGAATCCAGGGAACAATGCAGAGAACTGAGCCAAATTGCCAGAAGCCAAAAATGATGTGAGAAACGGCATCTTCAAAGAGAGAGGAAATAATAACGAAAAGAATATGTTTTTAAAGAAATTTCATTGCAATGGTTTATTAAAGGTACACCCCAACAAAAGTAAAGGTCAATTGGGTGGGAGAAAGTTTGACACATCATAATTTTCGAAGTATTAAACCTTTCCAACCAATTTGATATTATATTAAAGAGCCAAGTTTTGTCTATCGAATGTTATATTAAATATATAAATTGATTCAGTCTTCTTTGCGAAAATATGACTGAGAATAACTGTGACACCATTTTTTAACTTTTTAGACTTTTTTGGCCCTAACTATTTGAATTTTAAATCGATTAATGTGAATTCGATATAATTAGATAAATCTGATTATGCTCTTTCATTTGATATGAAATTTAATGAAATTGCTTTAGTACTTTTCGAGTTATGAGCCATGCAACTAGTTGGCCTGGCCCAGTGGATATTTGGCAATAAATAGAATTATTTTCCCATCTTCATTCCCAAAATATTTGAATAATTCAATAAAACGGACTTGTATGCGGTGATGGCGGCACCAATGAGGAATGGACCGGTCAAAAGAAGACCAATGAGAATAATTTGAACGGTGTTCATCCGATAAAGTTGGGTCATAAGTCGAAGAGTTTGAGAATTGTTGCCAGAAGATAATTTCCTCACATTTCGGCTTCTTTTTAAATGAAGGCCAAAATTTGTGAGTATAAGGCCTAGTAAGAAAGTGATGGCGGTCAATGAAGAAAATAAAGCCAAATATTTGAAATCTTGAACATCAGTAAGTCCACTCACATTTGGCCGATCGAAAATGGACTAAAAATGGGAAATGATGGATTTGGCAAAAAAATATTAAATATACTTTCAATTTCGGAAATCGATTGGCCAATTGCCTGGGACTATCATCGCTTGTAATCATTAAAAGGCTAATTCCATCGATGAATCCGCCGATCACAGTGCTGGCCACCATTATGGCTAAAAGAGTCATCGGGGAACGAAGGGCACGGCCAAGGAAAGTGGATTGGGAATTTGGGCCAAAATAGACGAATCGATAGAGAAGGAGGAGGAGAAGACCAACAATATAATTGGTGAAGCAAACTTCAGTCAAAGCCAGCAAATAGACGT
Organism: Pratylenchus scribneri; assembly: GCA_030063045.1. Classification (NCBI taxonomy): domain Eukaryota; kingdom Metazoa; phylum Nematoda; class Chromadorea; order Rhabditida; family Pratylenchidae; genus Pratylenchus; species Pratylenchus scribneri. The sequence goes on from JAQSEB010000032.1 coordinate 4,021,902, forward strand.
CAAGGCCAATGGCACGAAATATGCTGCAAATTTTAAGAATATTAATTAATGGATAGTATTTAATTTGGCGGAAAATTTTAGTTGTTTAATAGTTTGTCCTGGACCCCCAAACTATATACCCAATCGATAGATCTCGTCAAGACGTGTCGATTAGTACTATATAATTTGTCATGTTTTGATAAAAAAAATTAAGGGTATTAAACCGTTTGAATCGTCTTTCATTTTTTGGTATATAATCAAGTTAATTATTATCAAAGGTTGGAGTCGAAGAGATCTATCGATTGGGTAAATGTTTATCGGGTTTGTACAAACCCTTGAGCTGCTATAATCTTTTCGCCATGTTCAATGTTTTCGCCATTTTAAATATTTCCCAACTATTAATTAACCTATTAAAAAGACTATTTAAAAACCCTTTGATATTCCCAAATTGTAAACTTGCTTTGGCAAAATTTGGCCTTTCATATAATTTGCAATGACCGGTGCCAAAAGGACAAATTGAATTTGACTGTTGAGCAGGGAATACAAATATCCCCAACAAAGACAATTCAGCAAATAAATCCGATAAATGGCCATAAATGGAGTGGATTTGGTGTAGACAATATGGGCAGTGAAGAGGAATGAAGCGGTGCTGAGCAGGGAGGAAATGTGCAAAAGGATGGAATATATTTGAACACATTTCTCGCAATGAACATCATCCGGGCCCAATTCACTCAAATTCACATGGCAAAACATTTATTTTCGCTATGCTTTGAGAAATGTTTTAATATATGGATCAACGATTAAAATGAATATTTTGGGAATAATTTGATTGATTTTGATTGAAAATTTGGTGGAATAAAAAATGTCAGTGGCATATTTATGTGTTCTGCTGCAGATGGAATTAAACATGGCGGAATTAATCATAAAAACAGGCGGAATTAAAACAGCCGGCATTAATCTAATAAGTGTCAATCCAAAAATGCCTAAAAGGAGGACCTTTCCTATTTGCCCTACTGTACTCCCACTTTTTGCCTAATCGCCCCATCATCCTATCAATCAAATATTGCCCCAATCTGCCTTTTTAAACCCATCATTTTCCCCTTGCTTTTTACCCTTCACTTTTTTTATCACATTTTCCTGCATAAAGATTAATTTAAAATCGAGTGTCCCTTATCCCCCTATCTCGTTCATTGGGCCACTGTGGGGCTAGGCCTCCAGCGAATGTCGGGTCCCAGCTCTCACCCCAAACAAATTTATCCTGGATCTTTAGCCTGGATTAAGACTAATACTAAGCATAGGCGGAATTAAAAAGCAGAGGAATTAAAACAGACGGATTTATTTTTTCTTATTAGCTAAGTAAATTCTTTGAGCATTCTTCAAAAAATTTTGGGTCCAGAGATTATACGATGGACCAAAAAATTGGAAACAGCAAGCATGAAATGCCACAAAAAATGTTGGAATATTTTCCATTTGATTTGTTTTTAATTATTAATGGGAAGGGGGAAGGCATGGCATTTTTTGTGGGACAGGTGAATTTGGAGGAATTCAGCCATATATTCCTTCCGATCCAATATCCACGTAGCAGGTGAATTTGAATTTTTTGCCAACATTAATCAAATTAAATATTAAATAGGAGGAAAGGCGGCACCTGCTTTTCATATCCTCCCTCACTTCTCCTTCTGGCCATCAAAATTTTGTGCCCAAATTTGAGTTTTGGGATTCTTTGAACGAATTTCATTTTCGAAAAGTCTGGGAGCAATTTTGGAACTAAAAATGAGAGGGAAAGTTCGTCAATGGAAAGCATAATTTAATGCAAAAAAAAGTGGTTTGTGCCGTACATTTCCGGGGAATAGAAAATTTTGGAATTTGTTGGCCAATTTGAATAAATTGACTTTTCCAAGGACATATGAAAATCGGCAAAATATGGAACCAAAAAATGTATGAATTTGGCAAAGATGGAAGAATTGGTACACATTTTGATGATTGGTTTTTGGAGTTTGGAATCAAATTTATTGAATAAGGAGAAAATGATGGAAACATTTGATTGATGATTGAATATTAAATTTTGATTTTATTAAAATGTAGTGAGTGAAATTTAATGTGTAAAAAAGTTAAAAAAAAAATAATTTCCAAATAAAATATTTGCATTTTAATTTTAAATGTTATATTTTTTATAAAAATTCCCATCCAATCTGCATCTGTATTCGTCATTCTTTATTCATTCACAAATCATTTCTCATTGTTTGTTACGTTGAATGGAATTCATAATGGCATTTTTGGCCAAAATATTTTTTTTGTATCAAAAGGCAAATAATTCCATTCATGAATAATAAAATCCTCTATTTTTGCCATTTTTAGGGAATGCTGGAGAATTGGGAAGGAAGGAATAAAGGAATGAAAATTATGATTAATCGGAATTGAGGGGGAACGTATTGATGTCGATTGCCTTTTTGGCCTCCATTCTCAATTCCGAATCATCATAAATTGCCAAGCAATGAGCCATTATTTTGCCAGCTTTTCCTAACAATTGGTTCTTTATAAGAAGAGCATAAATTCTTGAAAACGATCATTCATCATCGAAGCTTTCCCATTTTTTCATTCCAAATCGAAACAATCCAAGAATTTTCTGACCAAAGCAATTTTACTACAGAATCCATTATCCATAAAAAAATGTCTCAAATCCCAAAATTGTTTTTGGTCTTTGCTTTATTTGCCGTTGTTTCATCCCAAAATTCGGAAGGCAAAGGCATTTTTTTATTAAATATTATTCTTATAATATTTCCTAAAAAAATATAGAAGGATTCCAATGCTACATTGGCATAGGCATGGAAAGCAGAAACATGGAAACAGCATTTTGTCCGTCTGGATATTGTTTTGGAGGAGTTGAATGCTCTCGATTGGCTGGCACACTATCCTTTTTATTCTATGGTTCTTCAAAATATGCATTTAATTAAATTCTAAAATAATAATTAAAGGTGCATGTGTCCAGCGTGAAAGAGTAGGCCAAATGCTTTGCAAGGATTTCGGCTGTGCCAATTGCACAATTTGTCAGGGCAATAAATGCAATGACGAGGATTTCTTGAGAGGTAAAAGGAATTTTAAAAATTGGAATAAATTTGAATATCCTTTTATAGGTGTCAATGATGAAAACAATGAAACAAAGAATCTTTTGAGAAGCAAAATAATCATGAACAAAGCTTCAACAATGCCCTCAACAGAATCCATCACTTCAACCAGTTCAATGCCTCCTTCGACTCCGAGTGGTGCAAATTCGGCATTCGGCAATGGTCCAAAATGGGAATCCTCCATCTATGTGGCAATTTTGACAGCATCGACCCTTTTGCTCACTGCTGCCATTTTTTAACCGAATTACAAAAATAAATTTATGGAAGAATTCCTTGATGAAATAAAATAATGAAAACAAAATTTCCAAATATTTTAATCTTTTTAAATTTAATTTCTAATCATTTATAAATAATTGTGAATTTTTGAAAACAAATAAAGTCTTGGCTGCCCCATTCTCTTGATGTTTTTTTTATATTTCTCCTTTCGAGTACAGTACACCCCAACTTGTAGTGGCAAACTTTTCGCCGACCCAACTTGTCATCATTTATAATAGCTCATTAAAGACTAAACCAAACTTTAAGATTTTGGTATTAAATTAGGAGCAGACAATTTGGATATCCAATGATATAAATTTTATTTGAATTAGTTCAAAAATGATAGTTGTGGTAAAAAATTTATTCAAAACGACTTTTATTATGGATTTATCGGAATTCTCAGTAGTTTTTCGTGCATAATTTCAACAATTCTAAATCAATTCATATAAAATTAATATCATTGGATAGCCAATTGTCTGCTCTTAATTTAATACCAAAATCATAAAATTAGGTTTAGTCCTTAATGAGCTATTATAAATGGCGACAAGTTGGGTAGGCGATAAGCTGGCTGGCAACAAGTTGGACTGTTCCTCTCCTGTCTTCTGTTGGAGAAAATGATGAAAAAATTGATGATTGAATATTAAATTTTGATATAAAAGAGAGTAACATTTAATTTGAAAGCAAAAAAGTAATTTTCAAATTATATTAAAATTAATTATTTTGATTCTTCAAATAATTAAAAACAATTTACTTTCGTCATTTTTCATTCATTCTAAAATCATTTTCTCTGAAAGTTGAATTTTATGATGGCATTTTCTTGGCCGAAATTTTTTGATATTAAAAGGCATTCTTTCATGAATAACAAAATATTTATTTTGCCATTTTCATTGAATGATGAAATTGGAGTGTGAATTGTGAATGTGAATGAATGATTCAGAATTGGGAGAACATTTTGAGTCGATTGCCTTTTTTGGTTTTTGCTTCCATTCACAATTCTCAAAAATCTCAAATATTGCCAATGAATGAGCCATCATTATGACAACCTTTTCCCAACCAATTTGGTTCTTTTTAAGAACTATCCATTCCCAAAAATGATCATTCATTCATCAGTCGTAGCTTTTTTTCCCATTTTTTATTTCCCATTTCTGATCAAAAAAATATTTTTTAGCTCCGGAATCCTCATTCTCAATAAAAAAATGATTCCGCAACTGCCAAAATTGTTTCTGATCCTTGCCTTCTTTGCCTTTGTTTCGTCCCAAATTGCTGAAGGCAAAAGTATTTTAATTGTTTACTATTTTATTTTCCAAATATTTTAAATTCCTAAATTAGAATTTGAATGCTACACAAACAATCGCAATGAAAAAGCTGGTTGTGCTCGTGGACAAAATTTATGCGTCCGAGCATCCAAATGCCGTAAATTTGAACATGATCCATCCTTTTTCTTTGGTGGCAAATTATTAATTAAATTATTAAAATATTTATATAAACTTTTTGAAAAAAAGGTGACTGCGCTTGGAATGAAATGCAGGCCGTTGATTTTTGTACTAACAACCTCTCGGGCTATGAATGCGAAAGTTGCAAAATTTGCAACACTTCTAAATGCAATGATGGCGAGCAATTCATGAAGGAAATTGGACGTAAATTAGATGGGAATTTCGAATTTAAATAAATTGAATATCCTTTTATTAGGCGACGATGAAAGCAATGAAACAAAGCCTTCAACAGAATTGTCCTCCACCGAATCCAATCCATCCAAAGCTGGTGAAGGCTTATTTTTAATAAATTTTATTTCATATTTCCCAATAAATATTGAAGGATTCCAATGCTATATTCAAAGAGGCATGGAACCAGTTCTTTGCCCGTATCCATACTGTTTTGGAGGAATTGATTGCTCTAACTTGACTGGAACACCACACTTTCATTTCATAGGTAAAAAGCTATTTCGTTCAAATTTTTAATTAACTAATTAAAGGTTCATGCGTCGAAAATAAAAAGCAGGGCGAAATGATTTGTAAGGATTTCGGCTGTGCCAAATGCACAAATTGTCAGGGCAATAAATGCAATTCCGAGGGTTTCTTGAGAGGTGAATAAAAGGGAATTTTGAATTAGAATAAATTTGAATATCATTATTTTAGGCGATGATGAGAGCAATGAAACGAAGTCTTCGACCTCAGAATTGTACTCAACGACTCCTTCGACCCCGAGCGGTGCCATTTCGGCATTCGGCAATGGTCCAAAATGGGAATCCTCCATCTATGTGGCAATTTTGACGGCATCGGCCATTTTGCTCACTGCCGCCATTTTTTAGCCGATTTTGAAGAGAAATTTTGTGGAAGAATTCCTTGATGAAATGAAACAATGAAAACAAAATAAGCAAATAATTTCATTTTTAATTTGATTTTTAATCATTTATAAATAATTGCAATTTTTGAAGACAATTAAAGTCTCGGTCTCGGCTGCCTTTTTATTGACCTTGTTTAATTTACTTCCGCCGTCAATCCATTAGCTAATAAAAATGGTTGTAAATAATTCCACTTTATTACATTTTTATTCTTTCATTTTTTCCACTTCCATTCCATTCCAAGTGAATTCAATGGCCAAAGGCATCATCATCCATATTCTTTTTCCCATCATTTTTTCCATCCATTCCATTTCATGCCAATCAAATTCAACAGCATCAATTTCACTTTTGCCAGTTTGTGAATCAATCGCCGATCAACAGGTTTTTGTCCCTTCAATCCATGCCAAGAAATTGATGAATATTCGGCCATTTTTTGAAGCTAATTAGTTAATAAATTATTTAAAATTAGGATTCAATTCATCTAATTAGATCAATTTTTTCTGATTTTTTTGCCTCATTTTTTTCGATATATTCGGAAATGTTTTTAATTAATTTATTAAATTAATAAAAATAAAATTCTCGCCCTTATTCTCAAGTTCAATCCTCGTCAATTTCGTTTGCCCCTCAAATATCGTCATTATGGAGAATGTTGGCGCCAAAATTCATCTTCGGCTCGTCTCTTTTCCAGCCCTCAATTGGATTCAAATTTTGGTGCCGCCCTCAATTTGATCGTTCAGGGGACAAATTCAACCGTATTCACCAAAAAATGAGCATTTTATGCATTGTTTTGTACATTTCCAGGTCATTGAAATTATCAAAATTCTCCGTTCCCGACATTGCCTTCCATTCATTTGGGGCGGTGCCGTTCGAGATTTGGCTCTTGGCATTTTGGTGAGATTATTTTCATTTTTTTGGCAAATTAAAAATTTCCCGATTAAATGAATAATTTAATGGCCACATTTTCCCTTCCCTTTAATAAATTCCCAATTTGAGAGAATTGAACCAAAATTCATTTAATGAGGATGAAGAAAACATCATTAGGCCAAAGATTTTCAGAAAAATTGGAATAAAAATTTGTATTGTATCAGAAAAATATAAAAATTTTATATTGTAGAAAAATGGAAAACATATTCAGGGGAAGGAAATATAAATATGCAAATTTGTGGCAAAAAAATTTCCCAGAAATTTGTACACAAAATTAATTGGTATTTGTTTTTAAACAAAATCATTGAACGAGAATACATTTTTTGTTCACTAAATTATATTTTTGTAAATATTTCCTACAAAATATTAGTTTTTAATTTGGATCTATGGCCGAATAATAAATCGTGCAAAAATATTATTAATTTTTAACTATTCTGAGTATACCGTATTTCTCACTTTAACGACTGATGAAGAAATTGGGCGAAAATTGGGGCAGAATATTTTTAGCCAAAAATATATAATAAATTATTCAGAAAGCTTTTGGTTAATTTGTAATTAAATTCGTGAGTATTATTTAGCCCAGCGATGTGGATATGGCAGTGACTTGCAGTCCGGCAAGATTGAAGCAAATTTGCTTGGAATGGTGGAAATCCACCATTAAAATTATTGAGGTGTTCTTTCGACCCTCATTTTTAATATTAAATTGCATTTTGCAGGCATTGGACACTCCGGGCCAAAGGATTTTGGTCGGATTGGGAAACGAGGGAATTTGTTGTGCAAAAAACGCGGCAATTGGTCGGGGAAGAACATTTTTGGGAATTCTTTTGCCGAAAAGTTTTGGAGGGAAAATGGATGGATGGAAATTGTCAAAAGGAACAACGAGGAAGGAAGCATCCATTTGTTCAACGATTTATTCGGCATTTGAAGGAGGATATGGGCCGAAATTTGAGTGGAATTTGGCCAAATTGGGACAAATTATTGGAGGAAGAATGAATCAAATTTAACATTATTTTTTTCCATCATTTTATTTTGAATAAAAGTGCACTTTAAATTGGTTGATTAGATTAGTCCAAAGTCGGTTTCGGCAATTTAAACCCGAAATTGAGAATTTTTGCTCAAAAAACCGAAAATAAAAACCGATATTTTTTAAAAATCGATATTGGGTTTCGGAACCAAGATGGTTTAAAAAATGTCCACATTGATCAAATCAAAAGAAAGAAAGGAAACAGAAATACACACATCCTTTCGGCGTATCCTCAATTTTTATTCTGTAAATCTGTTCATTCAATGCTCAAATTCTGTTTTATTCCCTCCTTTTATTTTCTTAAATATCCTTTTCCTTTCCGAATGGTGTCATATTTTCTGTGTTTTCTCATTTTTGATCATTCATTTATAATGGCAAATAATAAAATTTTATTATGCCTTTTTTGACAAAATGGCAATTAATTTAATTCAATTTTATAGGCCACATAATTTTATTATCAGAAAAAGGAATAATTTTATAAAATTGTTGCCATTTTGTGCCAATTGTTCATAAATCTCTCTCAATTGGCGGAAATGCGTGGTATCATTTTCCTCCGTGCCAAACTCTGCCATTCCCAAACATTTTCCCTCCCTCCAATTTGTTTTGCTTAATTTTTCCACTTTTTATTTTAATTTTGTTGCCAATTTCCGGAATGCAATTCATTTTGCAATTTTGATAATAAATTTAACTATCCTTCACGGTTCACCAAATTGGCCAATAATGTCTAAAAGGGCCTTTCCTATTTATCCTACTGTACCCCTACTTTTTTCCTAATGACTTGTCACCTACCAATCAAATATTGCCTCAATCTGCCTTTTTAAATCCATTCTTTTCCCTAGAAAATGTTCACCTTTCGATCACTTTTCGTCGACGTTTCGTTTTTCCATTTTTGAAAAACAGATAAATATATTGGTGCTAAGTCGATTCCACAATGGTGCAAATATAAAGTTTTTGGCTTCTAATAAATCAGAAACTGGTTTTAGACCCCACAAACCTTATAACATTTTGTAGATCTCATCGAGGCGCATCGATTGGTATATAATTTGTCTCAAAATAAGAAAGTTTAAACCAAAATCTGGAAAAAATGGTTTAAATGGTTTAATACTCTTTAATTTTGGCCAAACCATAATAAATTATATACCAATCGATGCGTCTCGATGAGATCTACAAAATGGTATAAGGTTTGTGGGGTCTAAAACCAGTTTCTGATTTATTAAAAGCCAAAAACTTTATATTTGCACCATTTGGAATCGCTCATATTTGCACCGCCCTTTGTTTATTGTGGAATCGACCCCGGACGAAATATATTTAATAAAGTTGAGCCAAACTAATCCCTATCCCAATCACTAGGTGGACTTATTAGGCCCCCGGCGAAGGCCAGGGGCGAGAATATAGGCCCACTCACACCACAATAAACTTTATCCCTAAATCTATTACCAAGATTAAGACTAATAATACCCTCCTTCACCAAATTGGATGTGCCCCTTGGCCAATACACAATTTACATATTCTAATTTTTTCGGTCAAAAGAAGAGCAGAAAATGAAGAATGGTCTCAACAAAAATGCAAATCATTTTCCCATTAAAAAATATAAAAATAATTGCCCTCAATTTGTGTGGATATTCTCGTGCCGAGCACATTACTTCCCTTTCCTCATTCAATTATTAATAATTCCCCAATTATTTCCAAGACCAATTTGATTGTTATTTTTCCTTCTCCTTGTCCAAATACAATTTGCCCAATTGCAGCCAACAAATAAATCCACCCACTAATAATCCTTTTTTGATTCCATTGCCCCGCCTCCTCCCTCCTCCACTCTCTCATCAGCCAATATAAAAAATACCAAAATGTCCAATTAATTTCCTCATTCCAATATTCCATCCTTCCAATTTGAATATTTTCATATAAAAATGATGGCCAAATCCAAAATTACTAATAAAATGATGTCATTTCCATCCATTGCCACATTTAAATCAATCATTTTCCTCCTCATTTCCATCACATTCACCCGAATTGGGGCCAATCGGAATCCGTCGATGCCACCTTTTGGCCTTTCTGAAGAAGTTTTCACGGTTCGGTTCATTCCCATATTCATTCCATTCTATTCATTAATCATTTTAGAAACAAGCCTTTGACGAAGATGCCCCATTTTGCAAGGTGGAAAAGGAACCTTGCGGCTTCTATGACCTCTCATTGAATGGGAATGCCCAATTGGAATGGGTCAAATCTTGGTTAGTCCCATTTAAATATAAGCATAAAAATTAGGCAAAAATTAGGCAATAGAATGTATGCTGTCTTGGCGCAAATATTAAAAATTACCTTTCTTAAAGTTTTGCATTTTGGCTGTTTTTGTCCTTTGATGCTTTTTCCTACCTTCGTACTTTCTTCTTTCTAATTAAATTCCAAAAAAGTCCTCAAAAATAAAAACATTTCCTGTTTGCCACCCCGAGAGCGAGTCAATTTGACCTTTGCCAAATTGTTTTCCAAGAATTGAGTGGGCAAAATATTACTAAAATAAATTTGATTTTCTGACATTTTCCCATACATCATCGTAAACAAATAAACCAATAAAAGTGGACATTTTTATGGAGTCAATGAATTTAACATTTTCAAAAAAGGAATATTATATGAAATATTTTTGATGCCAAAATATGAATTAAAAAATGGAAATGAAATCCACATGGTCCGAAAATGCCCAAAATTGGATTCTTTTATCTGGATCTATTATCGGCTTTGAAAAGGGGCAAAAATAAAAAAAAAAAGTTATGGCCCAATTAAAAAATAGCTGCCGAATTGTCATGCCATTAATTTTAATGGGGAATAAGAGAAAGGACATTTCCTTTTGAAAAGTTTATTTATAGAAGAGAATTAAAGATTAAAAAGTAATGTAAATATTTAATTGGTCGCAGGTGTCGATGTCCTTCATCACATGAATGCGCATTTGATGAACCAGATATGCGGCATAAAGTTTACAAATTTGTGTGCAAAAAAGAGCAACAAAAACAACAAATTGTGACATCAACAACAAAAGCAATGCCCACAAATGGGGGCACAAATCGAAATCGATTGGTGGTGAGGAGGAGGACAAGACATGGAAATGGCCAACAAAACAATAATAATAATTATGGCCATAATAATATAAATGGAAGATAACCTTTTGATTATTTATTATTTTATTTTGGATTGGATGGGGAGAATATATTCACGAAAATTATTCACATTTATCCATTTGGCGAATAAAATATTCACATTTTCTTCCAACTTTTGATCATAAAATTGAATTTTTTGCTAATAAATTTAATTGATTTTGAGTTTTTTATGGGTAAAATATGCAATTAATGAAAGGGATGACCACCGAAGATAATAATTTAATGGTGGAAATGGATTCCAACTTTGCCTTTGCCAATTTTTTTATCATTTATTAAAAAAATAAATACATTCCAATTATTAATCTCTGATAAAATCTTATTAGGGAATGAAGGTGGATTGGAATTGGATGACTAATAATTTTGCCTGTCCATATTCCCCCAACAATTTCTTCAATACACAAAAATAATAAATGTATTCAAGCAAAAAATCACCAACAATTCCTTCTTTTGTCCTAAATTTGGCCATTTTATTTTTGCCAATGTTTTTGCTCTTCTCATTCCTATCTTTGCTCAATTCAACACAAAATGCTGTTGATGATCCCTCAAAGGCAAATTCTTTTGTCACATTCCATTTAAGGAATGGTCAAGTCAGTCAAAAAATTAATAATTTTAATTTAATAATTTAATTTTACCAAAAAAAAAAGATTCTGGAAAATGTTCGCCATATCCAATTGGCCCTTTACCAAACAAATCCAAAATTTTTGCGTCATTTTCAGCCAATAAATTCCCTCCATGTTTCCCTCATTTTATGCGCATTGAATGCCACCAATTTTGAGCGGTAATTCATTGCGAAGATTAATCCATTTTGTGCCATTTTCAGTGCCAAAGAAGCATTGAATTCTGCCGCCCATAAATTCGCAAAAGAACAACCAAAATTTGTAGTCCAATTTGAGGGCATTCAACATTTTGGCAATTCCACCTTGTTTTGCGCACTTCAAAATCAAACTTCCATTCAAACATCCAAACTTTATGGTCAATTTTTAAATTTTTTCATAAATAAATAAAATAGGAGAAATGACTCATTTTTATGGCCAATTTAATTCGATTTTTCCCACCAATTTGCCTCGAGGCTTTTCCACACATTTTTCGCTTGTTGGGATCCATTTTATATTTTCATTGTCAGTCAGCTGTTTGGGTGAATTTAAATTCAGAAAATACAATTAAAATGGGAAAATTGGCGCAAAAATCACATGGTTTTAAAAATGTGAAAATTGGCAAAAATTGTGTAAAACATTTTAGAAAGGAAAAAATTAAGAAAATAATTATAACATTTTCTGCCCATAGATTTGGTCAAAAATGAATTTGAATTGCGCGGAATTGAAGCATTGGGCCAATTCCCCGTTTTCCATCCCCATATGACATTGGTGAATTTGGGGAAAAATTCGGAATGGCTTAGCAAATTTTGGCCAAAAATTGAGGCAAAATGGCAGGGAAAGGAAATTGGAACAGAAAAAGTGGAAAGTTGGTCAAATTTATAACATAAAAATTAATAATGGAATATATTTAAAGAAATTCAAATTTGTTCGATGAATTTGGACAATTGGAGCCAAGATTATAAAGTGATTTATGAAGTTGGATTGGATTGAAATTGAATGAAGAAAAAATAAACAAAATAATAAAAAAAAAATAGAAGGAATGGAATTCTTAATTTTTATATTTCTTAATTTTGCATAAATTAATTGATATTTCTTTATGGGTTTATCAAAAAATTATTATATATTTCTTTCATTTAGTAAAAAATAAAGTTCAAAATTGTGTAAAATGCCATCATCAAAATGAACATTGACAAAAATGTTTTATGTTTGTTTGCCTCACTTTTCTCAATTCCCTCATTGCAAAAATCGAATTCATTACAAATTTTGCACTTTTGGCAGCCAATTCTTCCTTGGAAAAACATTGAGCAGCCATTTTCGGCATCAATTTGGCCACTGAAATTGTGCCTTCGCTGAAAAGGCCATTTGAATGCATCATCGTTTTGTGGCCGACCAAAAGGCAGAAAACAGCCAAGGAGATCTTAAGGAAAAGGGAAATTGAAAAGGAAAAGGGAAAGGAGTCATTGTTGCCACAGGGCTAATCAATTTTTTGATTACCGTATTTCTTCTATTACAGTATCTAATGGGCTTATAAATTACAGAGAGGGAAAGTGAATGGAAAATTAAATTATTCCATAAAATTTCCATCAAATCGGAATATGTTTTTAAGAAACAAAACATTTTTTTACAAAATGTTTTTACAATTTTACATATCAAAAAATGTTTTTCCAACCATATTTTGGCGATTTTTTACAATTCATAATATGTTTTTAAGATCCTAAATATGATTTTAAACATGTTTTTGTCAATTCAAAAACACTTTTTAATAAATCAGAACATGTTTTACGGTTCAGTACATTTTTATAAAGTCAAAAATGGAAAAAACTTCTATTAGAAGAATAACATAATTATGAAAATAGAATAATTCTCTCATTTTTGGGCATAGAGTTGATTTTTCACACCCGAAATTCTAATTTCAATGAATTTACCCCGTGTTTTATTGGATTGCCGGAGGAAAATGTCCTTCATTGGGCAATTTGTGGCCACAAAACAATGCGAATTGCAATCCATTTTTGACCATTCATCGGCATTTTGTGCCTCATTCATTCCATCCCCATTATCAAAACATTGAATTGCTGAATATTTTTGTGAAATATTTATTAATTAATTTATTAATTTAATTTACCATTTATTAATATTTTTTGGGAAAAGAAGATGAAAAATACAAAGGCCAACATTTTTAATTTTTTAGTGGCGATTTTTGATGAATTAATGGAAAAATTTGCAATGGAGAAATTGGGAATGAAAATTTAATGATTAATCAAAATCAATCAATGGATGCTGCTCTCACAAAATTGGCCAGAGAATGAGAATAGAAAACTGCAAATGTTAAATAGTTCAGTATTTTTTTTTATTTTCTTTAAAATGAATTAAAATGGCACAAAAAGGGGCAATGTAATAATCGAGAAAATTTCCAAAATTTAATTAAATATTATTATTCCCATTGGCCACATTTTCATGCCCATTTCCATTTTTGATAATTGGCTTTGTTTGTTCTTCTTCAATTTGAGCATCGACTGTGGGCATTGGATCGCCGCTAATTTTGGTGAATGGAGCCGCCTTGCCGGAGCCAATCAAACAAAAAATGGCATTGGCCAAAAAGAGAAGGATGGCATGGGAAATGAAAACAATGGACCATTCATCGGCTGTATTATTTGGGGTCAGGGAATAGACGAAAAGTGGCACAGTCAGCATGGAAATGCACATTATTACCTTTTTTGAACAGTAAATTTATGTAATGGATATGAAATGGATTTTTCGGGCCTCATCGAATTGATTGGCCAATTGGGCTTAATGGAGGAAAAGCATTCCAAAAATACGTTTGTATTTCATTTTACTCGAATATAAATATAAATCTGCGAATCCAAAATTTTCCAACAAAGAGTGGAGGATTACCGAATTTATTTATTTTTTGCTTTTTTTTTTTGTCTTTTTGGGATTGATTGTCTTTTTCTTGCCCCGAATACTACCGCATTCCAATTTTTATTTAATTATATGGAGATTCATCGGTAAAATTTTGTATGGGATGTACACAGAGGATGAGATAGGCATATTTCTCTCTATGTCTGCCACCTCCACTCAGATTTCTCACTTGAAAAGAGACTATATTATTTATTATATTATATCTTCATTTTTGCCAGTGGATTGAAATAAATTTAGAATAAATTCCAGTAACTTAATTTTACTCAAAAAAATTTTCCACTATTCTCTCTTATCCCTTTCATCTTTCCAAATATTTGCATAAATCTCCATATTGAATTTATCAAAGTGACCCAATTCTCCTCCGCTTAATTTACAATTTACCTGTATTTTGGCACCAATAAAATAGGCATACTGCCTGCCAATTAGAGTGGCCGATTTGAAGAATCCTCCGGTGTTAAAGCCAAGCACAGTGACACAAAGGATAATGAAAAGGAGGGCAAGGCGATAATGTTTGGAAGGAGTAAATGCCAATGCCAACATGAAGAATGCCATCCCACAAAATGCAAATGAATTGAACAGACGAACCTTGAGGAAATATTAAATTAGGAATAATAATAATTTATGAGGGAATTGCTTTGAAAGTTTCATTCAAATTGAGTCGATCACTGGCAATTCCGGCCACCATTTTGACAATGAATTGCATTAAAGTTGGAAGGGCGGCAGCAAAACCGACATTCAAAATGGCATAATGAAGAATCTTGGGGGTTTCGTAATCAAAATAAATTTTAATTTTCTATTATACTTCGCGGATATATGTAGGCGAGAACATAATCTGAGTGAATTGGATGAAGTATATTTAATAATTATTTGGAATAAATTAAAAAATTAACCATCATTTGAATGGAATACCTGAAAATAATATGTATATTTAAATGGTCAACAAGGAAGGAAGGAACTCACATATTCCCAACGGCGGCCACCCAAATTGCCCAAACACTCACATCCGTGCAAATTGCTTTGAATGGGAACTATTAAAGGGGGATAAATTGGCAAATTATTGGACATAAATTTGGAATAATTTTGTACTTTATTATGTTTGCTTCGTCCATCCAATACTTTGCCCTCTTGAATTAATCGTAATTCTGCATTTTGTACTCTTTTATGTTCACTGGCCGTGTCCCTAAAGGTGAATTTGATTGAATTCATTTGTCCCGCTTTTTGCCCACCGATAAATAATCCACCAAAGTGCAATCAGCACTAAAGTTAGCATTGAATGGGCATAATAGGCAAATTGCCATCCAATTGTGGCACAAATTGTGCCCGAAAGGGGCATTGTGATGACAGGGGCCAACTTATTAAAAAGAATTGAATATTTAACAAAGAGATTGAAGCCAACTTGAATAAAACTGGTCAATGCCCCATTGAAAAGTCCATTCTCGGTGAGTCGAGCCCAAGCGGAGGTGACTGCCCCAATTACGGGAAAGCAGATGGCAAAGCCAACACCTTGGACCAAACGGACAATGAGAAATGGGATAAAGCCAAAATGGGCAGCCGGAGGGCATAATGCCGTTGAAATGGTCGAAATTAGGCCAACAATTGTGAATGTTTTGCTGAAAAAGGAATAAATATTGTTTACTCTAATAATAACCCAGTATTGATTATTAGAAATCCACTCTATAATATAAAACAAATTTATAAGCCCGGTCAATGCCAATAATGTTTAAGGGCCTTTCCTTTTTGTCATACGGTACCTCCACTTTTTGCCTATCGCCTGTCACTCTATCAATCAAATATTGCCCCCAATCTGCATTTTTATATCCACCCATTTTCCCTTCTAATGTTTTTTACGATTCACATTTTTTATCACATTTTCCCGCACAATAATAAAAGAATAATTTAAAGTCAAATGTCCCTTTATCCCATCCCGTTCATCGAGTCACTGTGGAGCTAATAAGGCCTCCGGCGAAAACCCGGAGCAAGAATCTAGGCCCAGCTTTCGCCTCCAAACAATTTTAGTCCTAAATCTTTAGCCAAGATTAGGACTAATAAATCATTTTTTATATTTTCCATTCAATTTAATTCACCGGCATCCCAATCGTTCAATTCCAATGCTGACCAATGGAATGGCCAACAATGCGCCAACGGCAATCACCCCAAAAAGAAATGCCTTTTGGCTGGGCGAATAATAATGGTCGGCCATTTTATCAATTAATTTGATTCGCCCATTAATTTCTCCATTCCATGTAATATTTTCCAATTCAATGTCCTTTTTAATTAATTTAATTTAATTTAATATTTTTTTCTGGATTTACCTTAAATTGACCCCTTTCAATTATTTCCTTCCACTCTTTTCCATTCAATTTTGTCCAATGTTCAAAAATATATTTTTTTATTCCATTCAACACTTCTCCATCAAAATTTGTTAAATTAAAGCCTTAAATTCATAAATTATATAAAAAATTAAATAAAATATTTTTGCCTTCTCTAAATGCACTAAAATCCACATTGTTTGGATCAAATTCCTCCCCAGCCCTTTTGGCTGCCAATTCGGCCACTTCAATGGCCACCATTTTCAATAATCGAATGAATAATTGTGGATTATGCCGGGCCAAGTCAAAACTTTGCCAATTAAAACCAAAAGTTGGAACATTAATTCCAGGGATATTCGGAATATTGGGAATTTGGCTGGATAATTTTGACGGCATTTTTGATTGTGGATTGGTTCGATTGGCCTCAAAGTCGACATTTTCGAAAATTTCTATAAAATTGTATTAATTCAAAATTGATTAATTGGCCAAAAGCACCAAATCCCAAATTGGCATTGAATTGTTTCCAATGGAATTTCTCTTCGGTCATACACAAAATTGTGAAATTCAGGCAAAGAATGTTGGCCAACATCATTGAAAGGCATCCGGTGGCAATGGCTAAAATGGCAAATCGAAAACGGCCTTGCAAGCATCGACCCATTTTATCGCCACAAAATTCGAATATTTCAGCTGTTGGAGTAAATTTTGAATTTTTTGATGGAAATTTGGACGAAAGAGGGGGAAATGGGCATTCGGGAGAATTTGGTAAAGAAGACATTTTTGTGGGAAAAAAGGCAAAAATATTCTCATTTAATTGGATTAAAATTGGATATAACCTCGTTTTAAATTTTGACCAATTAATCTTCTCAAATTTTTAAAAAAATTTTGCATGAAAATTTTGGAATTTAAGGAGGAAAAATGTCATAAAAATTGGAACATAAATCGAAGGCCATTCTTCCCCTTCCCTTTTTTAGTCGTTTCATTTTACAAAATCCATTGGCCCGCCAATCCATCTTCTTCCCTTTTTATTCCTGCCGCGCGATATTCGACGAGAATTTGTGCACAAAAGTGGGAGGGAATTTGGAAGGGGCAATTATTTTTATTATTATTTCCTTCCTTTTTGACGACATTCTCTATTATTTTATTCCATTTGAACTTTGGGGGATTTGCGAATTTCGTTGGGAAAAATTTAGATAAAACCTCAATAATAAGGAAATGGAAAACATTAAGAAAAGAATTGAATGGAAAGTAACAATTTGGTAACACTCCGAATAATTTATTGTGGAATGTTCCCATAAAATTATGTTTGATTGTATTGTTATTTGCTAATTAAATGATGGACAGCAAATGGCCACAGAAATTAAAAGTGAAAAGGGCCAAGGAAAAGTGTAAAATATGTAGGAAAGGCTAATTTGGGGTAGGGGGAAAACGCACTAAAAAGAAAGGAGGGAAAAAGGACCATTCGGAGGGTTTAATTTTTCGGAGTTTTTAGTTTTGGATTGGGTGGGCATTCGTTGAGCTGCTTTGCTAATCGCCAGAAACACCCCCCCCCCCCCCGTGGAATGAATGAATGATGGCGGCGAATTACATAAAAAAGGTAGAAGGAATTTATTTGGAGGCTTTTTCCATCCATCATGCATTTCCCCTCTTTTCACTTATTTTCACGTCCATCGCTCCTCCAATCCCGATACTCAATTTTCCACCAATTCTCGGCGATGATTTTGTTTTGGCCTCCAATTCTTTTTTTTTCCAGCTGTTGTTTGGACGAACAAAAAAAATTGTTTATCAGAAATTCTTCCATTGGTTATTCCAAGAAATTGCAATTTTTTCCAATGATGAATCGGATACGTATTTCCTTTATTAGTGTCCCCTCCCTCTATTAGTAACCCCATTGATTTTGCCGTACTGTACTTCTTGAACTTTTTTTTTACAAAATTTTTATTGCCATTTTTTCGAAAATGTCAACAAATTAACAGAATTAGACCCCAAATTCTGCCCATTTTGGGGCTTCGAAATTTAGAGCTCCGGGGCTATTAATAGAGGATCTACTATTCTTTCTTATTTTGATATATTTTGAATTGGATTTTAAGTGTTTAAAATTGAATAAAATTTATTCCATAATAATAAAATGCATAAATCAAAGAATGAATAATTTTTCATAAACCCTGTTTGGCAAATTTACAAATTAATTAAATACAAAAATACAAACAAATGAGTGAATGTGCAAAAATATACAATAATAAAAAGAGAATATTGCTTCTGTTGATGAATTCATTGAATTCACAATTTAAATTGGATCAATTTCAATTGGATTGAGGAAAAGTCGAAGCATTGACACGGATGGGTACAATTTTCCCCTGAGATCAGTGTCAATTGTTTGGCATTGAACATCGTTTAGGACGGGCATTGGGGTTTGAATCCGTTTGCTCTTCATAAACCGGAATGTTTGGACTTCCTTTTCGAATAAATCCTTCAAATCGAATGGAGTTTGCGTTTGCACTGCAACATCCTCGCAATCCATCCGACCTGTTTGAGTGTTTGCATTCTGAATAAAAACAATTAAAATAGTCCAATCCATTTTCTTCTTCTCACTTCCACATCTTTTCCGGCACATGTCATTGTCATTATTTTGGCATCTTTCTTTTTTGGACTCATTGTTTGGATCTTTTTGAATGCGAATTGTTCCCTTTCCGTTTGTTCTCCTTGATTCATGCATTCCTTCTTCTTTAACAAATCCATAACCCTTAATTCTGTTTGAATGCCAAATTCTTTTAATTTATTCTGCAACGTTTGTTCGGCTTTCTCGCAACTGTAACAAAAAAAAAGTTGTTTATTAATGCAAAAAAATTAGTTGCCCCGGGTGAGACTCGAACTCACGACCCCCAGATTATGAGACTGATGCGCTACCGACTGCGCCACCGAGGCACATATTGGTTCGGCCAATTTTAATCGATTTTATAAAAAATGGACAAGTTTTTCTAATCAAAAAGGTGACGGCCCAATTCCCATAGGAAAAGGTATAAGTATTAGTGAAAAAGATATATATTCATTTTTAATATTGCACCTTCTGATTGTCTCCGTTTGTATTTGTGAATCAGTGGTGATTAATCCGCAGAAACTGGCTGATTTGCTAATATAAAATTCGGGTAGTTGATTTGTTGTTTTATTTTTCAGAATTCCATTAGCGATTGGCGGATCCGGTGGGATGAATTCCACCTCTGGCTCCTCAATTTTAATTTCCACATGTGGCTCCTAAAAATAGAATTAACAATTTTATCCTCCATTCCATTCACCTTTTCCTCAATAATTTCATTTACGGCATTGAAATTTTTGAATGTTGGCGGAATTTCTAGGCCAGTTTCCCTTGCCTCCTCCTCCACTTTTTGCATCACCGATCTTTTTGTGTTTTCGCTCAGGATTGGCAACAAATATTTTGCTGTCCGGCTACTGTGCAATGTCCTCAATGCTCCGCCCATTGATCCTCTCCTGCCATCTGCAAATATTCTACATTTAATTCATTTTATCTCTAATTTTTGCCTTTCAATTTTGCCTGATAATCGGTCAAAACTTTCATCAGAATTCGTCTATACAAATCCTCCAACGAATTTTGAATGACCATAATGCACATGGAAACCAGTGAAAGACCAATTATTACAAAAATGAAACAAAGGACCATCTAAAATTAAATTGGAATTTATCAATTAATGCTCTGATGATTCTGACCAAATCCCTGCGCCGCACATTGATGTCACCAAGGCCAATTGTGAGCAATGAGATGAACATAAAATAGAGTGATTCCCAATAGGACCAATCCTCCCAGAATTGGAAAAGTGCGGCACAGAGGAAAACCCAGGCAAATGTGCTGCCCAATGCGACCAAAACGTGCATTCGAGGCGCATCTGGCGGCTGATTCTCATCGTGCATCATAAATCCTCCCAGTCCATAGCGTGTCTCGAATCCACCGTAATTTTTTTCCTCCTCTTCTTCTTCTTCTTCCTCACTTGGGCTGCTGCTTTCTTCTTCACTTTCGCTTTTACTTTCCTCTTCTTCTTCACTTTCTTCCTTCTCTTCTTCCTCTTCTTCCTTTTCATCAGCATTCTTTTCCATGCTTTTTGGTGACAAATTATCGTACATTGTTTCGGATTCTTCCGAGGATTGTTCCCCCTCTTCTTCATCTTTCTCATTCTTTTTCTCTTCTTTTGAGTCTTCCGAATTGTTGCTGTTCGTCCCATCTTCGCTTGAAACATTTTTCCCAATATTTTGATGAAACATTTGCATTGATAATTTGAAACTAACAGCTTTTGCAGCCTCTTCCGCCTCCTCCTCTTCCGTTTGGCCCATTTTTCCCCTTCGCCTTCTTTTTCGATAATATCCGTTTGGCAATTTTCCATTAAATAATCTGTCACCCTTCTCAATGTCAAATGAATCCGTGGATTCATCCAATCCATTTTTCTGGCCCCTTTTACAGCAAAAACATGGAAAACATTTGGAAAATATTTTGGATTTAATATTCGCCCGAAATTGTTTGCATTTGCATTTATTTGTCAATGCAGCAACGAATTCATTTATTGATTTGTAGAGGAATTTGCCCATCTCATTCCAAGTGATCAACATCAATGGGATGCCTACAAAATTAATATAAATATTTAAATAATAATTTATTTTAAAATTTAAATCACAAAATCCATCCCCTTAACCATTAGCCAATTCTCTTGCCCCTTTAATCATACCGAAAACTGCATAAAGGACGGTGACCACTTTTCCAAGGGTTGTTCCACATGCCACATCCCCATAGCCAATTGTTGTGAAAATTGTACCAGCAAAATACCTAAAAAATGGCAAATTTTCCCACAAAAATTATATTTCCTTCTACATTGAAGTGGACAATGACCATTCTGCCTCCTTTGGTGCCAACTCATAGCTCAATTTCCAGCTTAAATGGTCCACCGCTTCCTCCACATATTGACGCCGTTTTTGTGGATCCCTTGCGGCCAAATCCAAAACAATTTCTTCCATTCTCTTCACAAAAAGCATTCTTTCACGTTCATATTCAGTATTCCTAAAATTAAACAATAATCCATAAAGTGGATTTTGAAAACTTGTCCAAAATTCGTGTCTTCTCCTCGTTTGTCTCAATCCAATTGAAAATAAAGGCACCAAATAGCATATAGAGCATCACAAAAAGAAGTGGAATCAAATGTTTGATATGGCTTCTTTGATAAATATATTTGGCCAATTGAATCAACAATTTTGGGTCCTTTAATAAAATGAGAATTAATGGAAACTTCTCACTTTTATTTACCCGAAAATATTTGCGAATTGAAGAGCCATGTTTTCTCAATCGACTGATTGACCTTCTGGCACTTCGACCTGCCCGAATACTGTGGCGACGAATCCCGGCACGAATTTGCCTTCCCTCTGTTAGGCGCACTGAAAGACGACGAAATGCCGTTGATGGAGCATTCAGAAGGCGCCTAAATTTGGATTGACCTTAAATTAATTTAATTCCGAATTGCCTTGATTGTCCGATGGGTGGCCGATCCGGTGTATATCTTTGTGGAAGCCTCTGATGTTGTTTGAAAAGAATTGGCATTTTTGGTGATCAACAGGATGACTTCTATTTTCCTTTCAAAAATATTTTAAGTAAAATAGTGGGAAGTCAAAAAGAGGAATAATAATAGGCTATAAACTGAAGGGAGGGACAAACATAAACTCATTCAAGTTTTATGGACTCGGGCCAATGGGGGGAATGGGGCCATCGATTTGGGGGATTTGATGAATGTTCACTTCCCTGTTGGTCCCAATTCCGACTTCTGTTCTCCGGCCGAACACTTTTGAACCCAACAAACCAACCCCGCGGGATGAAGCCAATTGACGTTTTTATAGGGGAAAAGTGGATCATTTGTTGGAGCCGGATTGAGGGAGGGGAATATTGCCTCCGGGGAGGATGTCCTTTGCCTTGTGCTTTGTTTGTATTCCTCCATCTCCATTTTTCCACCCTTCTCATTTTCATTTACTCTTTCATTCCTGTCGGTTTCAATTTTGATAATTGATACCCAAGACAGAATTCCGATCCAAAAGGCTAACAGACTGCCGGAGGCAATCCAAAGGAAATTGGTCCTAGGTTCATGCCATCCATCGAATCAGATTTCCGACTGGCAGACGGACTGGGTTGATTGAAAGGTGAAGGGACTTTGATGCAACAGATGATAAATGAATTGGAACCATTTTGATTAATGGGGGATCATCCATCTGCTGAGAAGAAATGGGAATAGGAAGGAATTGAACTTTATTGGGGAATTGGATCGATTAAATTATGCTTGATTTTTAATGAACAAATAAATTTTATTTAATTTCGACCACACAATTTTTTAATTAATCAGCAATATATGAAATCATTTTCCAAAATAAAAGGAGATGGATAAAAAGGGAATTTTAATTAATGAGAAAAAGAAAAGGAGTACGATATTATTAATTTAATCAAGTCACTTTCGGGAATAAAAACAGACAAAAATCGGAAATTTTCCGGAAAGAATCAAAACACAAAAAAAAACAGAATAACGCAAAAATACAAAAAAATCAGAATAGGGCAAAAACACAAAAATCAGAAATTAGCTAAAAACATAAAAATCAGAAATTAGCTAAAAACACAAAAAATCAGAATAAATCAGAATAAAGCAAAAACACAAAAATAAAATTAGGCAAAACACAAAAATAAAATTAGGCAAAAACACAAAAATAAAATTAGGCAAAACACAAAAATCAGTAATTAGCTAAAAACACAAAAATCAGAAATTAGCTAAAAACACAAAAATCAGAAATTAGCTAAAAACACAAAAATCAGAAATTAGCTAAAAACACAAAAATCAGAATAAATCAGAATAAGGCAAAAACACAAAAATCAGAATAAGGCAAAAACACAAAAATCAGAATTAGGCAAAAACACAAAAATCAGAAATTAGCTAAAAACACAAAAAATCAGAATTAGCTAAAAACACAAAAAATCATAATGGGACAAAACCAACCTTCTTATATAAATATAAAATTGTAATTAAAATTATTAATCAATAATTAATCTAGTTTCAATATCAAATATAATGATTGAATATTAAACTTTGATTTTAAAATCTGATTTTAAAGCATTATATTTATAATTATAATTATAAAGTTGCATTTTTTATATTTTCATGAAAAGAATTATGATGACTGCCAATTCCATGTACAAATTAGTCGATATTGGTGCAAATTTGGCCCATCCTTCATTCCGCAAAGATTTCCCAGAAATATTGGAACGAGCAAAGAAAGCTGGAATCGTAAAATTGATGATCACAGGATGCAGTGAAAAATCAACAATTGAAGCACAAAAACTGTCTTTAGAGCATCCTAATTTTCTTTTTTATACTGCTGGTATTAAAATAAAAATAATTGAATAATTTGCAATATTTTAGGCGTTCATCCGCACGACGCAAAAGATTTTATTGATGAAAATGCCTTGGATTTTATCCGTGCACATTTGGAACAGAATACTCAATGTGTGGCTGTTGGAGAATGTGGCCTTGATTTTAATAGAAATTTTTCACCCCGGGAACAACAAATCACAGTTTTCGAAAAACAGGTTTCTTCAATAAAATCCATGTTTTCATACAAAATTCTAAATAGTCAAAATTTTTTAAAAATAGCTATATGTTTTAAAATAAAAAAATATGGTTAGATTATTTATATTAGTATAATTTGTTATCTTGGTAAAATATTGAATTAAAATTGTTAATTGAGTAAAATCAAAAAAAAATTTGTTTTTTATTGAATTGCTAATAATTAATTAATTTAAACTCTGAAAAATATTTTTAAAATTTTAGGGAAATAACTTTTTAAATACAAATTATTCCATGGACCTAAAAACCAATTAAGTTTATTTAATTTCAGGTCCAAATTGCCTGTGAATTGGGCAAACCTCTGTTCATTCACGAAAGGGAAGCACATTCCGAAATGGTGGAAATATTATCAAGGCATTCTTCCACACTTCCGCCAGCCGTAATTCATTGTTTCACGGGTACAATTGAGGAGGCCAAAAAATATATGGAAATGGGCCTTTACATTGGATTGACCGGATTTCTTTGGAAGGATCGAGCCGAGAATGGAGTAAAAGCGGCTTTGAGGCAAGGGTTGATCAAAAAGGAAAGATTGCTATTGGAAACGGATTCTCCATTTATGTACCCAAAATTAAATGACAAAAAATTGCCGGCACAAATTAAGGACAAATTGAGTGAACACGTAAGAAAATGAGGGTCCCTTTTCAATATTTTTCCAAAATTTTCAGTCACTTTCCCTGCACAAATTCTCATCATTTGACCGAAATGAGCCAAGTTCCCTGGCAGCAATTTGCGAATTGATTGCCGCATTCATGGAGGAATCCCCCACTGAAATTGCCAGAATCACAACCGAAAATGCTCATCGAGTGTTTAGTGGATTGGGAAAAGAATTGGACGAAAAGAACGGGAACGATGAACTTTGACAAAATCAAATAAACACTTGTTATTTGTTAAAATTTGAAATGACATCACTTTTTGATACGTTTTTCTATATTTTTATTGGGTAAAACTAGCTCAATTCGGCACCAAAAATTGTATTTTTTGCTAAAAATTTAAGTAGAATGTATAAAAATGCATAAAAAGTGACCATCAAACCCGAAAAAATTATTGTCCTTCGAGCGGATTCGAACTCGGGACCTCAATTTTACAAAAAAAGCACCAAACCACTAAGCTAAAATTGTCGTCTTTAGTTGAATGGTTAAATCTTCTTTATAAACCAATCAGCTTCCAAAAGCAATAAAAAATAGAGTGCCAAAGGCACTAGTATTGTATTATAAAATTAGTAAAAATGACAATGTTGAGATAAATGTCATAATTTCTTATTTATTTTACTCCAAAACTCTAAGCCTAAAGCAGATGAGCATACAATTAAAAAATGGGCGAATTAATCATTAAAAATAAGTATTGGCGGCAAGGCTGAATTAGGAAATCATTCAACCAGCCTCATTCTCAGCTTTTTGTAAATATTATTTATAAATATAATTCGCGCTCATTGGCCGATTAATAATTCCCATTAGAGAATGTTGTTTATTTGTATTGTCCGGAGGAGAATTGATTGAGTCACTGTCACTGGAATGTTCCCCCCATCATCCTTCCGTTGGGATCACCACTCAACCAAGAAATACCTTTCGCCCACTTTTTTCATTTTCGAAATTTGAGAGGATTTTTGTGAATTTTCTGCGCGAACAACAAAAAATGTCATTCCCTTCCAGCCGCTCCCTCAATTCCTATTTCCGACCTTGGTTTTTAGTCAATACAACTTCAAAATTTAAGAGGATTTTTGGTTAAAAGACTTATTGCCTCCAATGTTCCCCTCACTCATTGTCAATATTGAATGATTCATTCCATTCAATGCCCATTCATTTTTATTTAATACAATTTATTCGAGAATATACCAACCGCCGAATATTTAATCCCCGCTTTCATCCGCAGTCAAAATCAAAATAAATTAGTATAAATTATGTCCAATTGTGATCGTTCATACAATTTGAATGGATTGGAATTTGGTCGTTCTCCCCTACCTAGACAAAAAAATCGTCAAAAATTTTTTTTTATTTGCGCAAATTCGTTCCACTCAAACCCAAATATGAATCCTCTCCTTTTTTATGTTTCGTTCATTTTTGGAATATTTCCTGAATAATAAACATTTTCCATTCCATTCATAGGAAATGTCTTCGTCAAATGTTTTCGGCATTCTCCCAATTTTCATTCTTCTCATTTCAATTAATTCCCTCCAATGCCTTCGCTTCCGTCGTGATTTGGGCGTAAATAATACGCAACAACAATTTGGTGACAATGATTTTGAGGATTCACCGAACGTTATGTCCAACAACCAAAATCAATTCAGCAGCAGCCGTGATTTACTTTTTGTCAATAATGGATGCGAATATCATGTCCGTTTAAAAATGGATTATTTCCATATTTAATAATGGCTAATTTTTACACATTTTGCCTCCCATTCAATCCCCAAATTTTATCTCCTTTTTGCCTGATTTTCGTCAAAGTGTGAATTTGTGAAATTTGATATGCCCTCAAGGGGCAACTTTTTCCCACTTCTTTTGGAAAAATTTCGAGTTGACAGAGAAAATTCCATTTTTTGGAAAAGAATTGACTTAAATAATAATTAAAATAGTTTATTTGTAATTTAAATGGAGATGAGGCCTCATAATCCTCCCAGAACTAAGCTTAAACCTATAAGCCATAGTTAAAAAAGGTAAAATAATAGTGAATATGAATACTGTACATACACCTTCCTTCACCATTTACCAATGGTAGTTTGATTGACAGGTTCAGGTTGAATTGCCTCACAGCATCCATTCCCCCTTTTGAGTCTCCACCTCCATTAATACCGTAATTTAGAATGGCTATATTCGCGAAAATGGCGGTGCACCACGCCGGGCAACCGAGGCGGAAGAAGCCCAAGTACAAGCACATCTTCACCAAATGGAACAATATCAAGAGGATATGCAGCGGGGATTGGCCAACCAAATGCAGCAAATGAGTCAACAAATGAATGAAATGTTCGCCCCTCCATTTCCATTTGGCCAAAGGCAACAATCACCGGGTGCCAATGCCGGATTCCGAGTGCCCCAATTCCAACAAGCGCCAATGCCACAATTCCCTTGCCTTTGCGATTCTTGCAAAAGGCAGGCCGGATTTGGTGGAAATGCGGCGAACAATTATAATCAATACAGTGTGATTGGACAAAGAGGAGGAGGGCCACAACAACAACAACAAATGGTGACCAATGGAAATAATCGAATGATGAGCCAAAATATTGGGGGCCAATTCCAACAACAACAATTTTGAACAAGAATGAGATAAAAATGAATTAATCAATTTTGATTTTGGAATAATATTTCGATTCATTTGAATTTAAATTTAAATCGCAACTTTTTATGAATTATTTTTTTCTTTGAATTTCACAGAATATTCACCCAAAAATAATCATTTCCTCCACCAATTTCCATTTTCTCCACCCTCATGTGGTCTTTGGCAATTTTGAGTCCAAACAATTCCCAATGGAAAATATGCCATCATTTCAGGCGGGTGGCCCATTTCCTCGTCCTTGCCTCTCATATTTAGTTTATATTTTTCAATTTAGTTTGAACTTGGAAATTTGGGTGGCAAAAGAAGCCATTATTTGGAATGGTCCATCCTTCCGAAATGGGTTTCACCAAATTTTTTTGAACATTCATTGGTAATTAATTATCTTATTTCGGCTTTTTAGATATTTATGCTCACAATCAAATTTTGAACATTTCAAAAAATACTACTGTATCAATAATTGGTTCTAGAGCCTAATAAAATGATGAGCTTATGGGAAAGCGTAAATTTTGGGTGATTCTTAACCAATCCTTATGACTAATTTAGAAATAAAACTTGCTAATTTTGGGACTATTCATAAATCTGACTGAAAATGAGGTGGCAATGGCACAGATAAGTCACAATCACAAGTATCCTCCCCCATTTTTCGTGTGGATTTAATTCCTTGTCTCAACAATTTTAAAGGCTTCTTCCCTTCAACCCACACTTTTCCCCTGTTTTTCTCCTTCGCCTTCTCACGGTCCTTTCCAAAATGAAAATTTCCGGGGGTTGAAGCTGGACACAAGAAGCTGATGTGAAGGGGAAGCGGGGGAGGAAGAAGGACTTAAAAAGGGGGAAAGGGGGGGGGGGGGAGCGATGGGTGACTTTGGGACGGAAATTGAGTGGATGTGGGGGGGGGGGGGGGGGGGACAAAACAGCAGAAGCGAGGAAGGTGGCATTGGCCCAGTTGGCTTCTCGAAAAGTTGAGCCAGCTGCTGGCTGGACACTGGCAATGCCATCCCCTCCCCTTTCAAACTGCTGGCCAAAGCCGAAAGGGGACCTTTAAAAGTGCCCCTCCTCTCCCCTTCCAGCGACTTTGGCCAGCAAAGGAAAAGCCAGAAAGGATGGGAGGATGGGAAAAAGGGAAAGAAGATGGCCACAGCAAAAGCATCCATCCCCCCATCCATCCAATGCAAAATTGGCCAAGTCCGGAGAAATCGATTCCTTCCATCCATTCACTGTGCTGGGCCAATTCCCACACTCGCCCATTCCAGGCCAGTTGTTCTCCTCCTTCTCATCCTTCTTCTTTTGCCCGCCGGCGCTTCAATTCCAATGGCAGCCCGCCCTCACCTCTTCCCCTCCCCCTCCCACCCGCACTCTTGGACACGACGGTCGCTTCTTCTTTAACTGCCATAGGAGGCTGGCCCAGCTTCTCACCTCGTTTCCCGTTTCCCTTTGCTTTCTTCTTTTTTGTTTCACAAAATCCCGTCGAATCCGCCGTCCGCCTTTGCCATTTTAATTCCCCTATAAACTCCCTTTCCCCACTTTTCCCTCAATGCTTTTCCATTATAGAGAAGTGGCGCTTTTGTGTGCGACGCCAATTGATTCCCCCGTCGTTGTCGAGACTTTGAGACTTGTCCATCGGTGGCCGGAGATGATCGGCTAGATGGCCGATAGGTTAGCCGCAACTAATCCATCCCATTCGTTTCCTTCATCATTTCCCCATCCCATCATTCAATGCCGATCCATTGCCCCTTTCCACCCAATTCTTCGCCGCTCATAAATTCCAGCCTCTTAAATTCCGTGGACAATAAAGTGGCAAACTATTAAACACTTTTTTCGCAATCAATTTGCACTTTTATGAATTGGCCATAAAAATGTATTCATTTCTTCCTATTCATTCATTCAAATGTCTGGTTTTGGGCCAATAATCCTCCATTCCTTTTAACTCAAAGAAAAATGGCCAAAAATGATGAATTGGGAAGGAAGAGAATATTTTTGCTTCCCTTTTATATTTTAGTTAATTCCATTTCCAAAATTTCCTCAATAAATATTCCCCAAAATTGATATATTTTCAATGTAAATTTGTGAATAATTGAAATTGGCAGAAAATTGCTGAAGGGCACAAATTGGTCGTCGGTCGATGCATTCAAATTCGCTGCCATTTTAAATAAATAAACTTGGCTCTTTCACCAAAATTACCTTCCATTTTGGCAACATTTTCACAGTCTCATTAATTCCAATATATTAATTTCGACCCAATAAATTTATGCTCATCCTTTCTCAAAAACAATTTGAGAAAACAACCAAAAAACAACAAAATTGCCTAAAATTTCCTTTCCTTCAGCAATCATTTTGCCATCATCAACAGAAGAGAAGAATAATAAAGAAGGAAGTGACTACCGTTTCCCCCAATTGCATCCATGCTGAACGATGCGCATTGGTTTGACTGCGCAAGAAGGGCGGCTACCACAAAAATCATCGAGAGAAGAATCCACCAAAACATTTTCCAAATTCATCAATCATTCAGAAAAAGGCCAAAATTCCATTGAAAATTCCTCTAAAAAGGGTCAAATTGAGTCGAGTAAGTGTCCAAAAATATTCTAATTTGCTTTTATTCCATTAAATTTAAGCCAATTGCACTTTCATTGTCCGCCCCATTTTCCTCTTCCTCCTTATTTTATTGTCCACAATGTTGCATCCGGTTGATGGGAACAAGGATGCGGCCCGTCTTTTTGAGGATTTGTTGGCCGATTACAACAAATTGGTCCGACCCGTGGATGAGAATAATGCAACACTGGTTGTTCGATTCAAATTGAAATTGAGCCAATTGTTGGATGTGGTTGGTACACTTTTTAATGTGGAATGCAAAAAATTGAAGGAATTTCCTCTCTGCCAAAAACATTTGTCATCTTTTCCCCTTTCCCCATTGGAACTATCATAAAAATTCCAACTGCAATTAAATTGCGCCTTTTAGCAATTTTGAATTTGGAATTGGGCCCAAATGGAAATATTTACTTTGTACTTTTGTTCCAAAATTTTGAGTGGGTGGATAGCCAAAATTTTTGATGATTTTTTGCTTTTTTTTACTCAAATTCTCCCATCAAATATCCTCCGGGGCAATCTACACACATTTTGGCATCTGTCCCCTTCTCCTCTCTGTCAATTCATGGCCAAGAGAATGTGCCAATCAAACTTGTCAAATTCTCGACGGACATTTCGAATACCCGGGGAAAGGGGATTTGGATTTAAGGGAGAAATGGGGACGAAAAAATGATAGGAAAATCCCTGGAGAAGAAATTTGGGGGATTAATAATTTTGTCGGTTGTGATAAAAATGAAAGCATTTTTTGGAAATAATTTTTGGGCATTTTCAGCATGAAAAGCAGCAAATAATGACCACCAATGTTTGGCTTCAACATGTAAATTTTACAAAAGGGGAAAGAAAAATTGCATTCATTTTTTGAAGAGTTGGACGGACAGTAAATTACGTTGGAATCCGAGGGACTACGGTGGAGTGGATGTTTTGTATGTGCCTTCAGAATTGATATGGCTACCGGATATTGTGCTGTACAATAATGCGGATGGCAATTATCAGGTCACAATTATGACGAAGGCAAAATTGAGTTTCAATGGAACCGTGGAATGGTCGCCGCCGGCAATTTATAAAAGGTTGGGGAAATTGGAGTGAAATATTCCATCCATTTATTCAAATTATTAGTATGTGCCAAATCGACGTGGAATGGTTTCCATTTGACACACAAACTTGTGAAATGAAATTTGGTAAGTAAAATAAATTATATTGGATGGTATTTAATTTGAACGTGTCGAAAAGTATATTGGAAATGACGAAAGGTGTACCGGTTTAATGGTTTGTCCTAGATCCATACACTTTATAACCAATCGATAAATCTCATTAAGGAGTAACGATTTATATTTAATTTAATTATGGCTTGTTCAAAATTAAAGGGTATTAAACCGTTTAAAACATGTTATGATTTTTGGTTCAAAACTAAGTTAAAATTGCTTAAATATATGCCGAATCATTATCAAAAGATGCGACTCGAAGAAATCTATCAATTGGCTATAGTGTTTAGGGTCTAGAACAAACCATTAAACCGGTAAAACCTTTTCGCCATTTTAAATAATCTGAATATTCTCTTATTAAGGATCATGGACCTATGGGGGTTTGGAGGTGGATTTGAAGCATAAAGATGAATATTTACAACATGAACAACAAGAATTGACAATGGGCCCGGATGGGGAGGACCAAATGGAAACAGTTTGGGTGGTGGATGAGGGCATTGACCTGAATGATTATTACCCATCCGTGGAGTGGGACATCCTTCGGGTGCCGGGCAAAAGGCACGAAAAGAAGTTGGTCAAATCCATCAAATTCAATTAATTTGCATTGATTCTCCCTAAAGGTATCCCTGCTGTGTGTCCCCATTCATTGATCTCACCTATGAGATTCATTTGCGTCGAAAAACACTTTTCTACACTGTCAATTTGATGGTTTGTTTATCACCAAAAATTTAAAATTAATTAAATTTTGCAGATTCCATGCGTTGGCATCAGTTTTTTGACCGCATTGGTCTTCTACCTTCCTTCGGATGGAGGGGAAAAAGTAAACATTAATTAATTCAACCGATTTCAAATTTATATTTTTTAGATTTCTTTATGCATTTCAATTCTGATCTCGTTGACCGTATTCTTCCTTTTGTTGGTCGAAATAATCCCATCCACCTCATTGGTGATTCCACTCATTGGCAAATACCTCCTCTTCACAATGGTGCTAGTCACGTTGTCCGTTATTGTAACTGTGATAACATTGGTAAATGAATTGTTACAAATTTTATTATTAAGCTTTTTAATTTAATTCTTTAATATTAGTAATTGTGAAGTAAATTTTCTAATTAATTTTCAAATCAGAATGTCCATTATCGGAATCCATCCACCCACAAAATGTCACCATGGATGCGAAAAGTATTCATTGAAGTGTTGCCCTACTATTTGCTAATGAGAAGGCCGCCTCAAAAAGCCAAAAAGACGAGAATTGGTGGAGAACAAAGGACAAAAGGATCGACAACCTCATTAATGGTGAATAAAAGAGGGAATAAATTGAGGATGGCCCAATTTCAGATGCAATTGATGCCATCTGCCGTGTTGAGAAAAAGAAAGGAAAGGGAAAGTCTTGGGTCCAGATCGGCACTACAGAGACAATCATTCTTGGATCAAGTAAGAAAATGTAGGGGAATTACAAATAATAAATTAAATATTCAAGATGGATTTCCATCCTTCGCCCAGTTCACCAGCCGCAATTCAAAGGATAGCCGTCCATGGAAGGGATAGCACATTGATGGATTCAAATGACAGTTTTCAACGGGAACAAAGTCCGTTGAGAAGTGCGGTTGACAGCGTTACATTCATTGCTGAACATTTTAGGCGTGAGGAGGCTGATCAGCAGGTAAAAAAATTCATTTGACAAAATATAATGTCAGAAAAAAATCTCCAAAAATTCACCCCTTCTGATTATACATTATTTTGGAAAAGGAAATCAGAACAAAAATAAACATTTTCTGAGGAATTAAATCAATTCAGAATATCTGATGCAGAAAAATCTGAATCAGAATTGATAAAACAAAAAGGCATTGGTGCAAAAATAGGTAGAATAAAGTGAAACAAAAAATTAACTCAGAAATTTAAGGGAAAAATCAGAACAAAACAAAAACATTTTCCGGAAAGGAAATCAGAAAAAAACAAAAACATTTTCCGGAATGAAAATCAGAACAAAACAAAAACATTTTCCGGAAAGGAAATCAGAAAAAAACAAAAACATTTTCCGGAATGAAAATCAGAACAAAACAAAAACATTTTCCGGAAAGGAAATCAGAAAAAAACAAAAACATTTTCCGGAATGAAAATCAAAACAAAACAAAAACATTTTCCAAAACACTTTCCGGAATGAAAATCAGAACAAAACAAAAACATTTTCCGGAATGAAAATCAGAACAAAACAAAAACATTTTCCGGAATGAAAATCAGAACAAAACAAAAACATTTTCCGGAATGAAAATCAGAACAAAACAAAAACATTTTCCGGAATGAAAATCAGAACAAAACAAAAACATTTTCCGGAATGAAAATCAGAACAAAACAAAAACATTTTCCGGAAAGAAAATCAGAACAAAACAAAAACATTTTCCGGAATGAAAATCAGAACAAAACAAAAACATTTTCCGGAATGAAAATCAGAACAAAACAAAAACATTTTCCGGAATGAAAATCAGAACAAAACAAAAACATTTTCCGGAAAGAAATCATAACAAACAAAAATTTTTTCTGGTAGGAAAATCAGAATAAATTAATTCTTCTTATTCAAAATATATTTTACTCATTTAATTAAGTAAATTAAAATATAACTATAAAAAGTATGGATAGGCCCAGCAGCATGGAGTAAAAGGTTTGTGTTTCCCTTCATTTTAAAGAAATGAAAAATGACATCCCTGTCCCTGTGGACAAATCAGTATTCATTTCTCCCATTATTTTAATTTTATTACTGTAAAAGGGGATGAGTGCCATCTCTCCAGCCAGTTTTCAATCTACTTTTATCATTGAATTTATATTATAAAATTAAAAATTTTAATTAATTAATTAATTAAAATTCATTTTCAGGTGATCGAAGATTGGAAATATGTTTCCGTCGTTTTGGATCGAATTTTCCTGATCACTTTCACTGTTGTTTGCTTCCTTGGCTGCGTGTTGATCATTTTCAGGGCTCCAACAATTTATGATTCGACACCAGCTT
Organism: Pratylenchus scribneri; assembly: GCA_030063045.1. NCBI lineage: Eukaryota > Metazoa > Nematoda > Chromadorea > Rhabditida > Pratylenchidae > Pratylenchus > Pratylenchus scribneri. The sequence continues at coordinate 4,056,222 of JAQSEB010000032.1, forward strand.
TGGATAAAACATAACAAAGAAAAAGAAGATTGGAAAAATGCGGGTATTTCATCAAAAAATCCATCCTTTTATATTTCCATATTTGAATAAAAATATTTAAACAAATTATTAAAGGGCAATGGATTGGAGGGATTGGGGAACAAAAATCATTGAAAAGAAAAGAATTTAAATTTCCCCATTATTGCTGCCAATGATTGATCACCGAATAAAATGAACAAAGCCAAATGGATAAACTAACTAGGATAAGATATCCCTGGGCGGATGTCATATTCCTCCACCTTCCCCATTTGAATCGATGATTTAACGGTTAACCCATCCTTCCCCCAAAATACCCAAAATTCAATATGCCAATGAATGTGATCCTTTCTGCAATTGTTCATGGCTTTTTTTCCTCTTCCACCACTTCCTTTCATGCCCCCATTCGATCGAATTCAGCTCATCAGCTGCTGCTATTTCTACGGTTGTTTCCGCTGTTCGAATTCACGCCAATTGCCGTCTTTTCTACCCGGAGCAACAAAATTCCTTCACCCTTTTGCCTCCTACTAGCATTGGGCCTTTCTTTTTTGCCTTTTTCCTGATTGACCCGCTGAACCAATTTTTTCCTTTCTTCCAATTCCACCCTTCTCAATTTAATTAGAAAGTTCTCTTAAAATAACAAAAACATTCCTCACATCCGAAGAAGGCAATGCCGGATGTGGAGGCTAAAATTCGATCGAGGAATAGCAGTACTGCCAGCGACCCCCGAATTTGGGTGAATCGTTGGAGGAGTGGTGGTAGCAATGAGCCAGGTCCGGCACCGGGTGTATCAACGGAGGATGAATTCAAGCCGAGGAAAAAGCCAAGTAAGCAACATCCAGCCGAACAGAAGAAAGCGGTCATGATGAAAATGGGATCGCTGGAGGATAAAGAAAGGGGAGATGCCTTCAAGAGGAATCCACGGTCGATTATCAGACGATTTTCAAGGGCGGCATCCTTTAAAAGGGCGCGTGAGTCCATTTTGAATATTTTGGCCTAAAATGTGGAAATGGAATTAAGGCCAACGGTTTCCGGTGCTCGATTTAAAAGGCATTTTGAATCAATTCGAGAAACATTCCACAATTCATGGCATTTGCCACGCTGGATTGGCGCCCAACACAAAATGGAAACATTTTTGGTTGGGCGTATTCACAGTGTGTTTTGCCATTTTGATTGTCCAAACAATTTATCAAGTTGTCAAATTCTTTCATTACCCAAAAACCGTTGATCTTGATGTGAGTGCTCATTTTGGATTATCCAAAATTCATTCATTCAAAAATTCAGCTCAAGTTTGAAATGACCGAATTCCCGGCAGTCACAATTTGCAATTTGAATCCGTATAAAGCATCTGCAATTAGCAGGGATAAATCGGCACAGGCAACAGTGAGTTACGGTCAAAAATAATTTGGGAATTATCATTTTTATGGCTTTATTCTTTGTATTTATCAATCGTTACGAACAACAAAGAAAAGCCTGAAAAATGTCCAATCCCCAATATATTTTAGTCAAGGGTAATTTTGATTATTCTGCCTTCAAATAGATTCATAAATTTAAAATGCCCAAAAATTATTTCCTTTAATTAATAATCCTATTATCCAAAAATTGATTGCCTCACTCAATTCAACATAGATAGATGCTATGGAAACGGCTTTGCATGATTCGGATGAAGATGCCCCCGAAATGGTTCCAGTCGTCCAAAAGATAGGTTCCTTCTCAATTTGGCCAATTTTGAATTATTCCGGCCCATTTCCAGTAGAAAGGAGTAAAAGGGAACCAAAAACTCGGCGAAATATGGAAGATGTGAAGCAGGCAATAAGCCAAATTGGCGATCGTCGCTATCTTCAAGTGTATGCCCAATGCTATTGTGAAATGAATCGACTTTCCTCTGTTCGCCGCGGGGGCAGTTGCTATCCGGCATATAAAGTTATTCGTACAAATATAATATTTAATTATTCTTTTATTGTTAGGGTCGAGTCTCCTTCATGTACCAAGCCGGCCAAGAACTTCGAATGTTTTATCCGGCAAAATGTCTTTGCCAATTGGATTGGGTGGCTAAAGCCCTGTGGCCATGTTTTCCATGTGAATTGGAGATGTCTACCTCATTTGAATATATTTATTCTAGATAATACTTGGAAGGAGCATATTTGCACGGAATGCGTTGATTTGGCCGGCCATTGTCCAATGCGCTTTTTGAATTATCGAACGGTTGGCCAAAATGGACGGAATCGAAGTGGCCTTTACGCAATTGAGACGCTGGACCAAGGATTGGATGTTTGCATTTGCCATCGACAATATAATCATTGTGTCCAAAATAATTTGAATGGACAAATCCCCGAAATATTGCCCAGTGATGCATTGGATGTCCTCAATTTAACAAGGCAAATTGGATGATAATCACAAACGAACCAATTTTAATTTTAGTAATTTCATGGACCAAAGGCGATATGGCACAAAAAAGGCGTTGGTTCCGGCCGCAGTGCATGCAGTTTTGAGGAAAGAGGAGGAAAAAATTTTGGAAACTCAAAAGAAGGAAGCACAAAAAGAGGCACTCGGATTCAAGAATTTAACGGATGAAATTGCCATCAAAGGGCAGGCACGTCAAAATTTGATCTACGCAATGGGGGAGAAAAGTGAGGAGGAAAGAACGGAATTGTCACAACCAATGGAGGAAATGATCCTAAAATGTTCATTCAATCAAAAGGATTGTGACATTAAAAAGTAATTTTAAATTAAATTGTCCATTCAATTGAATATTTCCTGCAGGGATTTCAAATTATACCTTGACCCAACCTATGGAAATTGTTACACATTTAATTGGGACCGAAGTGCGCAAGTGACGGCACATCGAGCTGGCGCCAATTTTGGTCAAATTTCACCCAATCTTTTTGACACTATTTTGCCTCCTTTTTAGGTCTCAAAGTTTTGGTTTACGCCAATGTTTCGGAATATTTGCCCACAACTGAGGCCATCGGTTTTCGTATCACCGTCCATGACAAATGGACAGTCCCATTTGTGGATGCATTTGGCTATAATGCACCAACCGGAATGCTCTCATCATTTGGCGTTCGAATGGTTCGTCATAAATGGGAATTTTATTCCAAAATTTATTATTTATAGAAAAAATTTTTCCGACTTGAACATCCTTATGGGCATTGTCGAACGGGGGAGGAGAGAGAATTGCCGGATTGGTACATTTATCCAGGATATAATTATTCAGTGGAGGGATGTCATCGAAGTTGCACACAACAAGAAGTGGGTGATTTGAATTGAATAGTGGAGTATTTTTATAAAAATTTGCAAGAATGGTTTTAAAATATTATAACAATTTAATTGAGGAAAATTTGGTTAAAATTTTTCCGTAAAATGTTTTTGTTTTGTTCTGATTTTTATTCCGTAAAATGTTTTTGTTTAGTTCTGATTTTCATTCCGGAAAATGTTTTTGTTTTGTTCTGATTTTCATTCCGGAAAATGTTTTTGTTTTGTTCTGATTTTCATTCCGGAAAATGTTTTTGTTTTGTTCTGATTTTCATTCCGGAAAATGTTTTTGTTTTGTTCTGATTTTCATTCCGGAAAATGTTTTTGTTTTGTTCTGATTTTCATTCCGGAAAATGTTTTTGTTTTGTTCTGATTTCTTTCCGGAAAATGTTTTTGTTTTGTTCTGATTTTCATTCCGGAAAATGTTTTTGTTTTGTTCTGATTTTCTTTCCGGAAAATGTTTTTGTTTTGTTCTGATTTCCTTTCCGGAAAATGTTTTTGTTTTGTTCTGATTTTCATTCCGTAAAATTTTTTCTTTTGTTCTGATTTCCTTTCCGGAAAATGTTTTTGTTTTGTTCTGATTTTCATTCCGGAAAATGTTTTTGTTTTGTTCTGATTTTCATTCCGGAAAATGTTTTTGTTTTGTTCTGATTTTCATTCCGGAAAATGTTTTTGTTTTGTTCTGATTTTCTTTCCGGAAAATATTTTTGTTTTGTTCTGATTTCCTTTCCGGAAAATGTTTTTGTTTTGTTCTGATTTTCATTCCGTAAAATGTTTTTGTTTTGTTCTGATTTCCTTTCCGGAAAATGTTTTTGTTTTGTTCTGATTTTTATTCCGTAAAATGTTTTTGTTTTGTTCTGATTTTCATTCCGGAAAATGTTTTTGTTTTGTTCTGATTTTCTTTCCGGAAAATGTTTTTGTTTTGTTCTGATTTCCTTTCCGGAAAATGTTTTTGTTTTGTTCTGATTTTCATTCCGGAAAATGTTTTTGTTTTGTTCTGATTTCTTTCCGGAAAATTTAATTTTCTTCGGAAGGATATATCAAATAAATTAATTAAGGTTGTCCGAAATTGTGGATGTGCTGATCCAATGTCGCCTATGCCGCCAAAAGCACATAGATGCGCAATGAAGGATCGAAAGGCGAGGGAATGTATCCAAAAAACAAGTGGTAATTTGAGTGCCCTTATTGCCGAAGAACATTTGGACAGTTGCAAATGCCCTCTTCCCTGCTAGTTTGTTCATTTCATTGTTCAATACCATTTCCATTCTACAGTGAAACTGCCTATGAATTGACATATTCGGCGGCACGATGGCCTTCGGGCACAGCAAAATTGATGGAATGCGAAAGTTCGGATGAATTATGCATGGAAAAATATCGAATAAATGGAGCATTAATTCAAGTTTTCTATGAGGTGGGCCACAATTATTTTACAAATATTTGTAATTAAAATAATATTCAGGAATTCAACTATCAAACATTGACGGAAAATGCAGCATACAGTGTCAGTGCAATCAATCATAATGGAATTCATTCAAATTCATTTAAGTTGACCAGCTTAATCGCTGATTTGGGCGGTTTATCCGGCCTTTGGATTGGCATTTCCGTTGTTAGCATTTTGGAAGTTGTTCAATTGATTTGGTTTTGTATGGAATATATTCATAAGAAAAAGTGGGTTCCAATCAATTCAATCCAATTTAATACCCAAAAAGGACAACCGATTTGTTGGCAATGGTTCGGGGAAGGCGCCATTCAACGACCGATGAGGAGGAAGAATCAGAGCCGGAGCCAAAGAAGAAGCCTAGCTCAACTTCATCCACATTTCATCCCAGAACAGCCTCCGGCGATACTCGTTCCCTAAAATCCCTTCGTTCAATGCGTTCATTTTTACAACAACCGGCAATCGGTGAAATTTACCCACCAGGACTTCGAGTTAAAGGGGCAAGTGTTATTTTTTGGGATATTTCCTTATTAAAAACAATTTATAAACATACAGGAAATTGTGCATTCCCATAGCAGCGGTTCATCCACCCCATATTTGGCACCCAGCGTTGAATTGCCTTGCACTTGCCTTTATGGGGCACGTGGCCAAATTGTTTTCATGAAACCACTTTGCCCCTTTCATGGATATATGGTTAGGAGGATGATGAGGAGGAAGAGTGAAAGTGATGAAGATGAGGAGGAAAACATGGACGACGGATTGGAGGAAGGGCCACTGCTGACAGCCGAAGAGGTGGAAGCATTGAGAAGAGAGGCCGAATTGGAGAGAATTGAATCGGCAACGGAGGAGGAGGAAAAAGCCGAGGAAGAAGATGGCCAAAATGTGGATGAAGATGGAAAAATGGAAGAGGAAGATGAAGGAGGAGGTAATGATGAAGAAATTGGGGAGGAGGAATCATCATCGAGCACATCCGATCCAACGAGAAGTGGAAATCAACAATGAAAATCCAATTAAATTGTTCAAATACATTTGCCTCGATCAAATTTAATATAATATTTGTAAATATTCAGACAAATTTGCATAAAATTTTTATTATTTTTCTTTATACAAAAATGGATTCAGTCGAGGTAGCAAAAATATAAGCACAAATATTAAGAAAAAATGTTCACAGAAAATATTTTGGCATTGATAATAAATTATTTGAAAAATGGATTGTATTTTGTTTTTGCCTTTCAAAAAAAGATGGTTGTTGGTTGACATTTCCCCGCAACAGCCGCCGCCAATCATTGCGCAGATGGCAAGGGAAGATATATGGTAAAAGGAGGGAAAGAAGTGGATTTTGGTTGGATGGGCAGAAACAATTTAAAGAAGGTAAAGGAAAGTGGTTTTGTTGTTGGCTTTTGGCGGATCGGCGGCAAATTTTTCCCAAATATTTTGTGACCAAAATGGCAAATTGTGTGCGGCTGACAGATTCAAATCTTGTCGTCGGCGGTCGGTGTGGGTCAAAAGGCGGGTGGCGGCGAGAGGGAAAAGAATCAACATGGATGGAATGGGCGCCAGAGGGCAGCGGCGGAATGTGCTTCAACATTTTGGTCTCGCCTCTCATCTTTCAAGGCCAATCGCCATGGCTTTACCTCCTCTTCCATTTTGTTGTTTCCCCGATTTCCGTCGCCACTTTTCGCCAGCCTTCGTCCATTTTCTTCCTCCTCGTATTTAACCAATTTTCTTCTTTCTACTAGGCCATCCATTCCACCTTCCTCTGATCGACTTCTCCGTTTTCTATTGTTGATTGGAGGATCACTAAATAATTATTAAATTAAATGGATTGATTTAAATATTCCCTTACCAATTTTGGTTTATTCCATTGTTATCCCCTTCTTCCTCCTCTTCTCCCCTCCATTCCCCTGAACAATGCCCCTCATCGGGTGATGATCCGGTGGCAGTGGCTTCTTCACAATTTGCCTTTGAATTCAATTCTTCCCCATTCCTTTCATTTCGTTCGCCACTTTCATTTCTTTCCACAATTCCATTTGTGTTAGTTCCAAATTTGTCCGCATTCATTTGGCCATTCCCAAAAAGGCCAGCAGCCATTGCTTGAACGGCCAAAATATTGATTGGATTTGGTACAATTGGTGAAGGAAAAATGGAGGATTGATTGGGCAAAGTAGGTGGCACATTTGGTGATGAGGAAGCAATGGCAGCGGAAATTGCGGCTTGCAAATTTTCATTCAAAATTGGAGAGGAAAAGCGTGATTGGCCAATTTGATGGGTGAATGAATTGATGGGAGGAATGGGGCCAGCAGATTGGCCAAATAATCGGGCAGAAGCCTGGAAAATTGAATTATTTTGAATTAAATATTTTGTCCATACAATTTGTGCCATTATGGAATCAGCGTTTGAATGCGAAGAATTAATCAATGTTGGCATTCGTAGATTATGGCCAAAACCACCAATTCCAAACATTCGAATATTTTGTTGAATATTTGCTGGCAAATTCACCGGCAATGGACCGCCAATTTTGCAGGACAATTGGCCATTCATTAAACGAGGAAAAAGGCCACCAAGAGTGGCGGCCATCGGCAATGTTTGAGGCAAAAATGGAGGAGGCAGAATATTGGCCGATGGAGGATTGGGGGAAAGTAGGAAATTGGAGGCAGGGGCACCGGTGATTGGATGATTAATTTTGTTGGAATTTGAATTGGATACACATCGACGATTTTCAAGGCAATTTTTGCGATTTGCCCCATTTTGATTGGGCAAATGATCAAGGCCAGAGCCAGGCCTAATTCTCTTTGGGATTGGAATATATTGGCCTAAAAATGATATTAATAAAGACAATAATAATAATTAAAATGAATGTACCATTCAAATATTTTGAAGCATTCCTCGAATCCCTTGGCCCATCCACGGTCACTTTGACCACATTTGGGACAATAATCAACTAAAATATATTTAAATTAAATATAAATTTGGGTAATTTGCCTGGGAATGAGGTTGCGTGAAAATTGTAATACTCAAATTGAAATTTTTGCCACGGCCACTTTTGCCAACAAAACGAAGATCACTGAATCTGGCCAATTGCCCGTTGAATTCGGCCATATTATTCTTCACATCCGCACAATAGTTCTCATCATTTCCGGCCGAAATGCACACTTTTGTGCCTTCAAAAATTAATAATTAAAAGGAAATTGGCTAATGAATTCGACCATCTTGGATTGGGAAAAAAGCGAGAACAACAAATGGAGTTGGAAGTGATTTATTCGAGCTAAAATTGGGGAATTGGAATTGGTCAATAGTGATATTTTCCTGACCGCCAATGTGTTGGCAATGTTGAGCAGAACACGTCGGGATGGCCAGTCCTTTGAAGTCGGCATTGGCCCGAAATGCGGCGCATTGTCTCTTCGGCACAATCCAAGGCACGTTCCCATTGTGGAAGGGAATTTTCGTTGATTGAATTTGTGGAACACATTTTAATATTTTTACTTATAAATTGGGAATTAAATCTAAATTATTTATTATTAAAATGTTGGAACAGAAAGGCATCCTTCTTTTTTTCTTATTCATTTGTGGCAGGCGCCACCGTAACCCACATCATTTTAATGTGCGGGCTGCTGTGGGGAAAATGAGATGGAAGGGAAAGAGGGGGGTGGTTGTTAGTTGATGGGAGGGAAAAAAGGGACCAGCGGCAAATTCATCCAAAATTAAAGAGGAAAATAGAGGAATGAAGGAAATGGGAAAAGATGCCCAGCCAATTGGGCAATGTCATTCTCTCATTTTCCCTTCTTCCGCGCATTTTTGGGGGTAGTCCTATTTGGGTTGGTTCTCCACAAAATGTGCCTCAATTTGTTGGCCGCCGCCGCCGTTCTCCGTGAAGATCATCAGGACCCCTCCCAAAACACATTAACCAGCATTTTTGAATAGGTGGATGGAGGGGACGGAACAGCGTCGGAGATTATTGTCGGCTGATAAAGTGGGTGTATTCATTCAACCCATCCATCCATCCAACCGAACCCGAACTCAACCCCAACAACCGTCAAAATGCGATCGGCGGGTTTGGGTGGGGTGGAGAAGGAACGGGGCAAGGAGTTCGCGCAGAGGCAAAAACAGGCAGTAAATGAATGGATGGCGGGAGGGGGAGTTGATGAGGAAAATGAGGGGGACATGAACAGGAAAATATGGTGGTGTTTGAAAAAAGAACGGCGAAGAGGGCGGGAATATTTATTGGAAGGAATGTTGTCCAATTAATCAACCGTTCATTCCCCAATGGCTTTAATTCATGTTTATTATTATAGAATGGGCCAATGATATTTTGGATTCTTCTAATTTTGGCCATCCCAAATTTTGGATCAACTTTGAAACCAAATTATTAAGGAATAAGGTGGGGGTGAAGGGCGCATCTGTGCCCATTTGGTTGGTTGGAAAATGAATGAAAATGAAGAGGCCAAAAGAAAATGATGATGGAAAAGGGTGGATATGGAATCGGGGTGAATGTGTGAATTATTATGCTTTTGTCCAAAAGGGCGGCCCGGGGCCAACCGACCGACCGGAGGAGACTTGGCCACTCGTCGATCATCCCCCATCCCCTTCCCGCCGGCGCATCCATTTTCCCCCTTTCTTTTTGTTTCCCACATTCCAGCCGCCGGCCCAGGATCTGAGGAGGGGACGGTGGCCCATCTTTTTCACACTTTCCACCACACTTTTAGACACCTTCATCTCTATAAATCTCATTTTTTCAATATAATAATCGCCGCCACTATTCCCCTTCCCCCAAATTGGTTCAACCAAAAAGCAATATGTTTGGCCAAGGGAATTGAATTGGATTAAAGGGAAGGGGAAAATAGAATTTTTGGGAATATTTTGGGGGTAAATTGTGATGAATACAAGGTATATTTTATATGTTAATTTGGGTGAATGATTTGACTTTGGTGGAATCCATCCTTGCCTTAATGGTTGAATGAAGTGGCTGAAAACGCGGCTTTTTTCTGATTGAATGCGTGAATGGATGGGAATTGTCGGCAAATGAGGAAGCCGGCTTATTGCCGCCGCCCCACCGCCACTGATTGGCTGGCGGAGATAACCACACTCTCTGCTGAACAAAATGAATGAATCCAATCCAGTCTTGCAATGCGGAAAGTGGTATTTTTTGGCGGTGGCGAATGAATGAATGAAGTTCCACACGGCAAAAAAAATGCGGCGGGCGGGTTTTATGGAATAGAGGATGGATTCGGGTGGGCTGAATGCTGAATAAAGTCCGCGTTTATTCCCTTAAAATTTACGCCAAAATTCAGTCGGGAATTCGGGAATTGAATTGACCGTGAGTCAAAGATCCAAATCTTTCAATCATTCCAGAATCCATTCCCTCAATTCATTCACATTTTTGGGTGCCATTCATTCTAATCTAATTCGTGTCATTTTCTGCTGGTCGTTCCCATTAATTTTGCTCAAATCCCGCCCCAAGCGGACATGTTAACAACCGCATAATATAAACGAGAATGGATGGCAATGGCACTTATCTGTGAGCGCGCATCTCATTCCCTCCCTTCATTTAACCCTCAATGATGGGTTGGCCATGGCGCAAATGAACAAATGATGGATCATTGGATGATATTTTGGGAGGGGTTGAATATAAGGGGTTCATCAGGTTGAACATAGGAAAAATGGCGAGGAAATTGATGGGAGAAAAGTTCGAGAATTTGTTTGATCATTTTTGGGAAGGACAAATATTTTTTAAAAATAACACATTTTCATATATTATTAAAGTTTAATTTAAGGAAATTCGCCTGTGCTACAGAAAATGTAACTAAATTTTATTAGCAATTTAAAATGCCAAAATGTGAATTTTTTGATCAAAATGACTAACTAGCCCATTAAAGGACCCCCATTTTTTGCTGCTGCAATTCCGAACAATTTATGGGGTCTCCCATTTCGTTAAAGGTGATTTGGTCCATCATTTAATGACCAGTGAAAAGTGAAGATGGTAAATATTGGCAATTGGCTTGAAAAGGTGTGGATGGCCAATGCAATTGTTGCAAAAGCCACTATCCCATTTCTTTTTGTTAATGACGATTGGCAAGTAAAAAAAGTGGCCGCCGCCTAGAGGGGAATTAATGGCAGCGGCCGGCGGCTGATTAACGCACTTCCCTGGTGGATCAAAAAGCTCCCCCTTCATCCCCTTCGGTGGTGGCTTTCATTTCCCTTTTCATTTTCCACTCCTCGGGACTGCGGCCAATGGAATCCCGGTGTGGTGGCTGGGGTCCAGCGAGTTTGATTAATTAGCGCTTTGGCTAAAGGTGGCCGACGCCCAAAAGCCACGACTGCCCCTCCTCATCAAACCAAACCCACCGATCGGTCTTCCACTTCCTTTTGGCCCTGCTTTTCACTCCATTTTGCCTGACGCAACCCCCCCCCCCCCCCCCTCACAATTGGTTGGCCAACAAGTGACGATCCACAATGGGAAAGATGGGAAAAAGCCCACAAAGAAAGAAATGAGCCCAAAAGGCATTTTGTTTGTTGGGCAAATTGTTGGAGCAAATGAATGAATGAAAAAAATGATGAGGAATGAAAAGGAGGCTGTCATAATGTTTTGAGTTGTTGGCAAATATAAATTCAAGTTAATAGGTAAGGTACATATCTTTTTGAGGTTTTGACGAAAATAAGCCCTGTGGCCGTTATAAAAAGGGAAGAAATCAAAGCAGTTCTTTCTTTGAATAATTTGAGATTACTATATCATTTTGACTCCTGTTTCCACTTTACGGAACTAGCTAGCAAAAAAGGGAGAATGGGGATTGTTGTGGTGAATGGTGGGTGGTGGCGGAATTTGATGGTAAAAATTGGGGGAAATATTAAAGGTGTTAAAGGCCCGGCCATAAAATGCGGATGGGGATGATAATGAAATTGGTGATAAGCCCAATTTAGCGGTGGGGTGGGGAAAGGACATTAACATTAACAGTGGCTGGAATTTAGAAATGGGTGTGAAAAATGGGTGTGGAGATGTTGATAAATGATAACTATTTTGGCACACCGAGATATTATTATTTTCAACGAATTCCCAATGATATTGTTTGTTTAAAGTTTAAACATAAAATTGAGACAAATTTTGATGTTTATACTCCGGAAGGATTAGTTTTTTCCGGAAAATGTTTTGTTTCTGTTCTGAATTTAAATGTTTTGTTTAATTCCGGAAAATGTTTTTTTTTGTTCTGATTTTCATTCCGGAAAATGTTTTTGTTTTGTTCTGATTTTTCATTCCGGAAAATGCTTTTGTTTTGTTCATGTTTTGTTGTTGATTTTCATTCCGGAAAATGTTTTGTTTTTCTGATTTTCATTCCGGAAAATGTTTTGTTATTCTGTTTTTCATTCCGGAAAATGTTTTGTTGTTCTGATTTTCATTCCGGAAAATGTTTTTGTTTTGTTCTGATTTTTCATTCCGGAAAATGTTTTTGTTTTGTTCTGATTTCATTCCGGAAAATGTTTTGTTGTTCTGATTTTCATTCCGGAAAATGTTTTTGTTTTGTTCTGATTTTCATTCCGGAAAATGTTTTTGTTTTGTTCTGATTTTCATTCCGGAAAATGTTTTGTTGTTCTGATTTTCATTCCGGAAAATGTTTTGTTGTTCTGATTTTCATTCCGGAAAATGTTTTTGTTTTGTTCTGATTTTCATTCCGGAAAATGTTTTGTTGTTCTGATTTTCATTCCGGAAAATGTTTTGTTGTTCTGATTTTCATTCCGGAAAATGTTTTTGTTTTGTTCTGATTTTCATTCCGGAAAATGTTTTGTTGTTCTGATTTTCATTCCGGAAAATGTTTTTGTTTTGTTCTGATTTTTCATTCCGGAAAATGTTTTTGTTTTGTTCTGATTTCATTCCGGAAAATGTTTTGTTTTTCTGATTTTCATTCCGGAAAATGTTTTGTTATTCTGTTTTTCATTCCGGAAAATGTTTTGTTGTTCTGATTTTCATTCCGGAAAATGTTTTTGTTTTGTTCTGATTTTTCATTCCGGAAAATGTTTTTGTTTTGTTCTGATTTCATTCCGGAAAATGTTTTGTTGTTCTGATTTTCATTCCGGAAAATGTTTTTGTTTTGTTCTGATTTTCATTCCGGAAAATGTTTTGTTGTTCTGATTTTCATTCCGGAAAATGTTTTGTTGTTCTGATTTTCATTCCGGAAAATGTTTTTGTTTTGTTCTGATTTTCATTCCGGAAAATGTTTTTGTTTTGTTCTGATTTTTCATTCCGGAAAATGTTTTTGTTTTGTTCTGATTTCATTCCGGAAAATGTTTTGTTGTTCTGATTTTCATTCCGGAAAATGTTTTGTTGTTCTGATTTTCATTCCGGAAAATGTTTTTGTTTTGTTCTGATTTTCATTCCGGAAAATGTTTTGTTATTCTGTTTTTCATTCCGGAAAATGTTTTGTTGTTCTGATTTTCATTCCGTAAAATGTTTTTGTTTTGTTCTGATTTTCATTCAGGAAAATGTTTTTGTTTTGTTCTGATTTTCATTCCGGAAAATGTTTTGTTGTTCTGATTTTCATTCAGGAAAATGTTTTGTTTTGTTCTGATTTTCATTCAAGAAAATGTTTTTGTTTTGTTCTGATTTTCATTCCGGAAAATGTTTTTGCTTGACTATTTCCTATCATCACCAATATCTCGCTCCTTCTATCCAATATGATTACATCATTGATGATGGATTGCATGATAAAATAGAATAAATTTAACAACAATTTTTATTTTCCGAAAACGATGTCGACGTGAAAATCAACAAATTTAGATGTGGTGGTAACAAATAACATGAACGATTGGAAGTTTAGATTTGTTTAAATAATCATTCCTTTTTGTCCATTTCTTTCCATTTTTGTCTCAATGGGCCTTCCTGCGGAATGAACATCCCTCAATCAATCGTGCCTTCCCTCCAGTTGGCTGGCAAAGAGCAGTGCTGCAACCAACGCAAACCTATAAATAGAACAATGAAACATTATTTATTTGTATTTATTATAAAACTGACCACAACAGATTGTGCATGTGAGAAGACGGTCGTGATCTTAAAGCAACCTGGGCATTTCACGTCCATGAACTTAAAATAAATTTTATAGCCATATGAAGAGACTATTTCTTTATTTTTATTTGCATCAGGCAAAAAAAATATAGTTAATTATTCTGAACCCTTGATCGGCTATTTTTAATAAATTCTCTATAATTTTGGTTATTATTTAATTATTTAAAAATAAACCAGCAGCATGATTAAATCACATACATATGAGTTTGGATGTTGCACCAATCGTTTGAGTTTGTGCTTCCGCTTCTCCTTTTCTGCATCAGGAAAAAGAAAGTCTTGCGCCAACGGCATTGTTGAATATTTTAATCGCTTTAATTTGCTTTGAAAAACAACTTAAAATAATTAATTTAAAATGAATGAATGAAGAAATTTCGAAAAATATATGAATTGATAAATTACAAATTATTTTAATGAATAAAATTGTTTTTAAATTTTTGTTTTAACATGAATAATCAGCAATTCTCTTGGAATCAACAATAAAATAACAAAATGTCCGTTTGTCATCTTTTCATTTAACGAGCTTTGCCCAGCCCTTCTTCCGCTGCTTCCTTGGCTTTCTTGTCACGTCTGCCCTTGAATCGTTTGTCGGCACGGACACGGCGCAAATGGCAGTAGACCGAGAACTTCTTCATTTCTTCGGTGATCGGCTGTGCTTTGAGTCGTCGTTTCTGTTCCTTCACCGGCATCACAACGGCGCTTTTGACTTGGCTAGCCATTTTGACCTCTTCCGGCTATAAATGTAAATTTAAAGCTAATTTATTAAGGCTTGAATACTCACACTGCTGTCGCCTTTCTTCGTTTTGCTCAACTTCTTTGGGAAGATAATCAGCCTCGAACGATATTCCTTCAAACGTTTGGCATTTCTCTGTAAAATTAAATGTTTTTGAAATTCTATAAAGTAAAAAACCTCAAGAGACTCAACAGAGCGGTTGACACGGCGAAAGTCGACAGCAATGCCAAACGATTTGGCCTCATATTTGGTAAAACCTGCGGCCTTCAATTCTTCCAGAGTGAAACCACGGCCAAGTCGGACTTTGGTGTTGTAACGAATGCTCGGACAGCGAACAACGGGACGAAGTAATCCGGCAACAGGGCGGGGTGCCACCTTTGCAGCCTTGGCCATGCGTGCCTGACGACGACGAAGCTTACGGGCCGGTTGATTGAACCATGTTTTGATGCGACGTTGCCAATGTTTGTGAAAATGCGCATTGGGCAACTATAAATGATTATATAGTTTAAAGAATTTGTAACAGTTGCAAACCATGTTATTTCCACGGGGAGCCATCTTTCCACTTTGTTGCTATTAAAATAATATTTTCTAAACAAAACAATGTTAAAGAAATGACCAATATCAAAAGAAAATACATATTAAAGGTTTGCTATTTGCTAAGCTTGCAAGTATTTTACATTTTCGGGTTTGGGTTTATCCCTATTCTTAAAAAATGTTCTCATTCATTAGTCATTTCCCAAATAAATCTTAGTATTTTTTATTTTCTTTTCTCAGAGATCTTTATCAATCACATCAAACACCAATCGTCTCATCTTATTGAAATGAAACTCGAATCGAAACCCAAGGCCACGAATTTAAGGCTTTTTTTTTTCCCCTAAAAAAGCCGAAAGCGAAAAGCCCCAGCCCCCCTAACGCCTAGCCTTAATTAGCATTTGGCATTCTGTTTTCCTTTCTATTTTTGAAAAAACCCAAAAATTCCTTTTGTCATCGAAAAAATAAAAAATGAATTTTTTATGGCCAAAAATTGTGAGCATTTTTGTTGCGGCTGGTTATGGCCATAAAAACAACTATCAAATTTAATTTCTAAATTATATTTTTTAAAATAATTTTCTGCGTTTTTAGCAACAATGGAAGTAGATTCAATTAATTCAACTACAACAAATCCGACTGCACAAATAATCTTGCCAAATGGCACAAAGAAGGAAATGGATGTTTCTCGAACAGCAATGGAAGTTATCAAAAGTTGCATTGATGAAGACAATGAGAATTATGAAGATTTTGGCATGAAATTAACTCACTAATGGTGCATTAATATCAAATTTTATAGCACTCGTTTTCCATGGAAGGAAATTGCAACTTGACCAAAAATTGGAGAATATTCCATTGTTGAAACCAAATCGTCCAATTCATTTAATTCAACAACGAAAAATGAATAAAGTCGAGAAGAAAGAAGAAATTGAAAAATTGCTCGCAGATTGTCGCCGCATTTACAGAAATTTGATCGAAGAAGCCTACCAGGAGCAGATCGCAATAGAATCATACCAAATGGTTAATTTATTTATTAAATATTTTAATAATATTTTCATTTTAGTTGATGACTTATATTGTTGAAAATCATTGCAAACAATACGAAAATGCAATTAAAGAATATCCGGAATTGGTATTTGATCAACGTGGGCAAGACATTCTTCGAGATTGGCGATTGCTGATTCCATATTTAATGGAGGTAATTTCAATCAATAATTTCAAAATATAATTCCATTTAAGAATGACCAATTCGCTTTTGACCATCCGCAATGTTTGCGAATCTTCAAAAAGGCTTTGGACACCGTTTCTGCCAAATTCGCACCCAATTCGCCATTTGTTCGTTTTGGTATGCCAAATTTGTTCCCTGGAGCGGCTGGTCCTTCAAATCGACGCGAAAATGGGCCAATTGCCGGAGCAAATAACAATAATCTTCATCCGGTCATTACTCAACAACAATTGAGCCAAGCGCTGGCATTGGCCCTTGGAGGTTACTAAATTGAATTAAATTTAATTTAAATTTATCATTTTTAGTGGCACCCGGTGCACCACCAGCCAACAATCCACCACCGCCGCCACCTCCGGCTCAAATTGCCATGCCACGCCAACCGGAAAGGGGCAATGAAATGTTCCAAAATGCTCATCAAAATTTTGCCGCCCAACTTCAACAAATGCACGAATTTGGCTTCCGAAATGATGAGGAGAATATTCAAGCACTTTTGCTGACTAATGGAGATGTGCAACAAGCATTGGAAATTGTAATTGCAATGAAAGAGTCAAATTGAATTGTTTTGGAAATATTTTTGAATGGAATTATATTTATGCATAAATTCATTATGTAATTTTATTTTATTCTATTTTACAAATTTGTTTAATTCAAATTATTTATTTGAACATTTTTCTAGTACCAATAATATTTTTAGCTAATTTCGATACAAAAATGACCGAAAAACAGGATCGAGTTGACGGTGTTTTCCTCTCTTTGGCCAGTTCCCTGAGTGGAGGAGTACCAGAAATATTCGATTGCCTTTTTTCATTCCTCTCACGAAAGACCGATTTCTACACCGGAGCGGATGTGGAAACTGCACGAAAAATTGTGCAAAATGCATTCGATAAATATGCAGCCACGGCAAAAGAGGTTAAAAATAAATAAAAATTGAATAAAATTAAAATTCAAAAGGAAGAAAAGCAAAAACAATTGCGCAAAGAATTGGAGGAAAAGAAATTGGCTGAGCGAAGGGCTGCCCAAAAGGCAAAAGAAGAAGCCGAATTCACTCGAATCAAAGAATTGACCGACGCAGAAGCCGAAGAATTACAGAAAAAATTGGACGGAGAAAAAGAAAAACAGAAAGAAGAGAAAATGGACGTAACATCAACATTCACTTCGGCTGAAGAGAAAAAAGAGGACGGTGGCAAAGAAGAGGAGGAAAAAAGTAACAAATTGAAACCGAATGTTGGCAACGGATGCGACCTGGAGAAATATCAATGGACTCAAACCCTTGGGGAGCTGGAAATTCGCATTCCATTCCCAGGGATTGGATTTCCTCTCAAAGTAAAATATTTTCGGAAAATAAATTTAAAAATATTAAATTTAAAGGCGAAGGATTTGATTGTGGATGTAAAACGAAAGCACATGAAAATTGGACTGAAAGGTCGCGAACCGGTCATTGATGGAGAATTGTCGGAGGAAGTCAAAGTGGAATCAATGAATTGGGTCATTGAGGACAAAAAGGCGGTTGTGATGACATTGGACAAAGTAACAAAAATAAAAATAACAAATTAAATTTAATAAAATTAAATTTAAAGAGCAATGGAATGCATTGGTGGAATAAATTGATTGAGGGCGACCCTGAGATTGATACACAAAAAGTCCAACCGGAAAATTCGAAACTTTCGGTTCCCATTTAATTTTAATTATTTAATTGAATTTTTTGCAAAGGATTTGGACGGTGAAACTCGCACAATGGTTGAGAAAATGATGTATGACCAACGACAAAAGGAAATGGGCTTACCAACTTCGGAAGAGAAGAAAAAGCAAGACATTTTGAAGAAGTAAATTACTTTAACAAAAATATTTTAATTTATTATAATTTATTAGATTCATGGAACAGCATCCCGAAATGGACTTCTCAAAGGCAAAGTTTTGTTAATGGAATGGGAAAAGAACCATATTGACCAATTGATGAATAAAAAGCATTTATGCTTTAAACGGCGATTTGATTAAAAAAACAACAAATTGACATTAAATTATATTTTGTTTTACTTTTCAATCAGAATAAATTTTCCAAATAACAATTAATTAATCCATTCCCAATATTTACTCAAATTATACGAGGAATTTTAATTCATTTATGGTCGAAGATAGCAAAAACAGAAAAAATCACCCAAAGATCATGGCTTTTTAACGTTTTACGTTTGACCACATCATTGTTGTGTGTTCCCCAAAATGTGATTGGTACATCTTTCGTTAACACAAATTTTATCATCGAAGAATGTGTTCACATTATTTTGATTTGCTTCCTCCTCCAATTTTGCATCATCATTCCTTCCATTTCCCCACCAAAAAATGATGAGACTTTATCAATTGCCGCTGCTTTATTTTCTTCTCGCCAATTTCCCATTGCTTATTCTGATTTTGATCACATTTTCAACCCAAAAAAGCAGT
Organism: Pratylenchus scribneri; assembly: GCA_030063045.1. Taxonomy (NCBI): domain Eukaryota; kingdom Metazoa; phylum Nematoda; class Chromadorea; order Rhabditida; family Pratylenchidae; genus Pratylenchus; species Pratylenchus scribneri. The sequence continues at coordinate 4,074,898 of JAQSEB010000032.1, forward strand.
CAATTCCAAATCAGAAATTTACAATGGAATTCAACATACTATTTACAAAATCAGAACCAAATATACAAACCGCCCCGAATGAAATGTTTTATTTCGGTGATTGAGGACGAAAATGTTTGGAGATTGTCGGAATGTCCGTCCAAAAAAGACAATCATTGGTGCATAAAATTGATTGATGGTGAAAATGATTTTCAAATCAGGTGCAAAATTAGGCCGATCAATCAATAAATCATCAAATATTAAGGGATTGCGATCCGGGATATTGTCAATCATTTGGTGAACGATGCGGGCCTGGGGAAGAGGCAAATTCAACGAGTATACTTCCCAAATCGACGCTTTGTTGTTGCCAAAATTCATTTGGATGCAATAAAGCTAATCCAATTTTTACATATTCAATGTTTTATTTGTTTTTTGGAATTCTCACATTTTCATTTTTTCCATTCCAATATTTTTAATAAACACATTTAATAAATTGAATATTTATTCTTCACTAAATATTTGATCAAAAACACGCATAAATGGGGGAAAAGTCCTGGACAAATTTAAATATAAAGTCAAATTTGGCTGACTAAATAAAGTGGAAGAAAACACTCGAATAGAATAAATTGGGAGGGGAATTAACGAGAAAACACAATTTTAATTGGTTCAAATGTGGATTTATCCGCCTAAACAATCAATAAATCAATTCCATTTTTCTTTCTTCTATTGTACTTGTTTGAGGCGAATTGTATTGGTCGATCCGGCACCTGAATAATTTTACAAATAAATTTGTTTAATTCAAAAGTAAAATCAAACCAGTTCGCCATCCCGTGATGATGACCACCGTATCCCCTTGATGTATGAATCCCCGTTGCTTTCCAGTGTTGATTCCATAGTCAATTCGGGTTTCCATATCGTCGGTCCAATCCGATTCGCGTTCCATTTTTGGGTAATGAATTGGAAAAACACCGCGGTAAAGATGGAGTTGGCGAGCGATTTGTTCATATCGGGAGATGGCGATGATCGGAATTGGCGGCTTATAGCGGGAACAATCAATGGCCGACCTTTGGAATTAAAAATTAATTCAATTTTGGTAATTTTTTAAACTCACTGTCCGGTGGTGGTCAACAAAACAATGGCACTGGCCCGGCAATAGACCGCCGCCGAAGTTGCCGCAATTGCAATTGTGTCGGTGTGATCGGTTGGCAATTTGGTGTTCTTCAGGATTTCCTCGAAGAATTTGGCATGGAAAAATGCGGTTTCGGCCTCTTTGCAAATCTAAAATTTGACCCAAATAAATTTAAATATTAATTTATTCCAAACATTGTGCATTGTGACCAGCGTTTCGACCGGATATTGGCCTTTTGCAGTTTCACCGGACAGCATCACACAATCGGCACCGTCCAAAACTGCATTGGCAACATCACTTCCTTCGGCACGGGTTGGGCGTGGTTTATCGACCTAAATTGAATTAATTTTGAATGAATTAAATCAAAAATTCAAACCATGGATTCGAGCATTTGAGTGGCACAGATGACTGGTTTTCCGGCCATATTGCATTTGGCGATCATCAATTTTTGCGCCAAAAACACCTTTTCCGCTGGAATTTCAATGCCCAAATCTCCGCGAGCCACCATTACACCGTCGGATGCTTCAACGCTAAAATTATTTTAATTAATTAATTTAATCAATTTATAATTAATACATCTCGTCCACATTGTCCACTCCCTGTTGATTCTCAATTTTGGCAATAATTTTGATATTTTTGCCCTTTTCGCCGAGCACTTGACGAATTTCATGGATTGCTTTGGCATCGCGGATGAATGAGGCGAAAATCATATCAACGCCCTGAAAATATTGAAATTGATTAAATTCATTCGAATTCGGAAAACCTGTTCAACACCAAATTGCAAATCTTGTTTGTCCTTTTCCGAAACGGCTGGCAAGTCGACGCTGGTCCCAGGCAAATTCACACCTTTACGACTTCCCAATTTGCCGCCATTTTCAACGGTGCATTGCAGAGCGCCTTCGGCTTTTACTTAAAAGGGTCCAATTTTTAATAATATTTTGGAAAAAACTAACGAATTTCATCCACGACCAATGAAATGAGCCCGTCATCGATGTAAATGCGCGAACCGACTTTGACCACGTTGATAATATTTTTGTAGTCCAAGAACAAATTGACAGCGGTGCCGGAATTTTCGAATGCCGGATCAGTGGTCAGCCTGATTGAGGCGCCTTTCACCAATGCAACTTCGGCCGATCCACCCTAAATTTTGGAATTTTAAATGAATTTAAATAATTTTTGGTACCCCAGCCAACAATCCCGTTCTAATTTCTGGACCCTTCGTGTCCAATGCGACCGCCACCATCCGGGGTGGATTGAATGCTCTTGCCGCCTCACGAACATTCGCCACTGTTCCGCCGTGGTACTAAAATATTGAATTATTGTTTAAAAAATATATTTACTTCATGGTCCCCATGGGAGAAGTTCATTCGTGCAACATTCATCCCGTGGTCGATCATTTTGGTTAGCATTTCCACAGAACGGCATGCCGGGCCTTAATTTATCTAATTAATTGGGATTTATTGATGGTGGTGACTAACCAATTGTGCAGATGATTCCAGTTTTGCGCACTGAATGTGGTTTTTCGGTCACATTCAAGCGTGCCAAATGTTCAATATTCGTGTTGGCAGTGGATTTGTCCATGAAGTGTTCTTGACTGGAATTAATGGTATTTATCCCGTTTGGGTCCGCTTTTTGGAAAGTGCTTGGTCCCCCCTATGGATTATCAGGTTTAGGGTTGGGTCATTCAGGGATATGTTAGGGATTGGATTGGGATGATGTAAAATCATCTCAAATGTATCCTAAACCCTAACCCTAACAACCAAAGGGGGGACCCTTCACTTTTCCTCACTTTTTCCAAGCTGACCCAAAAAGCGGACCCAAACTGGATAAGTACCGAATTAATTTAGATTTTTGTTGCCACAAAATTGTTGATTTTCTTTTAATCTCTTGGCTAGAATTTTATGAGCAAAAATAATGATTGAATTTAATAAACGATTCAAGAATGTTATGTTTGTGTTTGTTTGCGTAGAATAAAGAATAAGAAAGCTATTTTTTTGTGGATTACTAGAGAAGGTTGAAACTTGAAAGAAACTATGGTGAAAGTAAATTAATAACGAGTGTAGTATGTGCTGTTTTTTCCCCATCTAATCTCTAACTTGGCCAACAAAAGCCGCAAAGGCAAAGCTGAATCTATTCCCAATTCCAGACAAATCTAATCTATGGCCTATTTTTTTTATATTTTTTGGTCTATTCTTCAAACAAAATCAAGAAGGCAAATAACCAATTTAAAAAAAAACATCAATCAAAGTCAAGTGAGTGCCGGAATTTCTTTAATTTTTCATGTCATTTAATCCTCAAAATCAAAAAATGGAATGCCAAAAAGGGAAAAAGAATAAAATAAATTTTTCTTGTAAGATTTGATTAAGATCTTATTTTAAATACCGTACTTTTAATAAATCATTGATTCATGGTGAATATTGAAAAAAAGGTAAAAATTCAGCAAGTTAAATGGATTATCTTATTCTAGTACATTTTAAAATGTTTTTATTTGTAAACTTACACATAATAATCATTCTTCATTGTTGCCATTGCTGTTCAATGTTGATTAAAAATAAATCGCTTATTTATTAATTAAATGGAATATTTAATGGATCTATAAAATAAATAGAGGAAATATTTTTTTTATGAAATGAAATAAAAATAATCGGAATTTATCGGAACATTTTTCCGATTTTTTTGGAATAAATTCTGGTGCCATTTCCTTGCAATTATTCCTCATTTTAGGAAACTCGCATTCTGTTCCCATTTTTAGCCTCGATCGATGTGTCTCCTCTACTCTGGCGACCCGAAATTTATGGGCGCGATGGTAATCTATCTATTTTCTATTCAATGGGTGATGTTGGTCCCTCCAACTCCAACCAATATAATTTCCTTCCTCTCTCCAAAAATTTCAATTTTCCCTCCATATAAATTTCCTTTCCCCGTGAATTTCACGTATTTGATAAGGTTTAAAAATTAATTTAAAAATACCAATTAAAAATACAAACTAAAAAAATAACCACTTTCATAAATCCGTCCAAATACCAAGAAATTATACTAAGGTTTAGATTGTTTTATGTAGTAAAATCACATTCCATTGTAAATGATTGGATAAAAGGAAAAACTTACAAAGACAGATTGAGCTGTCAGGATTTTGGGGGAATGCGGGGGATAAAAAGAAACATCTGTCACCAATAAAAATGCTGCCGCCTAAAATCGGGTTAAACTTCATTTGCTAAAAGGTTGACTGCATCAATTTGGCCCCAAGCAAAAGCATCATTCCATCGCCACACACACAAATATTTGCTCTTGAACTTGCATTTGTTGTCATTTGATCCTCTATTCTCGATCTTGAAATTGTGAAGATGAAATTTTTTCTTGAGATTGACGGTTTATGCCCCTTTTCATGTTCAAAAATCAAGAAAATAGAATTGTCATTAATTCTCTTTCAAAAAATCCAATTTTCATCACATTTCCCTTAAGGTCAATTATGGCTAATAAGCAAGTATGTATGTACTATGTATGTCCCAAATTGGCCAAAATTCTTTTTCACTTTTTCACTTTTTAATTTAAAATAATTCCATACATAAATATGTAAATTCATCATCCCTTTCCCGCTGGAATTATTCAGAAATTTCTCACATTCTCGCCGAAACCTCCAATGTTTTTGCTCGCCACCCCCCCCCCCCCCCCCTTCCCAAAAATGGCCATAAAAGCTCTTCCCTTTTTACTGCTCGGCTTTTTGCCTTCTCTTTTCTTTCTCAGCCTGCGGGATTGTGAGAAGATTGACTGAAATGGAAATGAGGACACTCTTCCACCTCCTATGGCCCATTCTCCTGTCAATAATATAGCTGAGCCATAGAGCCGGGTCCCATTTCCCTTCATTTTTGCCCATCAATTTAAGAATAAAGCCTCATTGCCTTTCCAATTTTTTATATAATGAATAGGAAAAATTTGGTTTTTTTTAATCCATTAAATAAAGACCCTAATCTAATTACCTATTTACATAATAAAATAATATATTCTGGGAATATAATTGCTTGTTAAATTCCCCAACAATTACAAATTCTCTTTCCCTTTTGGGACGATCAATTCATTCTCTTGTCCTCTCTTTAATAATTTCAAATTCTACCATTAAAAATGAGGGAAACTGGAAATAATAAATACTTATGTATAGGCCCTCAATTCAGCCGCCCATTTGGCCATTGATGAGGCCAATTCAGTCGGAAAAGAGGGAACCTCCTCCCTCATTCCATTCTCGCGCAATTATCCGCCAAATTTTGCGCATTTTCTCTCAGCAAATTTATTCTCTTTTATATTTGTCCAGCCAATAAATATTTTTACAAATTATTTTCTCCTTTTGACCTCCAAAAATGGCATCCGCTGAGAATGGGACAACATTTGTCAGTTTTCCATAAAAATTTATTTCCAATTCCATCCCTTCTTCAGAAGGTCCCATATCGAAGTGTTTTGCAAGAACGTTTTGAACCGGGCCAAACATTGCAAGTGAAAGGCACAACGGCGGAGGATTCGAAAAGGCAAAAAATTGGATTCTGGAAATTTTATTGGGAATAGGAAATGGTTGACAAAAGATTTGATGGCAAAGATAACAAAATGAATGGCCCCCTAGGGAATTTTTGAGGCTTGGGATGGGACAATTGAGAATATTTGATGTTTAAATTGATCCAAAAATTGACATTAAATATAAATTTGCCTCTGATCTCAGATTCAGCATCAGTTTGCACAATAAATCGGCCGATTTTAGCGGAAATGATGTTCCATTGCACATTTCTGTCCGATTTGATGAGGGAAAGGTTTAAAATAATTGAATTGGATTTGAGTTGGTTAATTAAATTAATTTTGGCACAGATTGTGATGAATTCATTCCATAAAGGAGAATGGGGAAAGGAAGAGAGGAAAAGCAACCCGATGAAAAAGGGCGACCATTTTGACATCCGTGTTCGGGCACATGACAGCAAATTTCAAGTTTTTGAATTGGAATTTGGTCAAATTTAATTCCCATTTGCCCAAAAATAGATAATTGTGAATGGGAAGGAATTGAAGGAATATGATTATCGGCTACCCCTTCAATCCGTTGATCATCTTTCCATTGACGGTGATTTATTGCTCAGCGATATTGTAAGATTATTGAAATGTCAATTTTGAGTATTAATTTTATAATTTAGCATTGGGGAGGCAAATATTACGTCAGTTTTGGAATTATTTCCCTCTCTTTTAATCATCAATTTATATATTTATTAGCCAATTCCCTATGAAACGGGAATTCCAGCCGGATTTGGTGTTGGCCAAAAACTCTCCATTTATGGAACACCCGAAAAGAAGGGGCGCCGTTTTTTGGTGAATTTGCTTCGCAAAAATGGGGACATTGCTTTGCATTTTAATCCTCGTTTCGATGAAAAAGTTGCATTTTTGGCCAATTATTTTATAACCAAATTATTTTGAAGGCAGTGGTCCGAAATGCATTGCAAGCTGGAGAATGGGGAAATGAGGAAAGGGAAGGCAAAAACCCCTTTGAAAAGGGACATGGCTTCGATTTGGTCATTGCCAATGAGCCAACTCAATTCAGCGTAAATCTCTGGATCAATTTGAAGTTGATCCCATAATTAAAGATCACCGTGAATGGCCATCATTTTGCCAATTTTGCACATCGGAATGATCCAACCGATTTGCATGGCCTTCAAATTCAAGGCGATTTAGAGGTTTCAAAATTTGAGTTTTGATTTCTATTTCCCCAAAATAAATTCAGTTGACCGGACTTGAACTGCAATAAATTTATTTTCTCTAATATTCGTTGGCACAAAAGTATCTTGCCTTTGAAGATTTACATTCTTCTAATTTTGTCGATTTTATCCTCTCTCCAAATTAAAGCAAATTTATTCAAAAATAATTCATTTTTCCACTACCTCTTCCAGCATTTTAAGCCGCCACCCATTCCCATTCCCTTCAATTCAACTGTTCAAATTTCCATATAAATATCCTACTTTTTGATTCTATTCAGTTTCAATTTGAATTAGCTTTAATTCAACTTTTTTTTTGAATCCATTTATTCTGCTTTAAGTATTTCTTCGCTAATCTCTTGCTTTTCAAATACCCTAAAGCTTATTTATCCCTACTTAAATACATTATTAGCAAAAAATATTTAAAAAATAATATTTACTTCTGAATAAATAAAAAACAAATTAAATTTTAATTAATTAATTATGCATGGAAGATGGAAGGATGGGAAATAATATTATTGGCAAAATAAAATAATATTAATTTAATTTTAATTTTAAGGCGGTAAAATGAGCAAAAGGCAATATAATTTTATGAATGGCCAAAGGCAAATCCAAAAAAAATTTGGAGATTTTGATGACAAGGAAAAGGAAGGATAAGAGTGGTGTCCTAATATAATGAATCATAATTAATTTTGGAATATCTGTTTCTGATATATTAATGTTAATTTGGAAGGCAAATTGGGCACAACAATGATTTAGAGAAATTTTCAATAAAAAATGAATCGTAAATTAATTAATTATCCTAAATCAAAAATTTGTTGCCCAATTAGCCTGCAAATTTGATTGAGTGAGGGAGAATAATTAATGTAAAAAGGAGTCAATAATTATTTGGCACATTTGTTTGTTTTCTTTGGATAAATAAAAACAATTATATGGCATTTGATAAGGAGGAATAAAAGAAAGAGAAGGAATGGGTGAAAATTGAATACAATTAACGAATGAATAAGCCATTCTGGCTTATAAAGGTGAATAATGACACTTTTGACTCTCGACTGGCCTTTCATTCCCATTTTTCACATTACAATGCATTTCTGCTTGTTTTTCCGTCCGCCCTTTCCCGCTCTCCCTTGGCCACTTTTTGCCTGTAAATATTCAAAATTAGTTCCTTTCAATTTTCCCTAAAATAACCTCTGGCCCATTCTCTTCTGCCGGAAAACTTTTTACAATTCGAACTAATTCATGGAAGGCGGCGTCCACATTCACCGGAGGATCCTTAGCCGATGTCTCAATGTAGGGAATGTTCAAATCGGTGGCTAATTGTCGGCCTTCTTGTTCACTCACTATTTTTTTAAAGGGATTATTAAATTCTACTTTATTGCTAATATACTTCAAATTTGGATAAATTATTAAATTTTTGGTATAAAATTTGGAAAGGACCAACCTTTTCGCTGGCTGATCAAATCAATCTGTAATTTTATGTTTAATTAATTTACCAAAAATTGAATTCCTCTACAATATGAGTTTAAATGGTACTTTTCGGTTTTCTGTCACCAAATTATTTTTGGCTAACAAGGGAAAGGTAACGGTAACCCCCATGGGTCATTCGGTATGGAGTTAGGGTAATTCAGGGATAGGTTATCATATCACATACCGTAAATTCTCTTTTTATACCCCAGAATCTAATAATTCCTCACCCTCGATTTTGAGGACCTATAGCTTCTCTCAGGATGAACTTTAAAAATTTTTTATTGCATTTTAGTTCCCAAAAGCTCTAAAATCCGTCCACAAATTAAGGAGTTAAACCTCAAATTTTCCCAATTTTTCAGGGATTGAAAAAAATTCCTCAAGTATTAAAAGAATATTTACGGTATCCGTAGCTCTAATCCTAATCACCCATAAGAGGGAAACCCTTCATTTCAAAACTGCTCACAGATAACCGACAAGTACCGTTTAAATTAGTTTCCCTTCCAATAATAGTCAAAAATAGGCCCAAATGAGATACCTTATTAGCCACCAACAGGACCGGATATTCTTGCCGATCTTTGACCCGTAAAACTTGATGGTACAATTTTCGGGCCTCTTGAAAACTTTGCTCATCAGTCACCGAATAGACAAGCAAAAATCCACGACCACTTCGCATATATCTTTCAATGGGTTATTAAAACATTTATAAAATTCGAAAAAATGGAATTATTAACTGTTCTCTCATTGCCGAGAATTCCTCTTGGCCAGCAGTGTCCAAAACTTAAATATGTCTCAATTTTGACTTGCCCTTTCCCCATTCCAATTCCAATTACCGTCCAAAATGACCCATTGGCCATCAACTTCGCAATGCTGGAATTCATCAAAAAATGAATTTATTTCCCCCAAAGCAAATTTGCACCTGAATATATTGGTCCTCAATTGTTGGATCATAATAATCCACAAATTGTTTCTACATGGAATTGGGGATATTTTAAAATTGGAGTGAAAAATAAACTTGGAAAAATTGAATTGTTAGCGAAGATTTGCCAACACCGCCTATAATTGGTAATACAAAAATGTTTAAATCAAATTGTAAAATTTTTAATTTTTGTACCTTCACCAATCACAACCAATTTGTACGTTGGCAATTGTGGGTCATCCGGTGGACGTTTATTCCCGGCTGCGGCCATTTTTAACAAATATTAAGGCACTGAAAGTGGATAGAATTTGGATATTTCAAATTAGGTCAAATGAAGGAAAATTGGTAAAATTATTAAAAAGTGGGAGAGGTGAAAATTAGATGAAAATATTCGAGAAATGCGACCACTCTCCCAATCACAATTTCATTAACCATTTCTTCCCTTCAATATTAAACCATTTTATATCTTCCCTTCTAATCCATATCGAATAAACACAGCAATTAAACCACTAAATACTCAATTAATCAGCCAGCAGAGCAGTAGCAATGGAATGTCGAATCAATCTTATTTCGCCTAAAGGGAATTCGTCACAAAGAAATTTTCTTGTCTAGCAAAAATCCATTTTTTTTATATTAGCCGATAAAAATTCTTTGATTTTTTAAAAATTTGTCAAAAAAGTGACCTTTAAAATGTTTTTCAAGGTCAAATATTAAAAAATGAGAGATTAACATTGATTATTGTCTGCGTAATTGATAATTAATAAATGACTGAATTTTTCCAGAGAGAATGAATTGTATTTGTCATCAATTCGAGGAAAAACTTGCTTTAAATATATATATGAAATGAATGGTCTCATCCATTGTTCGTTATTTCTATTGCTGGAATTTGGAACTCAATTTATTGGGCCTAGGTCAATCCTCCATTTTCATAAATTCATTCTATTTGATCTTCTCTATTTTGAGCGTATTTATTGTCCTTTTATGGTTAGTCCCCCTTTTGTGATCCTCTCTTCATTCAGATGGGCCAAATTCCCCTGTCGCTTTCTTCGCTTTATAAAAATTCATGCAACTTTGGTCCAAATTAACTTTGTTATTCCTTCTCAAAATTTCCCTTCAAAATTTGGTCAAAACATTTGAATATGATTTTGAAATGGCCGAGGAAGATGACCCATCTTTAGATGGAATTGAGCCGGGAAATTTCATTAATTTACCTTTAAATTTTGGAGTAAATTATTCAATGGATTTCCCTAAATATTTATGAATATTAGGCCCATCAACAACTTCGCGCGAATCCATTCCAAAATCGAATTGCCTCATTGAAATATACATTCAGCCGAATGGATAAATTTAGTCGTTCATTGCCATTTAATGGTAATTTTGTGGACTTATGGACTTTGGAAACTGCAAAGGAAAATGATGCTAGGGAGCAACAAAAATCTGTCGATCACAGATTGCCAGCCAGTGAGGGAGGGAATTAATCCAAAGTAAAAATTATTCAAAAAAATTGACAAAAATTTGAACGAAAATTTTAGAAAATAATATCATATTATTAACCAAGGGTCTAAATATATTTAGAGAAATAGGATTTTCATTTTAATGTTTATTTACGCAAAAATGGTCATAAAATTTCCATATTTTATAGGACTCGGACAACTGGGCGACGGCGCTTGTAGCCCATTAAGTACTTAACCGATATTGATGATTTTGGTATCAAATTAAAGAGCTCACTTCTGACAATCGAAAAATATAAAATTTATTTGTATTGGTTTAGATTTGGTGGAATTGTATTCAAAAAACTATGAAAAATTCCCAAATTTTATTAATAGTCATATTTAATGGTTTTTTAAGTACAAATCTGTTAATTCTGAATCAATCCAAATAAATTTTATATCAATCGAGAGCCAGAAGTGCGCTCTTTAATTTGATATCAAAATCATCAATATCTATATCGGTTAAGCAATTAATTAGCTAGAAGCGCCGTCACCCAGTTGGGTCTTCCTTCGCCCAGTTGTAGCATACCGTATTTTATATGAGCAAAAGAAATTCATTCCCTTCATCCCTCCTTCCTCCCCCACTTCAGTGATATGAAAATTTGATTGACAGATTTTGTCACCCTCTAGCATCATTTTCTCTTGCAGTCCTCAACGTCCATAGTACCGTAATTTTTTGGGAATATATTCATAAAAATGGTTTTTAGGGGTAAAAGCAAGGAAAATGCCATGTTGCACAGGTATTAAACAATTTTATGGAGTAAAAATGTTAAATATTAAAATTAGAAACAATTGGGACACACACTTGCAATGAATTAAGAAATAAACGGCCATTGGCTTTCCGAAAACGTTGCAAGTAAAAAAAGGAAGAGAATAAAACAATTTACTATTAGAATTTATTATAGGGTTGATGCCGATTTTGCCATTTTGCAATGTTGCCAAACTTGCAGGACAAATATTGCGGTTGGAAAGATGAATGGGACTGACTTTTCGGTTATCTGTGTTCAGATTCAAAAATTTTTTGAAATTATTATTTTATTATTAATATTTGATTGTAAAACAATGAAAAAACACTATTGGTGAGAATTTTATGACCAATTTTTGGGATAATAACATATGGTAATTTTGGGGGTGAAAAATCTGCACCTGGATAACCGAAAAGTACCAAAAAATGGACCTTTTTACTTTTAAAAAATAGGAATTGGGCCGTGAATTGTTTGCCTTCGGCCTCAAAAGTCGACATTGTTTTGATCGGCACAATCGAAATTATTGTTCCCATTTTATTCATCAAGTTTAACCCCAAAATGGTAATATTTTAATTTTCCATTTATTTTAGAGTGGAATGTGGGCAGCGAATGCGGGGAAATTGGTGAATTGCAACGGAGAAAGTGCCTCATTGGCTTTTCGAGTTTGCCGTCGTTCATGTGGCTTTTGTGATCCAAACCTTTATGAAAAGCCGAATCGAAATTGCACAAAAGGGAGTGGAGTGAATCCAACAGTGAAAGGTGGCCAAAAGCAGGAAGGAGAAGATGGGACAAAAGAAAAAGGCGATAAAATGGCAACAGAAAAAGGTGAAATTGAATTTAATGGGAACAATGGGAAAATCGTTATTTTTTCTATTAGAAGCCTATGGGCTTAATAATTTTATAGCCTTTCTTTCTAGGGTGGGCTTATATTAGAAAATGGGCCTCTGTAGGAAAAAACGGTACTTTAATTTATTATTTAAGCCATCGAGAAAGGCTCAACCAAAAATGGGTCAACTTTTTCTTTGCCCAGCAGTTCAATTCAGACGACCCAAATTTCGACCAAATCTTCAACATCAATTTCCACCAAAATAACATCTTCTGCTGCAAATTCCAATAAAAATACCACAACAAAAATGCCATCAACGAAAGCACCACCTTCCCCCACCAATCCCAATTCCCCCTCTGCCCCGCCCGAAACCATTCCGCCAACCCTCCATTCCACCGTTTTGCCCCCAACCACTCCAAAACTCCTTCCTTGTCCTACTCCTTCGCCACTTCCTCGTTTACCCCAAATCCCATGTCGGCCCATTGAACCCATTTCACCGTTGACTGAACCGACCATTTCCATACCCCAAAACACTCCTCGCCCATTTGTGCCTAATCCACTGCCACCCCCTCCATTGCCGCCCATCCATCCAATTATGCCCCCTCCATATCCGCATCGTCCTCATCCTTCTTTGCCCGGTTGGCCCATTCATCCCATCCATCCTCGGCCATTCCCTCGGCCAAAACCACGTCCAATGCCGGTGCCCCAAAGACCGGCACCCAAAATCACGATTGAATGGAAACCAATGCCACAGCCACGGGGGACGGAAGTTGGTCCGTGGCCGGAGGTTGAAAATTGATTGACAAATTCTGATAAATTCCAATTTCTTTAAAGTGGCCTTGGCCATTTCCGGACGAAGTAATTGAGGCCATTTTGAATCATCTTTCCGGCGTGGATGATGCCAATCGAATGAGGGGAATAAATGTGAGGAGAGGAGGAGGGCATGAATGCGAGGAATGTGTTTTGGATGAAATGGCACAAAGAATGGAAGTGGATGAACCAATTGGCCAGGAAGAACATTTGGATTTGATGGATTTGCTTGGATTTAGCCATGAAAATGAGGAAATGAATTCAAATGAAAGAAGGGAAACAAAAATAAATAATATTCTCAATTTATTACAAAATATTTGAAAATATAAATCTAAATTTAAGGCTTCCATTTTTAGATTGTAATTTGTATTTGTTTGTGTTGATTATTTTTGGCCCAATTTATTTCCTAATTTGTCTTTGTCCTCCATTGTTTTATTGTTTCCGAAAATATTTGCCTAATAAAAAATAGACAAAAATGGGATTTTGGAATGCTATTTATCCATTTATTTAGGCCATTTTATAAACATTCAATCCTTTTTATTTCTAATCATTTTTCATCGAAGCATCCTTACTCTAATAATCAGTAAATAAAACCTAAATTATTGGTTGATTGAACCATTCATTTCATTCAGATTCATTTTTGATTTACCCAAAATTGTATCAATGCAAATCCATTTTCTCCTAATTTGTTTCAACTTCACATTTTTCCCATTTCTTTTTGCCTCAAAATCGCCAAATGCCACCGAATCCGAAAGTAAGAATGTTATTGCTCAATATTTTACCTATTTCCGTGCAGTTATCAACCTCACAATGCAACAATCGGCGCAGGGAATTCCGGATGCAAAATTGGGGGAGGAACAGCCGTCGGCGGATGGGAATGGTGGAGTTGAGCCAATCCGGCTGGTCAATTTGCCATTCAAAGGCCGGGAAAAAGTGATTGGAGGGGCCCAAAGGGACAAATTGCTGGAAAAGTTGGGCCGATTGGAGCCATTGTCAAAAGTGGCAGCTGGCAGCAGTGGTGCGGCTCCCCTTCTTCGCCGTGAATCCCTCAATCCAATTCAAATTAATCCAATTTTAATCAATTTGAACATTTTAGGTGCCCGCCAACTCCGTGATCCATTAGGAGAAGATGGTAAAAAATTTACTGAAAAATTTACCCTTTGGCAAATTCATTCATTCAATTAGGAGTGTCAAATTCTTTGCCTTCGGCCGGACTTAGTCGACTTTTGAGTGCCTCCAACAGTAATCGACTTACTCCTTCGACCAATTCTTTTGGATTCGGTGCCAATTCGCCTCTTTCCCTCACACAATTGGCTGCCATTTTACGGCAATCCAGAAACCCATCAGCAGGGAATGATCAACAAAATCCATCGAATTTGGCTGCAATTCAATGTTTTCCATCCATTTATTTAATTTAATTTATTCCTTTTTAGCCATTCAACGTGAACAACAGCGCCTCCTTCAGCAACAGCAACAATTGGCCCTTCAAATTGCAATCCAACAAAGGGCTCAACGCCTTCAACAACAACAATTACAGCAACAATTATTGGCATCACAAAATAAAGGCAATGAAGGTGAGGAAGAATTGTCCAAATTGTAAATTTAGCTAAATTTTAGGCCGAACAATTGATTTGCCAAATAATAATAATATTTTCCCTGGTCGTTTTGGTCGAAATTCACTTCCAAATGTTCAAATTCAAAGACCATCATCTGCCGGAAATATTAATCCCTTGAATGGATTGGCCAATTTGAATGGTCATTTTAATGAAATTATTGGCAATTTATTTTAATTTTAGGCCAATCCTCGTTGATTCCAACTCGACTGGCATCGGATGGCCAACAGGACATTTCCTCTTTGCTTCAATCCATTCGACCATCAAATTCATTGGCTTCATTGTTGAATGGCCAAACAAATTCATTGGTGGATCCTTCAAATATTATTTCGCCTTCCAATATTCAACCGAATTCACTCAAAATTGTTGCCGATGAACAGCAAAAAGCATTGCAACAAATTTTGGAACAAGAACAACGAATTTTGGATTTGTTGAACAATAAACGGGATTTGCAAAATGTCCAGGAACAGCAACAACGAATTTTGGCATTGCTAAATCAGCAACAGGGCCAACAAGGGGAATTGGCCAAAACATTGGTGGCAACGAATGGAGGATTATTGAATGGAGGTGGAATCAACAGTGCTGGGGCAAATGCACAAATTGGATTGCAACCAAATTTGTTGGCACGAATTTTGAATGGTAAATTACCCGAATGAATTCTTTTCTTATAATTTTTTCAGTTGGCCAACCAACTTCATCGGCACCGACATTTGTGCCTGCCCCATCATCGACAGATATTCAACAACAACCAATTTTCATTTCCTCCTCTTCGCCTCAGCCGCAACAATTATTGGGGAATAATTTGGATTTGAGCCAATTAATTCAACAACAAATTGTCCCATCCACAAATGGACAACAACAATCCTCCCAATTGTTGCAAATCCTTCAAGGAGGCCAACAGCCAACAATATTCGGTGGTGGTATTCCACTTCAAAGCCAATCCACTTCATTGGATGGATCAAATGGAGGAATTCCATTTACGCAGCCAAATTTGGCGAATTTATTGTTGGAAAATGATGGCCAATTTCCAACTTCTTCATTGGCATTGAATGATGCAAACTCAAATCCAAATTCAGATAATTCCGGCCTCCTACTTTTCCAAAGGGGACAGCCAAAAACTGGGATTCAACCAGAAAATGAAGGACAAAAAAGAGAGGAAAAAGAGGAGGAGGAAGAAGAAGATGAAAAGGATGAACAAAAGGAAGAAAATATTGAAGAAGAAGAAGAAAAGGAGACTAATTAAATGATGGCCTATAAGGAAATTTAAATGTTGGATAAAAAATAACCACCAAAAATTGTTTTTTTTTTCACGCAAATTGTTCAAATTTAGCCAACCAATTATTTTGTGGCCAATTTCCCTTTTCATTTGTGGAATGGCAATAAATCAAAAAAAGAGGGGGGAATATGCCCTCCATCTATTATGTCCACCCACCATTCCCTCCATTCAATGGCCAGAAGCAGGCTCTTTTTTCAACTCAATCTTCAGCCATTCATTCATTTCCACATATTTTGGTGGATTTTGAGTTTTTGTTGATAAATCCATGCCTTCTCTCCCCCTTGGCTGGCCAAAACTTCCTTCAAAACATTCATCGGGGAAAACAGCTGTTTGTTTTTGGGTTGATCCACCGCCGGAAAGAGGAATTGGAAATGGCTGCTGAAAAGTGCGAAGAAATTGGCGGCAATGAAGCAGTTGGGAAAGGAGGGAAATTGCTGAAAACATCCACAAAAAATCCAAATCGCCCCATTCCCAATTCAATTGACTTCCTTTGGATGCCGTCTCCCATTCTTCTCCAATCGGTGTCGATCCATGGGAACACCCCGGCGGCTTGATCGATGTTTGCCGATTGAATATTTTTTTGCATTGGCACCAAAAGCACCTGTGGGCCAAGCAGCTGTGGTTCAAAATTCTTTTCAATTATTTTATGGTTGTTTTCTATTTAATTTGCCAACCCCCTAAATTGCCTTTTGACCCAGTCAAAGTCATTCATTCTTTCATTGAATATTTGTGCCAAAAATTAAAATCAATTTTTAGAATGTTTCTCCCAATTTCCTTTATATTATTCCCATTCCTTTTCCCAATTATGGCCATGGCCCAAATTTCATCCTCCAAAAATTCGCCTTCAACATCCTCACCGGCCAATTCCAAGTCAATTTGTTCGGATCGATGTAATCGGCTTCTTTCTCGTTCCTTACATCGTTTGGACCCTTCCCTTGGAGTGGATGAGGTCCTCCATCGGATTGGCTCATTTCGGAAGATACAAATGATGAATGGACGAAGCCAGGATTCATCGGAGGAATTGGAATTACCGGCAAAGGATTTCAAAGATATTTGCTGGTCAAAATTAACCAAAATGCAAATAAAAATGATTTTAATATTTTAGGAAATTCTTCGACTTTGAAGATTGCCAAAAGCAATGCCAAAAAGTTTTCAAAGGGAGGAGGAAAAGGCGAAAAAGAAAAGAGGAAAAGGGAATGGCATTGATGGAACCCGAAAATCGAGTCATTCTGCATTTTTGTCGGAGAGCAGATTTTGGCAAATAAATTTTAATTTAATATTTAAATTATAATTAATTTTAAAGGCGTTTCTCTGGAACATTTTGCCTGCCTCCATAAATATCATTCATTCATTGAAGTTCACTGTTCCACCTATCAGCAAAGGGCAGTCCAATTGAGACTAATTGGATTACAATTGGAACAAAATGACAAAATTGATGCCAGCAAATTTGGTGGGAAAAAGGCATTGGAAAGGCTGAAAAAGGCCATTGACCAGGTGAGTCCACAAAAAATGAATAAAATTGGAATTTTTTGTCAGGAATTATGCCTTCTTCTCCATCAACACAGTTCTTGTTTGGTCAATTCTGGTGCCCGTTTTTGTCCAAAACTCCGATCCAACCATCCCTCAATCCTGAATCGATCAACTTTACGTGAACATTTTCTTTCCCTGCTCCTTCCATTTGGTCGTGCCATTGACCAAAATAATGGCCAAAAAATGGAGCCGGATTCACCCGTTGAATTGGACCAACTTTTTCCTGACCTCCTCCTTGACCATTGCCAACTGTTCGATTTTCATAAAATGGCCAAAGAATGGATGGAAAGGATGCAAAATGGCGGGGGGAAGGAGGGGGCACAGCGGGAATTTGAGCCATCGACTATGGATGAGGAAGGTGGCCAGATGGACGAGGATGGGGAGCAAAGATCGACCACAAAAAGGGCTGTTTGGCCAAAAACATTTGGCAATGATGATGGGGAAAGCAGCGAGCAAGGGGACGTGGAAGTGACCGTAGGTAAATATTAAAAGAGAGGGAAAAGTTTTGGGAGAAATACCTAAAATGTTGGACCATTTTAGCACCTGCAAATCGTCGAGTATTCTCATCGGAAGAGGATTTGGAAGATACACCGCCAAACTTCTTCTATTCAACCGCCAGACTGCCCAAGGATTTCTATACTAGATATGCAATTTGGTGGGGAAGTAGAGGAGAAAAAAGGTACAAAAAGTGGCAAAAATTAAATATAAAAAAGTTTGTAAATTTTTAAAGAAAATCATTGGAAAACAGTGAAGAAGAATTGACGGCCGTCCAATTGTTGCCAACGGCCACAACATCTCCTTCGCCACCTCGAGCCCACTCCCAGCTGATTTCAAATAAAGGGACAACAATTTGGAAAGAACAAATTGGACCAGATTTGACACTTTCAACGCCGAATCCACAAATTTGGGATGGGAATGTGGACGTTGGATTGACACAAACATTGCCATATTTTGTGAATGGGCGGATGACAACACCGGTGGAAAGATGGCCAGGCGAAGTGACCACAACCGAAATTGAATTGATTGATGGGACGAGACGAAGAGTTTGGACGGCAAATGAAGAGGAAGAAGCGGAATGGAAGAGAAGAGAGGCAAAAGAAATGGAAGGAAGAAGGAATAGGGAAGAAGAGGAAGAAGAAGGAAGAAAGCATTTTGAGGAAGGAAGAAGGCCTTTCAAGGAGACGACAACAATAAAGCAGCAAAAACCAATTGAAGAATACGAAGAGGAATGGGCCTATGAAGATGAATTCGATTCATCCCAATTTGAGGATGAAGATGGGGAAGGGAATGTTCGGATGCTGAAGCCAGTGACAAATGAAATTGGAAATGTTGGCCCATTCCAATATTCAACCACACCGGAGCCAATGTTCCGGGAGACGAATATTTATTTTGCAAAAATCCTGGAATTTGGCCAGGAGCCGGAGGCAGATGCGGAATGGATGCATTCGGGAAAAGGTAGGCAAAAAATGGATAAGGGATACTATTTTTTGCATCAAAATAGTTTTTGACTTCTAATAAATCCAAAACCGGTTTTTGACCCTACAAACTTTATACAATTTTGTAGATCTCATCAAGACCCATCAAATGATATATAAAATGTCAGGTTTTGGCCCAAAATTAAAGTGTTTAAGACCAAAAACTGGAAATATGGTTTAAATGGTTTAACTCGCTCACAATTAAGATTTAAATTAAGAAATATATATGTCAAAAGACGCATAGATCTACAAAATTTATATAAAGTTTGTAGAGTTTAAAACCGGTTTTTGATTTATCAGAAGTCAAAAACTATTTTTGATGTAAAAAATATTTACTCATAAAGAATGTGTATTTTTTCTCATAAAAAGTGTATTTTTGTGTCATCTCATCAGACAGTTCATCACCAAAAACAATTGCCCATATGATTCATTATCCGGGCGATCAATTGCCCCCAATTCGCAAAAAGGAAATGCCAAAATCGGCAGAATTGGAAGCCGACGATTGGGATGGGAAAAGGCAAAATGGACAACAAAATCCATATGAGATTTTGGCAGCCGATCCGAGCCAATTTATGATTGGCCCAAAAACAACCACACCAATCAATTGGAGAACTGGGGGTCAGTGGAAATTATTGCTAATATTTTTTTGGTGTTTTTGCTAGACAAAAAAAATTAATTTATTATTTTTTTTTGCCAAATTTTTTCGAATTCTTTTTTATCATCAATTAAATAAAAAAAATTTAGGCCATAATTAAATAATATTCCACCCATTTTTTCAGTCCCATTCGAAAGCACTACAAATTCGGATCGCCCAAAAATTTTTGTTTCGGCCGAACCAGTGCCGGCCAAAAAATCGGAAACATTGCTGGTCCTTTTGGGCATATATTTGACATTTTTTGCGGTTGCCTCATTTTTCCTATTTTGTTTGGTTTTGACTTGTTTGGAGAGAAATAGGCGAAATGCCAGCCGAAGGCGAAGTGCCAAAATGAGCACCGGAAGTGCAATCCTCTATATTGACGAAAAGGATGGAACATTGAAGGATGTGGTCTAAAATATTGAATTCAATTCAATGAACGATGAATTAAATTAATAATAAATATAGATGATATGATACCCTTCCTTTCCTCCATAATATTGTATTTTTGGCAGGGTTTTTACATTTTTAATTGCAATAAAACTTTAATATAAAATTCAAATGGTCTACCCTTTCAATTTTCAGAGTACTGTCCTCCATTCATCAAGCATCCTCCATAAAATCCTCAGTCAGGGCCCATCAACAATACAGTAATGCAAATGAATTTCAACAAATTCACCCATTTTCTTCAAATTTACCGCTAAAATGATTATTTGGGATAATTCGATGGGATTTAGTATATGCAGGATCATACATCTCGATTAGCTTTATCTAATGGAATTATATATTTTTTGCTTTTAAATCTATTTTGAATATATTTTTAATATTTTATTCATTTCATTTTGTGATGAATATTATTTTCTTTTTCTTCTGACAAAGTTTCAATTTATTTTCGGTATGTTCTCTTCCAAATAATATTATAAAAATAAAATATTAATTTCATTAATTTCTCATGAACGACAAAGCAAGCTTTCGCCACAAAAGACGCCAATTCTTGCGCCCAATGAAGGCTGCAAATCGTCATGGATTTTGACCTCCATTAGTCCATTTCCGTCCAATTTTGCCGATGCCTCTCTTGCCAAAACCCAATTCCCGTCCGCCTCTCTCTGATTTGTTATCAATTTCCAGGGTTTCTCACCACAATTTGGCATATTTATCTATGAAGCAAAAATGTGACATACAGTAATACGTACATATATATGATTTAGCCTAAGGCATTATTTCCTCTTGGCATTTTTACCTGTAATTCCTTTTCTCCAATTCCTTCAAATTGGAATTGTTCCAATTCAATTTCCTTCTCCGGATTGGACATTTTAAATTGAAATGGCTTGTTGGTCAGCGATTTAACCTGAAATTAGGGTAATTTTGGAAAGAAAAAAATTATTTTTTAATAAAATTCAATAGTTTTTGCCACATGTTTCATACCGGAAACAATTCTGATTTTTTTGTATTTTTGCCCTGATTTTTATGTTTCTTTATGGAAAATATTCTGATTGTGTTTCTCCCGGAAATGTTCTGATTTGTATATAAAAAACACTAATCATTTTTGGGATAACCTATTCCAAGGGAAAATAGACCAATTTGGTAATTTTTGAACCCTTCTTTTCTTCCATTGGCCAATTTTCTCCCACCCTTAAATTTTGCATCGAAAATTGCAAAGCAAATTGCAATGGTGCACTTTATTCTCTCAAAATAAACCAAAACGATGATTTCATTTTTTACCTACTTTGACGTGAAGTTCGCAAGCTTCACTCTCATCAACGTGAAGAAAAATCAGCAAAAATATTGAAGACAAAATTGTGGGAAAAATGCCGAAAATTGATGTCATTTTTGGTGGAAATAAAATAAATGAGAATGCGCACATTCCCCCTTTATTTAGTAATCAAAAACCAGTTAAATAAAACCACCCAACATTTTACTCTTATTGACCCAATTTTTGGATGCCATTTGCTAAATTAATCTGCATTATGTAGAATATATTTTATTAAAAAATTATTGAAAAAAAAACAACAAAAAAGGAAATAGGAAAATAAAAATAAAAGGAATGAATGAATTTTATTAATTAATTTATATAAAAAAATTTTTTATTGAATTAATTCGATGCCCGCGGAAAAAGGAAAAGGGAATTTTCAATTAGTAAAAAAAATATTTATCTAATAATCAAATATCATAGTTGAATCCGGGTGGGATTTGAGCCTTCAATTGGTAGTCAATATAGACACAGCCATTCAACACGGAAACTGTCCGACCTTCGGCCTTGGCCTTCCTCATTTGTGCCCTCAAATTATTCAAATCGATCACATTCGGTGGAGGTCCATAGCCTAGAAAAATTAAAAAATGCCGAATTATCCCCCTCAAATATATTTTACCGGCCAACATTCCAGCCTGGTACATCATCATTGAAATGCCGAGGCCAACCCCTTTACTGCTTGATGCAACCCTAAAATGCACAATTACATTAAAAATTCATTTTGGTAAATTACGAGGCATTCTCCGAAACTTTCTTTTTTGCCGAACTTGCAATCATTGGGTTCAACAAAAGTGAGGATTTTGCACTTTGTGCCTTATTGTTGTTGCCCATTGTCATCTCATCCTCGCTCCCTCCTCCCCTATTCTCTTTGTCTTCTTCAAAACGGCATAAACATGCGCCCATTGAGAAGGAAGAAGAAATAATACTTAATTTTGGATGAATTTAATTTATTTATTGTAATTTATTGAAGGCATTTTGAATTAAGATTGTCAATCTGGGCAGAGAAAAGATTAAAATTAAATAAATTTGTGACAATTTTTAGTGAAATGTTTTTTGGACAAAGCGAAGGTGGTTGGTTGAGGATTGTTGGCCTTTCTTCTGAGGTTCTCTATTTTTGGGGCATTTTCCCACGATGTGTGAATGAATACACAAAAAGGGGGAATGATAAGTGGACATGCCCAAAAGAAAACTTGAAATGAAAGAGGGAGAAAGGTGGGCGGATTTCAGCGCGCTTTTTGAGGCGCTTTTTGGATATGGCGCTTCTCCATCCATGTGCCCTCGGCATTCTCGACCATATATCGACCCAAATCCAGGGAATGGGTTGTGCCAAAAATGGGTGCCGAAAAGTAAAGAGGAGGAAGCGGCATTGAAGAGGTAAAAGAGGGGGAAAGGAAGGAGTTTACCGAGTGAATGAATAATGAGTGACGAGGTGAATCCCTTTTAAGGCCAATCATGCCTTTCGGTGGTTGAAGAAGGCTATAAATGGCCATGGATGGGTAAAATTCAAAAGAAATTGTGAAAATAAGGAAAAAAATATGGATTTGGGAAGATATTATGACCATAGAGAGGATTTGGACGGATGGGAAAATGTTCGGTGTGGGCAAGTCGGTCGGTGTTGGTTATTTGGATTGGCAAAAGCCAAAACTTCTTCTGGCCAAAGGAATGGGAGAGAGGTGGGGGAGGGGTTGAGTGGTAACATAATCCACAAAATGGGGAAAGGGAAGTTTGAAAAGGACACCGGCGAATGAATAATTCACATTGTTGGTGCCAACTGCCCTCCAGGGCATTTCACCTCTTTCCCCAGCCAACTTCCTTTTGGCCAAACTATTCTGAAAGGAAGGAGATAAGGGATATGGAAAGGGAAGGTGAAGGATTGAACTTGAAAAGAAGAGAAATTATTGGCCAAAGTTAACCACCGAATATCCTTCCTTATCCCCATTACTCAGATTCCCTTCGAAGGTTTCTTTAGAGTGCCAATTTTGGTCACGCGAGAATGAATTTGTCTGGCCAAAGACGCTTCTCCTCCCGCCTTTTCCCCTTTCTCATCTCTTCTTTGCCGGATGCCCCTTCCCACATTCTTCCCTTCTCATCATCCATCCATTCCCGTTCCCGGCCAACAAAGTCCTCCGATGCCCGCAAAACGGAAACAAATTTGCCGCCTTTCTGCACCGAACAGCTAAAGCCAATCCCCAATTCCCCTTCTCCTTTCCTCCTTTACTGATGAAAAGTCCAATCCATCCAATGGCATTCTCTCCCCCCCCCCCCCTCCTCTGAGTGAGTTTGGCCAATCTAATTTATGCGAATGGATGGAAAGTAGAAGAATTAACACAAAAAGGGGCCAAATTGGACAAGTGGACTCTTTTCCACCCAGCGATGATGACTTTCTCGCCCTTACGGACTATGAAAGGGCAAATTGAAGAGTTTAACGCACAAAAATTGAAAATAAAATGAAATTTGGAAATAAAATATTCGATGAAATCCATTTAATAAAATACCCTCAAAAAGTTTGCATTTTTTGCATTCAAAAAATCCAATTTTCCAAATGATCTTTTTTCCTTTTTTTGTCCTTTCATTTCAATCTATTTTTTATAGTCTTTATTCTAAAATTCTGTGGAAATGTAGGGCCAATGAATTCCCAAAATGGAAATGCCAAAATTTGATGTTCGTGGACTTTGGATTTTAAATATTCAAAAATAAAATAATCTCAGAGAGCACGCCAGTCTCAAAATCAGTTGTTTTTGTATTCGACCGACCAGCCGGCACTCCAGTCTCCCCTTTCAATTCAATTAAATTCAATTTAGAACCAAATATGGCGGTCAAATTGTATTTTGATGAGGTCAATGAATTGGTAATAATATTATAAAAATTTTTTCTATATTTTATATTTTGTGAAAAAGAATAAGGAATTGGGGGAAAAAATTGTTATAAATTAAAAATGCTGATAAAAGTGAGAAGAATGGAGAATATAAATGGTATTGGTATTGTTTTCTTTTAAATGGTAGGAAAAATAAATGATTATGCCTGCAGATAAAAATGAAAAGAATGAGTAATATATTATCTTTTACCTTTCCGGAAAGTGTTTTGTTTTGTTCTTCTGATTTTCATTCCGGAAAATGTTTTTGTTTTGTTCTGATTTTCATTCCGGAAAATGGTTTTTGTTTTGTTCTGATTTTCATTCCGGAAAATGTTTTTGTTTTGTTCTGATTTTCATTCCGGAAAATGTTTTTGTTTTGTTCTGATTTTCATTCCGGAAAATGTTTTTGTTTTGTTCTGATTTTCATTCCGGAAAATGTTTTTGTTTTGTTCTGATTTTCATTCCGGAAAATGTTTTTGTTTTGTTCTGATTTTCATTCCGGAAAATGTTTTTGTTTTGTTCTGATTTTCATTCCGGAAAATGTTTTTGTTTTGTTCTGATTTTCATTCCGGAAAATGTTTTTGTTTTGTTCTGATTTTCATTCCGGAAAATGTTTTTGTTTTGTTGATTTTCATTCCGGAAAATGTGATTCAGGGGAAAACAAATAATAATTAATTTATAATATTATTTAATTAAATTGGATTATATTTAGGGTTGAAATCGAAAAAAAATTAAGAGATTACTGTAGAGTAAGACAGTTGATGGAAAGAAGGAGAAAAACGAGTGAATTTATTATGCTTCTAGCCTCATCAAACCAATAATAGACCGATGCATTATTCTTCATATTATCAAATAGAAAAAATTAAATTCATTCAATTTTATTTTATTTATAATCAAAAATAATGAAATAAAATTTATTCTAAAACAATTCATTCAATCTATTTATTTAATTTTTATTAGATTTAATTTCTGTTTTAAAGGGCGAATTGTTCAACAAAAATAATAATAATAATATCAAGGAACAAAAACATTTGTTATAAGAAAAATTCATTCTTCTAAATATACAAAATTAAATAATAAAATGAAAAATAGATTTATGTACAAAAACAAGAAGAAATCAGAGTAAAATTTGAATGCCAATTTTGTTGCTGCTGCAGAGAAACAACAAAACACACAAAAATATATATTAATAAATGGGGAATATTATTATTATTAATAAAAATTTAAATGGGCCGCATGTTTGTTTTTCCCCAATTCCCACAATCATTTCCGCCGGAGTTCGTCAACAATTTTATTGGGTTGGGAAAATGCCGTAAACCCGCAATTATGTGGAGGATGAATTACGCAAATTGTGATGGCCAAATAAACACAAAAAGGACAAATGATTTGAGAGGGGAACTGACAATTTAACAATTATAATTTCCTTACAATTTTATATTTACAAATAGAAAAGATAAAGAGGAATGAGAATTGAGGAAGGGAATGATGAATGAAAATGAAAGGAATATTTTGATATATTTTTGCCATTTTATTATGTCTTTTTCTGTTGCCAATTTCATGTCATCCTCGGCAACAATAATTTCGAATTTGATCGTCCGTGCATCTTTTTGTGCAGCACATTTCCGTCAATTTCTCTCTGGTTTCTTTAAAAAATTGGAAATTAATATATTGGCCATTAAATGTGAAAATAAAAGGAATAAATTGAAATGCTATTAATTATCAATTTAGATTAATTAGCAAATTAATATTTGATTTTTATTAATACCCAAATTCTCTATTAGAATCCCATTGGCTTATAAATTTCAGAAGCTATCAAGGGTTTGCTTCTATTAGAAATTGGGCTTCTTATGGAGAATTTACGGTATTAATCATTCATTTCCCTAAAGTGGCATTTATTCTGTTTCCTTTGACTGAACTGACCAATAGTTTTGTCTGACTTTTTGTCCATCAATTCAACTCTCCGCATATTTGCCGGTGCACATTCTCCGCATAATTCCCTGGTTCGATGTGTCAATTTGATGCCGCACAATCGTTGTGGCTCATTTTGCTGTAAATAATATTTAAATTTGCCCAAAATAATTCCACTCACCTCATTTCCTGCTGCTCCACTCAAAATGCCATTGGCTGATTGTTCCTCACGGGAGGTGGAAACCAACGGCACAAAACGCCGTCGATCCCACCGGCTCACATAATAACGATTTCGATACGGGTATCCTCCACCCTGCAAATCAAAATTTCCATTAAATTTGGCTAAACAAAGCAAATTTAATGCCTTCCCTTCTGCCAATGCCAAAAATGTCTATAAGGGCTTTTCCTATTTGTCCTACTGTACCCCCACTTCTTGCCTAATCACCCCATTACAGAAGAATCAAACAAATATTGAATATATCAAAATATTATTTACTTCTCCACTGCTGCCCGAATTCAGCCTTTTTGACGCCCTTTTTGTTCTCACTCCGGCCTCCCACAATTCCTCAATTTCTTCTTCATTGTTTTCATCCATTTTGGCGTGATCAGCAGCAGCTTCAGCATGGGCGAATATTTGGGCACAAATGATGGCCAAAAGGAGGAGAAGGCAAAAAAAGGAGGGCATCAGGAGGGAATTGGAGGAGGCGGAATGGAAATGAATTGGATGATTATTGGATAATGAAGAGGAAGAAGGAGGAATGATTATGGTGGAATTGGTGGTGGAATTGTTGTTAATTGGATGATGGAATGAATTGACGGCCATTGAGGCAATTTAATTTTGAATTGAATGAATGAAAATAAATTGGATTGGATTGGATTCTCTGAAAATGTGCCAAGAGAAGTTTAATTTTGATGGGAAAATTGACTGAAAAGCAATGACGGAACAGGCGTGGGGAATTTTTGTGCCATGAATTGTTGTTTAAAAATGGAAAAGAGGCCGAAAATATGAAAAAACAAAATAAGGAACAAAAAGTAGGTTGGCTTATTCTCGGCAAAAAGTCAAAGAATTTGATGGCAATTTTGGTTCATTTTTTGATAGAATGCATGTCAAATGGCCAAAAAGGTGAATGGTATTCATTCATGGATGGGAGGCCTTTTATTCAAATGAATGCGGCGACATTTTATTATTGAATGAAAAAATCAAAAAATTGAAAACAGCAACAATGAAAATGGAAGGAAAGAACACGCAAAAAACCGCGCATAAAAGACGGAAAAGAGGGCGGAGCGAATTCACGGAAAATGAGGGGAAAAATGAGGAAGGGGAAATGGCACTTTTTGTGGGCATTGTTCCAGTTTTTGAGGTAAACAAATTCACTCGAAATTCCCAACATTCCAAAATTAGGTAAGAAAAATAAATTCTTTTTTATAACATTTGGAATGTTTGGGAGGAATGGCATTAATTAAGGGCAAAAATTGTAGTGAAGAAAAATGTGACATTTTTTGAGGATTTTGAACAGTCGCATCGAATTTTGAGGGGATTTTTAGCGAAAGTCCAAAACAAACATTTTATAATTAAAATGTCACATTTTTGCGATTAATTTTTTGATCATTTTTAGAGTAAATTTCATGACCAAAATAAACAGAAAAAAAAGATTTTATGAAAATGAATTCTGCCCACTCAAAATTCAAAATTTAAAACGTCAATCGACGAATCCAATTCGTCCATTTTTCCTCCTTAATTGCCAATTTTATATGCAAAAAACAAGTTGATTGAAGGAATAAATTGGCAGCCACAAAATTGGCCAATGATTTGCCAGACATTTTGAAAAATGTTTCAATAACAATGAAATGATCATTTTGGGCCAAAATGATTGGATAAGCAACAAAAAGTTCAAGAGATGAATAAAAAGTTGAATATATTTGGAGTTTATTATAATAAATGGCAAGAAAATAGAATGAAGCAAATTTTTTGGCATTTGGGACATTTTTTGGATGAATATTTATTTACATTTATTCGGCAAATGAATTTACATAATAGAATAAAAAAATAATTAATTGAATGGAATATTGCATTTAGGCATAAAAATATGGGTAGAAAAGGGCAAAAATTGGAGTGAATGGGAATTGCTGGAAGGCTGAAATGAAAATGGCTATTTTGGTGCGCAAAAATGAATGAATTAACGAAAAAATTGGATTGAATTGGATTGTTATTGTAATTATTTTTATGCGAAGGAAATATTTGGCTACGGTTGGAAATGGTCCAAATGAGAGAGAATGGCATAATCTCCGCCGGATGTTTTTGTACTTATAATCCTTAAATGAATGCTAATTTGAATGGAATGGCATTATTCTCAAATAGAATAATTAATTAGATGGATGGGTTTAATAATTTAAATTTGAATGGTTTAATGGAATGTCCCGAATATTTTATTATGGAAGAATATAATTAATAATTATTTATATTTATATTTGTAATTTTGATTGGAATTGGCAAATTCCTTCTCTCTAATTTCTTCCTTTTAAGGAGCCCAACAAAATGAGTGGGCGAATAACTGCTGGTAACAAAATAACAAAAAAAAACACACAAAAATTAAAGTCACGCCCATTTAATGAATTTGGATTGGAATGCGCAAAATGTGGGGAGGTGGATGGAAATGGTAGAATTGAAATGAAAAGGAGAACTCCAATGTTATTTTCCATTGTTTATTTATTGAAGAAAAATTCAGAAAAAAATGGTAAATTTGGAGGAGGGCAATGAGCCGGTTTTCATTTGGAGACATTTTCCCATTTTAAATTAAAAAGAAGACAAAAATGATTCAATGAATTTGACATTTATTTTTGGGGTATATTTCATTCATTCATTCATTCCATTCATTATTTTTTCATTTTCATTTTCCATTCACGCAATTCAAAATGGCATCGACATTTACCGTCGCCCTTAAACTTGGAATTCATCAATTTTCCTCTTGCACTTTGATTATAATGATAATTTAAATTCAGAATGAATTTGCGAAAAATATAGTCAAAATATTTTGTCAATGCCAATTATTTTTTCCTACCATATATCCCACCACCGTATCAATCATATTTTGCCCCAAGCCAAGCCTACTTTCGCCGAAGTTCTGTTTTTCCATTTCCGGGGATAAATTTTTTAAAGTCCAGTCCAACTAATCCCTATCCCATTTTTTTTTGGCTCACTCGGGGCTTATTAGGCCCCAGGCGAAGGACAGGGCGAGAGTGCCCAAAACCACTTTATTCCTACTAAATTAGGACTAATTTAATATATTTTATATGATTTGGGATGGGAGAAATAAATAATTAAATCGTAGGATTAATACTGTATTAGGATCAAAATATATTAACGAAAAAATAGGTCAAATAATTTAATCCCAAAAATGTGACATTTTATGATTTAATTTAATTCATTCCAATTTGATAATTTATTCTATTTTGTGCATCAATTCTCTGGTCCTAATTTCTGCATTAAAAAAAGTACAAAAAATGAAACAACTAATTACAATTACCGTATATATAGAAAATTGCCATTTTTGTTTAAAATGACATTTTTGATAATTTCTTTAATTTTGCAGTTAATTTTTGGTACAGAAAAAATTAAAATGGGAAGAAGGTTGGCACATTTGATGGCAAAAATTTAATTTTTTTTTGATGATTTTTGGTGTTTTGAATGTCAAAAAATGGGCACGAGGAAAATGGCATTTTGAAAGGGAAAATGTACAAAAATGGAGAACATTTTGAAGGAAGGGGGGGAGGGGGAATGTGTGTTTTGAGATGAAAATATTTGGGCCAAAAAATGATTGGGCCAATGATAAATAAATATTTTTAAATATTATTTATTATTATTATTTTTGTGAATAATTGGCACCAAATCTGTGGGAAATGCCAAAATACACAAACAAAAATATGAGCGAATAATTTGCATTTTCCTATATTATTTTCTTTTTGTGTTATTTATGCCAAATAGGGAATAATTAAAAATAAATTGTAAATAAATTGGCGGCATTAAATTGATACATATTTTGTGACATTTTTATTATTTTTACATTTTTTTTATTAGAAAATATTAAAATTGTTAGTTTTAAAAAAGAGGAAATGGAATGATTAGATGGCCATTTTAGTGGCATTTTATGCGGAAAAAGAATACTGTATGTAAAAAAATTATGAGGGAAAAAATGAATTAGCTGGGGGCAAAATTTGCCAAAATGTAAAATTGAATTTGATCAAAATGTGAGGGAATAAGTAAGAATGGGAAATATATGGAAATTTGGTAGGAAATGAATGAAAAATAAATAAATATATTTTGGGTGGGTGGCCATCTGATGTTGTAAATCAGCCAAGGACATTCTCAAAATTCTAAATATTTTGCGGACAATTCTAAATGGCATCATAATGGATTTGGTGGGAAAATTGGCCGATGATTGAAATTATTTGCGTAATGAAAATGGAAATGAATTCTTTTTGGCCAGACTTTTTATAAAAATTATTTTTTCAAAAATTCCCGGAATTGAATTCTCATGATGAATTTTTGAATTTTTCAAATAAAAATCATTTTTTATGACTTTTCTTATAAAAATAGCAAAAAAAAGTAAGAAACATCAAAATCTAAACTAAAAAGTAGACAAAAGGGTTTTTGTTTGCATTTGCATGCCAATTTTGAAGTCATTGGCACAATTTTTCTTTGTGAATGAAATTGGAAAAATTGGAGTTTGGAAAAGGAAAATAATAATACCAAAAGAATGAATGGCCATTTTTGTATTTTCCTATGACCTCAATTGGGAGTTGAATTTGCTCCAACAATTGGCAAAGTTTTATGCCAAAAATACAAAATTGTGCAAATATTCATTGACAAGAATATTGGACAATAAATTAATGAATTAAATGAATTTATTTTCAATCAAAATTGATGGAAAAATTCAGTCACTTTACATTTACAGCATGATTGACTAGCCAAAAAGGGATGCCAATTTTTGAATGTATTTTTAGTAAAAATAGCAAAATGAGGAATTAGTTAGAATGGAGGTCTAATAATATATATTTATATATATTTTAATTTTTGAGTCCATTTTAAACAAATTTAATCAAAATTATCGCCGCCATTCCCAATAAAATGTCCAAAATTAGTAAAAATATATAGTCCAATTGCAAATTTAACCTTTTTATTTTGCATTTTCCAATTAAAAATATTCCAAAATTTTAAAATAATTCATAAATTTTAGGCTTTGTCTATTTTTGAAGCAAAAAATGAACATTTTTTTTGTTGAGATGGCCTACAATTTGCTACTGAACATTTGGCACGACATTTACGTGGAAAATGGCAGAATAATTGGCGCTTTATCAAATTTATTTTTGTGAATTTCAATATATTTGAGGGGGCGATTGAAAAATAAAATGTGAATAAAATTGGAGGGAAATTTGTCTTTTAAATAAATTTGTTTTTACCGGAGGGTGAATTAATTCTGATTTGTTTTGTTTTTAATAAAATAGAAGACACTAATAAAATTGGATTCAAAACATTTCTCAATGGCTAATCTGTTTTTGTAAAATCCTATCATTTGGTGGGTTGACACTTTTTTCCTTTTGCCGTTGAATGAATTGTAATGAAATAAATTATGGTTCTGTGTGGTCCAAAGTAAACAGAAAAAATGGAGGGAAATGCCAAAAAATAATGGAATTGAACAGAACCATATCCCCATTTGTTATTTTAGCCCCGTAATGGATACTTTTGTTTTTGGCTATAATACAAAAAGGAGGAAAACAATCTTGTGATGACGCGGATGGGCCAAAACTTTTCCTCCTTTTTTCCAATTTCCATCCGCTTTCCCCCTTTGATGTTAGTCGGCTGACCACCGCTGCATCGGCTGACCTATTTTGTTGGAACTTTCATTTTTAAATTCCAAAGACAAATAAATAAAATTGTTTTTATTTTGTGGTAAATTTTGCGCGATTTGTTCTCCGAAAATTGTTCGAATCTTTGGTATCGTAATTTGATCCATTTCATCTTTTCTTTTTTTTTACTAAACTTCTTGATGCCCTTATTATTATTTTTTTGTCATTTCCGCTGTTAATGAATTATTCATTTCCGAAGAAAATATGTTTTTTTCATCCAATTCCAAATTATTTTCTTCAATTCCTACGTAATGGAATTTCGGGTCGGGGAATTTCGCACCCGCGTAGGTCAAAAATGCTTTTGCAAAAAATTTTTGGAAGGAAAATCAAAGGAGGAAAAAGGATGAGTAAAAATTGGGAAGGGCCAAAATTGAGGAAGACGTAAACAACAAAACTGGATGGGATGAAAAATGCAATTCACATTTTGTTGTGATTGATTGAGGGGACCCCGGCGGCGTCGGATTGGTGTTTTGGGGGCGAGATCGAGACGATAATATTATTATTATTATTTTGATAATTATTGGCTGAGATGAACTAAAAATATGTTGAGAATAAATTGGCCTAGAAAATAATGGGGGCCATTCAATTGGAACCATTAATAACTAGGCAAAACATTTAAAAATTATCAAATCATATTCCGCAATATTTTATATACTTATGTTTTATTTGCCGGGGACAGATTGTTTTTGAATGCAGGGTCCCCTTACAGGTGATTAAGGTCAGGGTTTTGGGATGTATGAGATGATGATAACCTAATCCCTAAAGAATCTAATCATACCGGATGATTCATGGGTGTCAACTTTACCATTCCCCAGTTGACCTGAAAAAATGCCCCAGATAACCAACAATACCCAAAAAAATTCATGTCATATTTTTATTTATTTATTTATTTATTTGAATATCCGGAAATTATTAAAATCTATTCGAGGTTTTAAAGTAGAAATATTTGAACTATTCTTGAAAAAATTGGCAAAATTCACTGGGAAAATGGGGGAATCAAAATTGATTGAGGAAGGCAAATTATTGTGGCGATAAGGTGGAAAATAAGGTAGTGGAGAATTGTTGGCTGTGGACAAAAACAAATTAATTTTTATGATGGATTGAGGGGGTTCGGTGAATATTATTGGGGGAAATTGGCCAAAGGCCATCATCATTCAATTTATTTTTTTTTTCATTTTCCTGGCTGAATTCTGGGCGCATCATTGATGGTTACGGTGTGCAATTCCACCGTCCCATCCACTTCCAGCGTTTCAATGTCATAATTGGGCGAACGATGGGCAAAAGTGGCAAATTTTTTGCCATTCAAAATAATCAAAAAATTGTCCGGTTCATTGATGATGGTCAAATCAAAACTGCAAAAATATCAAATATTTATATTCCCTTTGTCCATTACAGTTCATTTTTGGCCAATGGGAAACCGCCTTCAGTCTGTTCTACGCCCCAATTTTGGGAGGTTAACGCATTTCGGACAATGGTTCCCTCATTGTAACGAATGGAAATGTGCAATGCAATGTCCTGGTTATTTTGCTTATACAAATTGAAATTCACTCGATTGCCTGGAAAAATGGAAAACAAAATGAATGGACAATTTAATGTATAACCTCTTTTAATACCCCATCCTCTATTAATTCCCACCCTTGATTTTGGGACTCATTGTCCTTAAGCAGAGTGTTTTAAAAAATTTTTATTGCAATTTCTTAGTTCAGCTTTACAAAATCTGCTATAATATGTTAAATAAATTTCCACAAATTAAGTAGTTAGACACAAAATTTTCCAAAATTTGTGGTGTTAAAAAACAATTCTCCAAGGGGTTTAAAAGAGGTTATACGGTAATTATAATTTTATGCCTGTTGGCAATGCGGAAATGTCCAATCTTTTGCCTGGAAGCAATTTTGCGATTGCATTGTACGGATTTGGGAATTGGGTGCCGCCATAATGGAATACACGAAGACTGGCCAAATCGCCCAACAAAGAAACATGATTGACCTGAAAAATGGCAAAAAGATGCTTCATTGGTCAATTTGGCCCATTTTTTACTCCAAAAAGGGGAATTCGTTGGTCAAAAGTGCCGAGAGATTGACGATTGCCGAAAACCCTTCAAAATTTATATATTTATTTTGATTAATTGCAAAGTAGTATCATTGCCTGATATTTTCCGGGCAAAATTCGCACTCGAATGTCGAATTCATCATCGGCCTTGAATGGACTGTCCACCCGTTCCT